>OU744792.1:8727357-9175571 GCA_916614155.1 Mesoligia furuncula
AACTGGGTGTCGAGGTTGGATAGGCAGTCGCTCCGTGTAAAATCAGCTTCATCCGGTTAGACTGACGTGACGAAATGACGTGAAATGTCATCTTTTAAAGAGTTATGTTTATGGGTTTTAATGGGTGTTCATGTTTAGGGTAAGGAGGTTGAAATAACCTCCTTTTTTTGAAGTCAGTAAAAAAATAAAAAAAAGCCTTGTATCCGGTCGCTCTGTGTTAGATCAAATCAAGTTACTCATATTTATCAAGATTTTATCCCCATTGTCAATAATAAAGTTAATCTGAAGGTCAATTCTACTAATTAACGTGCAATGTGAAAAACATGACACCGGAATGCGATGATATTGTGAATAGATCAAAAAACGGTATTCTACTAATCTTAAAATTCGGTTTGTTCACATTCAAGTCGCAATATCATTGCAGTATAGTCAACTTTGTTCTCGTTTACGAAATTAAACATATTTTAATGTTGGTTCAATGTACGTAGACTATATTGTGATACATAGTGATACTTTAATTTTTATCAACCTTATTTTCTGATTTGTTTAATGTATTTATTAGTTTGCTTGATTAAGTGTATGCTCATAGTATTTTCATTTCCCGTTTGTTATTAAATATCTTTGAAAATACAAAATCATTAAAAGAAAAAATCGGCTAGAAAGCTAACATGGAACGTAGAATAGAACGCCAGGCCGCATTCCGAATTAAGCGCTTTATACACTATTCAATTTGTAGGAAATCGAAAGATGTAATTGAAGTTAGAGCTGTTAGATTCCGGTTTAGTGCGATTGGAAGGTCCCGACCGCACTAATACCTAAATTGTTTACGATTTAGGTGAGTGTAATCGCATCCCAACGATTTATAGCAACTAGTTAGTCTTTAGTTTTTAAGCACACTCAAATCGATTACATCGCAACTCGGAACGCACCACATTGTCAACATCTAACTGAATCAAACACTCTTGAGTATTAATGTTCTGTGATCAAATAATAACTTAACAATATCGTGTGTAGTTTATAACAAGTATTTCGTGCGAGAAAGATCGTTTTAATACAAAGTAAGTGTATAATTGTTTGACTTAAATCATTATTTAATTATCATGCTGTGCAAATGTATTCAAATGTACGTAATATTTTGTAGGAATGGAAAGACGTGCAGCTAGTGTCTCAGAAACAATGGAACAAACTGCTCAACTTTCTACAGTCAAAGTGGAAGCGCTGTCGGTGTTGAGCGATCACTGAGCCGATCGATTTTCGAGATCACTGCAGCCCCATGTTCTGTCCAGACTCGTGCGTCAGCACCAAACCCTAGCCCTGCCGATGCTACAACAGTGCTCGAACTCTGCAAGCGAGATACCGCAGTGAGTGGATTTTTCTAACCCTACAGCTATTCATATTGCGGTTAAGACTTATAATGACTATTGATAACGATTAAGTATGGTATTTTTATTACGTTTTTTAGGTCGCTCTCTGTCTGTACTAGATGAGGCTCGGAGAGTTTTACCTCAGGTGGAGATGCAACATGTCACAGCTGATACAGCAAATTAATAGTGCAGAACCTTGGGAGGCTTGCTGATGCTGTCGAAAGACTATTTATTGGTGTCCCATAGAGGTAAAGTATGAATTTTTTGTACATGCAATAAAAAAATCAAGTCATTCATATAATATAATTATAAAGAAATACAAAGGAAAACATACTATATTATAACATTTAAATAACACAAAAACTTTGCATAAAGGGAAAAAGGTATCGGGTCTGTGTCCACTTGTGGTATCTTCAATGTTGATTTTTTAAGGGATAGCCTGCGCTACCTGAAACAATTATTTTATTATTATAATAGTACTCAAATTAAACAATGACGTTGTAGTCAGAAGCCTGAAAGTCTGACAACCAGTCTTACCAAGGGGTTTATTACCCAGTAACTAACTGGGTTGTGGAGGTCAGATAGGCAGTAGCTCCATGTAAAATACTGGTATTCAGCTGCATCCGGTTAGACTGGAAGCGAACCCCAACATAGTACATATTTGGGAAAAGGCTAGTCAGATGATGATGATGATTTGACTTACTAAAAACCACAAATTTTCCTTTTCAGCCTGGTGGAGTTGTTCCAAGTGGGTCTTAAGTGGATGGTGATTCTATAAAACAGGAGACATGGTTTGCCCCTCCGCAGCTACCATCAACACTATAGTCGCAAACCTAAATGAATGAATGAAAAAAAGCCTAATTAACTATTATGTTTATATTCGTGTTTTAATAATTTAAGATGAGAATTGTTAATTTATTAAAGTATTTTTCATACCACTTGTTTTATTTTAGTAAAATGTATACTAAGGTATCCTCTTCTAGGGTCCTCTTATATTTTATTATATAGGTAAGTACTACTTAATACAATTGAAGTAAATATCACACCTTTAAATCCCTGAAGGGTTAGGCAGAGGTGTACCTATTGAACACCTAAAATGTGAATAGAAGATTGTATGTATTTCACCGAGGGCAGGGGTATAGAGTACCCAAAACCTCTATAGTAATAGATGACAGTATCTATCTGGAACCAATAAGTTAAAAGTGTTACAACACTACTTTTACAAGAAAGTAAGTAAGTAATTATTTATTTACCAAAAGACTTAGCCTAGGTAACATCAGTGTTAATTCAATAGGGGTTGGGAATGGCTATTACATTTGAGAAGACCCCTGCCCTTCAAACTAGGAGAATCCTGTATCTTAAAGGGCAGTGTAAAACAATCCTTTTACTTGCCTTGGGTTTAGTACTTATGCCATCGCGGCGGGTACAAATTAATGTAGGTACGGCTCGTGGATGAGGTCGCGACACACACTTTTATTTAGCCTGTCTATACCAACAAATTCGAGATCCGGCATTTCGAACGCTATGTCCATTTTCCGAAGAGCTGCATTTTGTCGGCGATATAAAAGGGTCGTCGTAACCCGCGCGTGCTCCAGAAATTTTTCATAAATGGCTAAATCTGCCATTATAACAATATTTCTTCACAAAGCCTCCAATCCGATTTGTGAAATGTTGCTTTTGACTAACTTCTTGTAATTCCGTTATTTGACATTATAGCAATTCGTATTTTGTGGAGTTTATATCGAATCTTACTGAAATCGATACAAAAAGGCGGGAAATGTAAATTTTATAGGCTTTTAACTATGCAGAAGCTAAAATTATTTGTCACAGTCCGGTGTACAAATAATCTCATGCTTACGTCAGTTTTGACATTTTTATTTTTAGTGGAATACTAATAAATTTTTAAATGTCCTGTCGAAACTTTAGCAGAATACCGTTTTGGTACATTTTTTGATTTCGGTCTAGTCGCAATATCATTGCAGTAAACGTTACGTTTGACATACTTTTTTGGTTTAGTAGAATACCTTTTGTGACATTTTGGAACTTTTGAGGCACTGCGACTTGAATGTGAACTTTTTTATTTACGAGAATTGGCCTTCTGATGCAATAGCGTGGTCTCAAAATTGACTTAAGTACTTACAATTTAAAACTATGAAAAACTTAAAAACTAGTAGTACAAGTATTAACATCTAAAAATAATATTATGCATTAAATTCCCTAAATATAAAAAAAAGAAAAAAAATGAAAGACACATGCCTTACATTATAACGCCCATGCTAGAAAAACGTAATGCCACAGATCCAAGCATCCTCTACAAAATCAAACATCCAAACATTTTAATAATCCAACTTTACTCAGAACGAAATCCGTTGCTATGTTTCTTTCATTCCTATAAATACGATCAAAACATTACAAATTACCCGTAAATATTCAGAATTAATTAAAATCTCTCGTAAACCGCTAACACTGTCCCAAACAGGGTATTGCCCGCGATGTTGTATTGACTTTGCAAGAGAATCTTGTTTGATCCGAATCCGAACCCAAGCTTGCAAATCTACAGTTAATTAATTTTATTTATTCTGAAAATATGTTTGGAATCCTAAATCTCTCATGGGCTTAACAAGTTGGATGTTTATCCTGTTTTCCTAATGCGGTGGGTGGAAGTTTTGGTCTTTATTACTTATTAGCAGCGTCCCGCGGTTTCACCCGCATAAGTGTCGGTCCCGTGGGAATATCGGGATAAGAGTATTCCGAGTAAGCTATATTCTTGTAAAGTTTCATCAAAATCCATTCAGTAGTTTTTGCGTGAAAGAATAACAAACATCCAACCATCCATCCTCACGAACTTTCGCGTTTATATAATATTATATGTAGGATGTTATTATCACTACCCCATGGTTAAAAATTCCACGGCTCCCGGCTCACGGAACCGTAGAATTTTTTTATGTTTTTATAGTGTGTTCACGCGCACGGCGAACCGGGGGCCGCGGCAGAGGCGCGGCGGGCAACGGGCGGCGCGGGCGCGGGGGAACAGGCGGCGCGAGCCCCGCCGCCATTCGGACGACAGCTGGGACCGAGTGCGCGCGTCTCTATAGACCATTTTGTATACCGCTCGGCTATCCTGAATAAATTAATATTTTGCTAAGTCTCCGTTTCAATCATCTCTCTACATTTGGCGACCGTGTGCAACAAGAAACTGCAAGTTGGAGCGAAGAAATCCTTGGCTCGGCGGCGTGTTCTCGATTGTTCAAACCGGCCGCGTGCGAAACGCCGCGCCGCTCCTTGCCGCTCATCGCGGCCACGTGCAACTGTGGCGAAATTGCTGGAACTCAAGGAGGCTACTGCTACCTATTTTGAAGATCTACCTGGATATAGCGGGCATCGCGTCAGGTGGTCTATCCGAGGGAAGTAAGCTCGTTCCTATTCTATTTTCCGTTCCCGATTTCCGCTTTTATTTGTGTGTGAGGGGTTCACTGCTTCTTCTGGTGTAAAGGGGCAGCTGACTGCTAGCTTATTCGCATTGTGGTCATTTAAATTCTATAGGTAATACCTATAACGATATACATAATAGCATAACTCATAAAAATAAAATTGAGTGTAAATAGGCGACTATTCATGTCCAGCATGTTGGTAATAGTGCCATAGCATTTGCTGTTTACCTATGCATAAATATCTACCTATCCACTTTAATTTCTTCGTCAGCGATGTTTTCATTCCTGTAATAAAATCCCGAATCCGTGTTTCGTGCACCAATTGCACAGCTTAAAGCCTTGCACTGCATCCGTGCTTCAAATAGATTTGCCGAACAATTTCAGAAAATCGTGGGCTACGTCTGCGTGCTGCCTCCCAGCTCCCGTCTACATACGACACCGCGTGAGTCCGCGTGGCTACCGGGGCTCCGCGGCCGCCGCGAAATAAGCAGCAGAGCGGCCATCTTGCCGTGCGGCGTGCTTGCCTTGACACCGCGTGGCTGCGAGCTGCGCCTGGAGCGTACATACCTATAACGACTGTTTGGTTTGATGCACATTTTATTATCTATTTCATTATTTGTATAAGCTCGGTTATTGTGAATATTTGAAGATGCCGATCATGGATAAGGATGAGTGCAAAAGTGAATTAAGTGAATTAATTAGGAAACGCGGTAATATTAGAGGGCGTTTAACAAAATTAAACGAATATGTACAGGAAATGCAAAAGCTAGACATTAGTGCTCTAAGTGGCGTAAATATAAAAGAGTTAGGTAGACGTTTGGACAATAGTCAAGAATTATTTAGACAGTTCAATGAAGTTCAAACATTAATTGAAGACAGCTGTGATGAATCCGCTACGGATGAACAAATCACGTTAAGAGATGTGATAGAAACAAAGTTTATTTCAGTTATGTCGATTATTGAGGATATTCTAGAAAGACGAGGCTCTGAAAAGGAAAAATTTGGTGACGCATGTAGTAACAGAGGTTCTCATTCAGGTTGCCTATCACATGGCCTACAGTCAATAAAACTGCCGACGATAAAATTGCCTACATTTAATGGTTCTTATTTAAAATGGCTAGAATTTAGAGACACTTTTCAATCTTTAATTCATTGCAATGAATCAATACCAGGCATCAATAAGTTTCACTATCTGAGATCCTCACTAGAAGGTGGTGCCATTGAAGTTATCAAGTCGTTAGAGTTTACCTCGGAGAATTACACTGTAGCATGGGAGTTACTTTGTGATAGATATAATAATAAGAAAATCCTCATTAACAATCACCTTAGAGCATTATGCAGTATTGATACCCTAACTAAGGAATCGGTTAAAGAATTACGTAACGTAGTAGACATTGTTTCAAAAAATTTAAGAGCGCTCAACACTCTAGGGCAACCTACTGATCAGTGGGACACTTTATTAATATTTATGATTACTGGGAAGTTAGATACCAGTACGGGCGTAAAGTGGGAAGAACATAGGAATATTTTACCTGACTTGCCAACGCTTAATGACTTTTTTAATTTTATACGTAGTCGTGCGGATATTTTAGAAACTACATCAGTCACTTCACAACTAAATAAAAATGATAAAGGAAATTTTAATAAAAACAATCAAACCAATAATTGGAAAAATAAACAACGTGATAGATCTAATTCCCTTGTCTCTTCGGTTGAGAACTTGAGTGAATATTTGTGCTTATTGTGTAGTGAGCAGGGTCATCTAGTTCACCAATGTACTAAATTTAAAAATATGAATGTACAAGACAGGCTTAAAGAAGCATCTAAATTAAAATTGTGTTCAAATTGTCTGCGTGAGGGTCACAATTCATTTCGTTGTCGTATGAAGAGTTCATGTAAGTTTTGTAAGAAAAAACATAACAGTTTATTACATGTAAGTAAACCTCTAAATAATAATAGTACTGACATAGACCAGACTACCGCTACCCCTTCTACATCAACTCAACCATTACCAGTATCATTGTCTGCCGTCTCCGTCAGCCAGGTTCTATTGTGTACCGCGATGGTAGAAGTAGTAGATGGAAATACTCAACAGACATACCTTGTTCGGGCACTATTAGACACAGGCAGCCAATCTTCTTTTGTGACAGAAAACCTAAAAAGAAAGTTAGGACTATCGATTAAAATTACTGAACCTTTACGGATTTCAGGTATTAATAATGTTTCTTTTAATATATCCGAGCGCTGCAATGTAAATATAAAATCGCGATTAAACTCTTTCAATATGAATATAAATTGTCTAATTGTACCACAGATTACAGGAACGTTACCGAGCGCACCTGTTAATATTAAGGAACTTAATTTACCCGGAAATATCGTGCTTGCAGACCCAAAGTTCCACTATCCGTCTAATATTGATATTTTACTAGGCGCGGATGTTTTTTGGAACATTGTAGGGACAAAGCGTATTTCATTGGGTGCAGGTAAACCTATCCTACAAAATTCACAGTTTGGATGGTTAGTCAGTGGCCGTTTAGGAGAATGTAGCCTTAGTCACTTGACATGTAGTTTCACAAAGGAAATTCATAACAACCTTCAAAAGTTTTGGGAAGTTGAAGAAATTAATGGTGTCAATAACATTTCACCCCAAGACAAATTATGTGAACAACATTTTTTAGAAAATATGAAGCGTCTTCCAAATGGTCGATTTTCTGTTAAAATGCCATTCAAGGAGATTCCTGAACAGGCACTAGGTAGTTCTTATTTCTTAGCGGAAAAACGTTTCCTTAACCTTGAGAAAAAATTAAATAAAAATGATCAGCTCAAACAAAGTTACACTGCATTTATTGAGGAGTATAGGAACTTAGGTCATTTGCATGAGATTAAGCGTCCTATATTTGGATATTATTTACCACATCATGCAGTATTGAGAGAAAGAAGCGAAACCACAAAGTTACGTGTAGTTTTTGATGCCTCTGCCAAAACGACTTCAGGGAAATCGTTAAATGACATTCAGTATGTAGGTCCAGTAGTACAAGATGATTTGCTGTCTATTTTATTAAGGTTTAGAACTTATAAGTATGTGCTAACTGGAGATATACAAAAAATGTACAGGCAAATAGAAATAGATCCATCTCAGAGACATTTGCAACTCATTTTATGGAGGGATGATGATTTTCAGCCTATAAAGGTCTTGCAGCTAAACACTGTCACCTATGGGACAGCATCTGCACCTTTCTTGAGCACTAGGAGCCTTGTTCAGTTAGCTCGCGAATGTCCTAATCCCCTAATTTCTAATATTTTAGAACATGATATTTACATGGATGATTTAAATACTGGATGTCAGTCAGAGAAAGAAATTAAAGAAATATATGATGAGGTCACTAAAGTTTTATCTTCAGCTTGTTTCCCTCTTCATAAAATACGCACAAACTGTCCCAAGGTGTTACAAACAGAGACCACTTCTAAAATTCTTGATCTGAGTAAACATTCCACAGTTTTAGGACTAAACTGGTCACCTACACCGGACACGTTACATTTTACAGTAGATATGGATAGGAATAGGAAACTTACTAAACGTACTATTATATCACAAACATGTAAAATATTCGACCCGTTAGGTCTGCTATGTGCATGCATAATTAAAGCTAAAATGATTTTACAGCTACTATGGAATGAAAAGTTAGGCTGGGATGATCCTGTGCCACCCCATATTGAAAAAAAGTGGGTAAAGATATCAGAGAATTTATATAGTCTATCAAAAATAAATTTGCCTAGATATACATTATGTGATTTTCCCATGTCAGTTGAATTACATTGTTTCGTTGATGCTTCCCAGGAAGCGTACGGAGCCTGTGTCTATCTACGGTCAATTGATGATGAAAATACTGTAAATGTTAAATTGTTGTGTGCGAAGGCGAGGGTTGCACCTCTGAAAGCCATGACCATACCTCGCCTTGAATTGTGTGGTGCACTACTTGGTGCTCGGTTATCCACAAAGGTAATACAGTCCATTCGATGTCATAAGATAACACAAAAGGTAATGTGGACTGACTCAACAGAAGTACTTGGCTGGATTAATGCACAACCAAACCTTTTAAAGGCATTTGTAGCCAATCGCGTAATAGAGATTAATGAGTTGGCACAGGGCTTCACGTGGAGGCATGTTCCCACACACCTCAACCCTGCAGATCTTGCTTCCAGAGGTGTAGATCCTCAGCGTCTGCAGGTTGAGCCCTTGTGGTGGGAAGGACCCTCCTTCTTAAAGGAGGGATCACCTGCTTGGCCACAGCAACCTCATAAGTCAGTAGAATTACCTGAGCTGAAGGTTCATGTACAAACTAAGGTGGCTCACGATGACAGTCATAATTCTATCATTAATTTTAATAATTATTCCAAGTTTAATCACTTAAGTCGCGTGTTTGCTTATGTATTGCGGTTTTTGCATAACTGTAGGAACAAAACTAAATTATATGTTTCACTACAAACTAGCGAAATAAATAAATCACACACCATTCTCTTTAAAATATGTCAAAACGAATCGTTTGATATAGAGTTGAAATCTCTAAGTAAAGGTTTAGGAATACCTAAGAAATCCAAATTATCTAATTTAAATCCGTTTCTTGACTCTGAAGGTTTATTAAGAGTAGGAGGCCGTCTTGACAATTCAAGTTTTGATTACAACAAGAAACATCCTATTATATTAGATTGTAAACATAGACTTACCCTTTTATTAATGCAAAATGAACACCAACGTTTATTTCATGCAGGTCCGCAATTATTATTATCTACTGTGAGAGAAAGGTACTGGCCTGTAGGCGGGAGGGCCTTAGCGCGTAAGGTAAATAAACAATGCATTGTATGCACTAGATTTCGTGGTAAGACTATACAGCCTATAATGGGCAACTTACCATTAGCTAGGATGAGGCCTACTTTCCCTTTCCACTCGACTGGTACTGACTTCGCAGGACCGTTTCAAATCTCTAGTAAAAAGGGAAGAGGTAATCGAATAAATAAATGTTACCTCTGTCTATTTGTGTGTTTAAGTACCAGAGCGGTTCACCTAGAGCTGGTGAGTGATCTTACTACAGCAGCATTTATTTTATGTTTGCGTCGATTCGTGTCGCGCAGAGGTAAGCCCTATGAAATTTGGTGTGACAATGGCACTAACTTCGTTGGGGCAAATAATGAACTAGGTAAGGTGCTACGCTCCAGTCATGACTCAGTCATTGATTACACTACTAACGAAGGCATTTTATTTAAATTTAGTCCGGCCTATTCACCGCATTTTGGTGGGCTCTGGGAGGCAGGCGTAAAGGCAGCTAAATATCACTTAAAAAGGACAGCAGCCAATGTTTCCCTTACTTTTGAGGAGTTGTCAACTCTTTTTACACAAATAGAGGCAATCCTGAATTCTCGCCCTCTCTCCCCTTTGTCTTCTGATCCTTTAGATTTAACCCCTTTGACCCCCGGGCACTTCCTTATCGGACGGCCACTGACGTCGGTGCCCTCTTTTGCAGCGGAAGACTCCAGACCGAAGTACCACCTCATCTGCAAACTACGCCTCGATTTCTGGAAGAGATGGTCTCAAGAGTTTATAGCGGAACTCCAGCAGCGGTCCAAATGGAAAACTGGGTCTATCGGTCCTAGAATTGGGGATATGGTATTAATAAAGGACCAGAATCTGCCTCCGCAGCGCTGGCGGCTTGGCCGCATTACACGTCTACACATGGGCGCAGACAATACTTGCCGCGTGGTAGATATCTACACATCCAAAGGGACAATCCGCCGAGCCATCCATTACCTCGTCCGGCTGCCGGGTGAAGAAGAACCTGAGGAACCTGTTGAAAGTTAGCTCTTTCAAGGCTGGGAAGATGTTCACGCGCACGGCGAACCGGGGGCCGCGGCAGAGGCGCGGCGGGCAACGGGCGGCGCGGGCGCGGGGGAACAGGCGGCGCGAGCCCCGCCGCCATTCGGACGACAGCTGGGACCGAGTGCGCGCGTCTCTATAGACCATTTTGTATACCGCTCGGCTATCCTGAATAAATTAATATTTTGCTAAGTCTCCGTTTCAATCATCTCTCTACATTGGGTATAATCAACATCGAGAAATGGAAACTGAAGAGACGTTATATAAAAACTTTAAATAGTTACAATACTTACCAATTTTTCATTACTTAATAATCAATAATTAAGTATTATTTACTAACAATGTGAGAATATAAATTTATTCCGAAATAATATTGAATAATTATTACGTAGTTTAAATCGATTAGATTTTCATGGTCCGATTCAAGCTAGACGGAACTCCAACCAAGTCCACCAAACACTATCAAACCATGAATTTGTATCGACCAACCGTCCGTCCCACCAAAAATCGATCTTCCGACGGAGTCTTAGCCCCCACAAGCTCAGCTCAGCTCCTGGGAATTGGACGCAATAGTCAAACGAAATCGGATTTGAGTGTACAACCATTCGATCAGCAGTCATCGTTAGCTGTGTACCTATGGGGTATTCCCTTCCGTGCATTGTCATTCCTTTATAATATAGTGGATATTCAGAAGGATACTGAGATCATATTTAAATAGGTTTGTGGTATGTATGTTCTTCCGTTAATTGAGATTCTGAACGGATTGGTTTGAAGAGATATGCTTTGCAGGCCGATGATAGATTACGTACCTACCTATACGTAATCTTCAACTTGAACTCTGTGTAAAATCTCATGAGACGAATTGCATTGTTTTTCTGATTTGTATTTGCTATCTGTTAATTAAATATATTTGCTTTATATTAATTCATTTATTATTTTACAATGAATGTTACATATTATATTTATTATATATATTTCATCACCACTGCTCTCAAAACGGTGAAGGAAAACATCGTGATGAAACCGTCATGTCCTAGAACCAAAAATTCGAAGACATGTGACATCTACCAACCCGCATTGGGCCCGCGTGGTGGATTACGGCCCACTGCCTCTCACCGAGAGGAGGCCCGTGTCCCAGCAGTGGGACCATTATAGGCTGATTATGATGAATGTTACGTAGACGTATTTCTTTCCTTTCAATATTATATCGCTTTATCTAAACAAAAATCAGTATTAGTTTGATAAAAGTACTACTATATATAATAATGCTTATCCAAATCTTAATATTTCGTAATTTTTATTTGTTGCCTTTTATAGATATTCTTTTTTTGTTTGTATTAATTTGTACCCTTACTGTTTTGCATTTCATTTGGTTTTCCTTTGTATGATTTTTTTGTAAAGTGTTTTGATTTATTTTAATATTTTCGCCGTGTCAAACTTTTTGTACCTACCTAGATTATATGTATGTGAATGTGCTCCTATAACTGTAAGCGCACACTAGTATTTTTCCTTATTCTTTAAACTTGCATGTAATTTTATAGCCTCTGTTAGAGATCCAATAAACAAATTAAAAAAAACAACTAGGTATACAAAACAATCTTCTACTTTCAGACGAAGCAAAAAAGAGAACATGAAACTGGGTGACCGTCTTTTTTCCCAAATATAACTACGACGACTACCAGGGAGTGCAATGTCGATGTCGAAAATTAGCTCTCAAAAATAATCTCGGATTTTGAGCCATTTTTCCGAGATTTGATCTCGTGGCAAGACAATATTCAATTGTTCTTTACACAACAAATGTACAGGGTGGAATTTTCGAAGCGTACCTGGAGGGAAAGTACACTAAATACTTAGACAGCAATATTACTCAAAGGAAACATTCCTTTATTTTTAAAAAGAAACAAAGATATACGCTTCGAAAATGAAAATTACACCTGTATAATATTGTATAATCACTCTTGAAATCTCGTTCGAGATCTCAACAGTATTGGTCGAGATAGGTAACTGTTCGTTACCTATCTCGACCAATACGGTTGAGATCTGATACGCTTTTGAGTCTGAGGAAAGAATAAGTACAATATGCACTTAAGTACTTAGTTTCATATTAATAATTCATTAATTTATAGTGCACGGGATGCGTGTCACGTGTGCTGATTTGTTGCGCAGTGAAAATGATTACCTATTACATAGATGATCGTAAAATTTCTTGTTCAGAGATTCTTAATGTGGTTTTATTTAAAAATGTAACACCAATACCCTATGTAGGTGTACTTTTCTTTTTCATTCAGTTTAAGCAGTTTTTTTACATAACAGCAACGCGGTGCGGCATGGAGTCGAGGTTGGCAATCTCGCCCCAGACTTAGCACGCGAGACCTCAAGTTATCAATTTTGACTCGAGATTATATTCTCTAGTGACGTTATCACAAAATACACCGCTTAAAAACACGCTAAAGCTTAACCTACTTACTTTTTTATCCATAAACAAAAGATAGTTTCAGTTACGCCATAAACCATCAAAATCGACGCCATTAATACGAAACAAGCCGGTAGCAACAACAAACTGTTAGGGGTGCTACACACAATACTTGTAGCTACCGAACATTGTTTGGGTCGACATATTCGATTTGCCAGTATTTGTTGAACAACTTAACCGACCCGAAGCCATTACTGCACATATTCTTCTCTCATTCGACTCGTGCCGATCGACAATTAGATTGGCACAAACCCTAATCATGTTCGGGTCGACTCTAAGCCAAGCGGATTTTTCCTGAACATCATCATCGTTTCAGCCGAAAGAAGTTCACTGCTGGACATAGGCCTCCCCAAAGTATTGCCACACTGACCGGTTCTGTGCTTCTCACATTCAGCGGATTCCTGCAGCCTGGAATGTCAAAGATCCACCTCGTGGTAGCCTTCCACCGCTTACGGTACGCGGTCGCCACTTTAGTACCTTTGGGCCATCGGCAGAACAGATGTGTTCTCGAGCTATATCTCCTGCTGAGTTCAGCAATTATCTACACAATAATATTTGATTTTACCACCCAGCTGTGCTACATCATGCCGACCCGAACAAGTTTATAGCTATGGCACGCCTTACTAAAAAGGTGTTCTTACCCATTGCTATCAGAAGATCAAACGCCATGAAACAAAGTCAAGGTGAAACAAATTACTGTGGCTGGTTCACAATAGTAACGTATAAGGTATAATTTTATAGCTCTAATCTGTATGTAATTTCAGTGTGCCCTTGAATTTAGATCGATACAACTATTAAGTTTGAGCTACGTTATGTAGTAGAGTTTCTTGTAAGAATTCTAATAATTATTGGAGTTAAAGGTATCTTTAGAAATGACAAGTAAGTTACATTTGGTGTTGGGGTCGGCTTCCTGTCTAGCTGGATGCATCTGAATGCCACTATTTTACATGGAGCGACTGCCTATCTGACCTCCACAACCTAGTTAAGGTAGTACCCCTTGGTAGGACTGGTTGTCAGAATTTAGGGTTTCTGACGACCCGCAATGACTGTAAAAGAGCTAAAAATGACAGCCGGGGCCAACGGGTTAATGTGCTTTCCGAGGCAAGGAGAGGTCTTAGTATGTAAAGATGGTCCACGGACCAACCGCGGCAAGCGTAGCTTAACCTCATCGATCTACCCGTGAGGTTGTTATTATTAAGTCATACTTTTTTATACTCTTATTTATTTATTTAATACTTCAAGCACATAAATGTACAGAGGCGGACTTAATGCCATAGGCATTTTGTACCAGTCAACCTTTGGGTGATGCAGAGACAAACAGTGGTAGGTGCAATCATGAAAATTGAGGAATAAATATTTTAAATAAAAAGATACGCATAAACCTATTAAAACTATGAATATAATATATACCTAATTACATATTAATATAATCACAAATTAATATACATAAATACATGAATGAATATACCTACTTACTAAAACGAAGCAAACTCTTATTATTATAGCACAATATCAACCTGTATTTTTACTTATAATCGACGAGTAGTTGAGTTTTAGTATAAAATAAAAAAGACATAAAATTAATCTCTCTTTCCCACTCTAGTCGTTAGCCAAAATCGAGCAAATTTAAAAGCAAAATTTGTTACAATGCACCCCACCCAACAAAGGTATGAACACAAATGTACCACATTGTTTTAGATCCAGGTGTTATAATCTGTTGATGCATCTCTCAACTTGTTTCTCTTCTAACGAACTCCATATCCTAATAATAATTACTCTCAACTCCGGTCATCTTTCAGGAAATAACCCAACGAACGTGATTCAAAGCCTGACGTTCCCATAAAGGCATGAATACACGCTTTGACGTTCAATTACGAACAAGACTCTTGAATAATGTGGTCCTAGCTTTAGCTACCGATATATGCCAGGTTAATGCAAGGCTACCTGGCTAGACATAGTTAGCTCATATTTTCACTCATGTAACAAGTTATTTGATTTCTATCATATGAAGTTTCGTCAGCGTTTTGTGGACATTGAATAAAAATATCGAATATTTGCTAAAATAGGTGGAACGTCCACGAGTATTGGGGTTTATAGCACAATTTAAATAAAAAATAAATAAAATAAAATCATTTTAATTGAAGTATCATTGACTCATAATAGAAATAATACACTCATACAGTCACATTACATACACAACACTACAAATTCAATTCAAATCAAAATAACAATAATAACACATAATCACAATTAAATTAATATTTTACATAAAAAACAAAAAATAAATGAGGTTGATTAGTCGTATCAGCCTGGCAAATGTCGCTGACAACAGTGGAAGATGATGGAGCAATCAAGCCTCCCCGCGAGCGCGGCCAGTATGCTGTTGGCGCTCCCCGCACTCGCCGCACCAGCGACGTGCCTCTCTTGCGCATAGTGGCGTGGAAGCAGTCCACGCGCGCTTCCGCAATTTGAGGTGTCCTACAAATTTTGATTATACTGTCAGCCTGGTTTTTCCTTACTCACCAACTTACCCAGTGGTAGTGAATGCATTAGACAAACAGGGGATTGATTTGCATGAGGTTTGGTTAAAGATAAAGTCTTTCTTAAGGTCTCAATATACTTTAATTATAAGATAAATACATCCAGTATGGGTTGACTACGACTACCTTCACTGCATGTTCTCCACGATGCTCGTACCAACAAAATATGTGTACACTTACATTAAATGGGACATCTATTACCCTTAGTAACTAAATTTCCATAAGTTAGTTAGTAAGTATCGTTGCCCTTTATGAAAAGCCTTGGGAGCGCCAAGACTTGTGGACAGCTGTATTCGGAACCTGCAGCTGCTGTCAAACTTCAAGATTCTAGTAGAATACATTGTATCTGGTGCATTTATATATTTATTATTAACAGGAGACCATCTTTTTCTTAAAATTTAACTTGCGACCCTGTCGACAAGAAGACATGTTGAAAATCTCAATCGATTTGAATCAGACAATGGCGCTGATTCCTTGTTCACAAACTAAACTAAATTTAAGTTCAGTGCATCTTTTTCTTTCTATTTAATTAAGAAAAGGACAGAAAATAAATATATATTAGTTTAGTCCTGTTAAATTAAGATAGGTACTCCATAGACAAGTTTAAACGAGATCAAAAAAAATGGCTACTAAAAATACGTCAATTTACGTCAGGCGCCGACTAATTTGACAGGACTACACTAATATTTGTCTTCTGTCCTTTTCTTAATGAAATAGAAAGAAAAAGATGCACTGAACTTAAATTTAGTAGTTTGTGAACAAGGGAATCGGCGGCGACAATGTACCGATAATGTTGATCATAAACTAAACTAAATTTAAGTTCAGTGCATCTTTTTTTTTCTATTTCATTAAGAAGAAGACAGAAGATACATTTTATTTTAGTCCTGTTAAATTAATCAGCGCCCACCAGACGGGTGTCGTGTCTGGTGGCCCGTCGATTGATGCCGGAATTTTGTAGGTTTAAAGGTATGCTAGTTGCGCGGTAAACTCTGCTGACGCGATGCAAAATTTATTGTGACGTCTGTGTGATTCGTAGTTTGCATGTCAATCCCGCCACATACTTAACCAGCAGTGCTATTCTGTAAAAATCTCACCGTGAGAACATAGGTGAAGTGAGCTTGGAGTGAGCTGTCAATAGTGTCAATACCTATCATCAGGTTGAATGACAGCTCACTTCACGGTGAGATTTTTACAGAATAGATTGGCTGGCCTTTGTTTGCTCAGCTCGCCGTCTACAGGACCAGACCCGGGTCGACGGTGCGTTGTATTCCACGCGCGCCTCAGAGAGATGTCAGCACTAACTGACGGGGTTCGCTAAGGCCGATGCCTGCCATGTCGCGGATTGTTCGAAAGAGATACCGTGGCCCCTGGCACAGGCAACTGAAGGAACACGGGTGGGTCTTAGTAAAAGTGACACGCCCTCCCGCTCCGCCTAGAGCTGGAGAAGTTATTTGATAAATTCCCACCCAAAAAAAAAAGGCCTTTGTTTGCTATGCTTTTAGTTCTTGACTTAATATTTAATTATTTCAACTCATCCCTTATCATAAAATGTGAAAAGTAATCTAATTGTACCCGTCGCATGTTTGACAAAAATTAACGCACCACATTTAGCAACTTTGCCACAAAATTGGTTGCAAATTATTTTATATTCATTCTAGACATTTTAACCTTTTTATGTTGCTTAATGTGTGTTGTTTTATTTCATTAATGATTTTCATAAAATACTTTATGGAGATACAGGTCAACACGGTGGAAAAAGTTGTAACATAGGATGGGGGACACCCTAGAAGGACAGATTCAGTGACCTTATTATAATGTTTTTCAAAAAGGTCAGTTGCGCAACAGGCGTGCTTGTATCTCAGATGTATGAGCGTGAACGAAGCTGAAGGTAAGGATCGTATCTGATACCGTTCTGTAGTCTCTGCCTACCATAGGAAGAAGGCGTGAGTTATTAAAGGCTTATCCATCTTGCGACCTGGCATGGATAGAGGACTATGATTCATGGTTATATAGAATTGGTTTACTTATCTACTAGCTGCGCCCTTGCGGTTTTACCCGCATAAGACTCGATAAAAAGTAGCCTCTGTGTTAATCCGGGGTGTCAGCTACCTGCATACCAAATTTTATCCAAATTGATGCAGCCGTTTGCGCGTGAAGAAGCAACAAACATACAAACACACTCGCAAACTTCCACCTGTATAATATTAGTGTGACTAGCAGCGCCCTGCGGTTTCACCCGCAAAAGTGTCGATCCCGTGGTATCATCGGGATACATAATATCATATGTCCTTCCCCGGGATGCAATCTATCTCTCTGCCAAATTTTATAGAAATCCGTTCAGTGGTTTAGGCGTGAAAAGGTAACATACAGACAGACAGAGTTACTTTCGAATTTATAATATTAGTATGGATAAGTATAGTCAGTGTGATAATAATATAATAAGGTTGAAGAGTTTGTTTGTTTGAACTCGCTAATCTCTGGATCGACCAGTCAGATTAAAAAAAAGAAAATCATTTGTTAGCTCAGTCTGAATCTAACACCACGCATCGACCCTATGGTGCCAAGCTAAAAAAAACAGAATACTTTGACATCACTCACTCACTCGGTTTTAATGTATATCCGATATGACATCGGATATACATTAAAACCGAGTACATCCCGAGGACAGCCGAACACATCCGAAGCGGGTATTTCTTTAATCGTCTGATAAAAAAAACACGCGCGGTTTCGCCTACGGTAATAGTGGCGCGAGTTCAATGGTTTTTTCCCATCTCAAAAAATGCCCAACGCACTTAAAGAATTCAAAAATGCTAAGGGAAGTGCGGGCAATGCGACGCGATGGGAGGCTGAGGGTGTTTTATAAAATTGTGGCCGTTATTTTAGAAGGATATTCTGTATCTTAGGGCTTCCACGCGAACATGTCGTGGACAGAAGCTAGTTTCTAATAACGAAATCGATCTGTGAGGTTAACCCTGCTTGCATAGCGCATTAAATTAAGCCATAATTCTCTACGGCAATACCTCACCTTCAAAACAAACAAACGCTAATACGAATATCATTCTGACCTTTACCGACCAATTAAAGCAAAATAAACGGCAAACATCAACACTATTTGCATTTCATCCCAGCTTTACCAACCCATGTATACGGAGATATTTGGGCTAATTAATTGCCTGCGCAATGAAATTATTGGAAGCATTTAAGATGGACTTTTGTCAAATCATTTATTTCAAACTACCTGCACCCCGCGGTTTCACCCGCGTAAATGTCGATCCCGTGAGAAAATTGGAATAAAAAGTAGCTTATATGTTAATTAAATGTTTAGGGTGTCAGCTACCTCCTTGCAAAATTTTATCAAAATTGGTCCAGCCGTTTGAGCGTGAAAAAGTAACAAACATATTAAACTCAAACTCAACTCAAACTCAAAGCATTTATTTCAATTAAACCTTGTACAGGCACTTTTGAATTGTCAAAATTAAATAGTCTGTCAGTTAGTCAGAAAGTTGAAGCTAGTTGCCCATTCCAAAACGTAGATCTCTATGGAGAAGAACGGGCAAGAAACTCCATGGACACTCTTTTAAATCAAGTTATTACATTATTCTTGTTGCTTCTATATGTGAGAACAATGTAAAAAAAAAAAGACAAATGAAGAAACAATTCAAAATATAAGATTAAAAATAAGCCTTGGCAGTTAAGAGATGACCAGTCTCAACCGACGGCACCCGTTCACGAACATGACGCGTGGATCAGCACCATCCAGCTCAACCATTTTGTAGGGAACCGAATAATCCAACACACGCGCCACCATCGGTGAGACATTTAAGTGAGCATGACACGTTCTCAACTGCCATGATCTTTCAAGTCAACATCAAAAAAAAAAAATTTAAAAAAATCATAATAAACGGAAACATGGTTCTTACATTTACAAACTTAAAAAAAAAAATGCTTCTAAATTATGCAAAACTATAGTTTGCAATTTATTTAAGATGTTAATATAATTTATTACCAAACAGGAAGAGGTTATTTAATATTGCAGTATTCAACAATTAAAACTGGATTGAAAAAAATAAAAAAGTTATGTTCGTAATGTCAGAAATATTGAAAAAGAAAAAGGAAAAAACCTCTTCCAAATATTGAAATTTTAACTAGTGAGCCCAAGTGCCTGTGGAGCAGGATCTGCACTAAGCCAAGCATTTTTATCTACGATATAATCATCCAACTTGTAATATGCTTGTCTACATAGTGTGCGTTTAATGCATGTTTTAAATTTCTTCTCATTTAATTGAAGAATATCGAGTGGTATTTTATTATAACATTTTACACAGTAACCCATAGAAGAAGTTTTTACTTTAGACAATCTGAAACGCGGTTGATCTAATTTGTCCCTATTTCTAGTGTTAAAATTATGCCTGTCACTTATCTTACTCACACTCACACTCACAAAGTTTCGCCTTTATAATATTAAAACACACACACACACACTCACACTCACAAAGTTTTGCCTTTATAATATTAGTGTGATAGGCACATTAAAGGCACCTTTGAACGTCAAAAATTACAATAAAATAGAATTAATACTAGTCGCCCCTTTCAATAGGTAGTGTTCGTATAGAGAACAATGGCCAAAAAAACTCCACCGTTAGGTACTGTTTTAAAATGTTTTGCAAGGTTTATAATAAAGACCATAACACCCAAAACAAAGCATATATCAATCAATCTACAGAGTCTTCTCCCGTCTATATTGGGGTCGGCTTCCAGTCGAACCAAATGCAGCTGAATAATAGTATTTCATATGGAGCAGCTGCCTATGTGACCTTTACAACTCAGTAGGTAACTAACCCACATACCGCAGTGTCTCAAGACGAAAGTCTTTGACTAGTGCGTGTTGCCAGTGATGACTTATGGCACTAAAACGTGGTCGCTCACAATGGGCCTTATAAGAAGGCTAAAAGTCACCCAAAGGGCAATGGAGAGGGCTATGCTTGGAGTTTCCCTGCGTGATCGAATCAGGAAACAGGAGATCCGCAGGAGAACCAAGGTAACCGACATAGCCCGAAGAATTGCCAAACTTAAGTGGCAGTGGGCACGGCACATTGCTCGCAGAACAAATGGCCGATGGGGCCGAAAGGTTCTGGAGTGACGACCGCGTACCGCAAGACGTAACGTTAGAAGGCCTCCCACAAGGTGGACCGACGACCTTGTGAAGGCCGCAGGAACCCGTTGGATGCAAGCAGCCTAGAACCGGTCGAAGTGGAGGTGCTTGGGGGAGGCCTATGTCCAGCAGTGGACGTCTTTCGGCTGAAATTATGAGGTAACTGGGTAACACGATACGCCTTGGTAAGACTGGTTGTCAGACTTTTGAACTTCTGACTACCAGTGACGACTGTCAAAGATCGGGACCAACGGCTTAACGTGCTTTCCGAGCCCCGGAGGGGTCTCGAACTCTCTATAGGTAATGGATGGTCACCTATCCAAGAACTGACCGCGGAAAGTATAAATTAACCTGCGATCGATCGTGCGGCTGTTATTACCTATTAAGGCACGAGCCAAAGCATTTATGTAAACACTTTATACCTAATAAATGAAACAAGCAATTTCCTTAAACAACTCGCAAGATTGAACTAAACTCAGATCCAGACTTGAGTATACCTAATTCAGTTGTTCCGTCTATTCAATATGACAGATATCACACATGTTATTTGACAACTGATAACTGTACCGACAAATGCGTGCCGGACTGTTCCACTTAATCTGTGTGGTTCTTTCCTCAAAAGACCTTTTCTGACATCAATCTACATGTCATGATCTGTCTACGATTATGTCTGGACTTTAAAAGAGACTGTGACCTCGGAGTTTGTTTTAAAAATATGATTGACATGTAAAGGTGTTTGTGATTGCATCCCGGGGAAGGACATAGGATAGTTTTTATCCCGATATTCCCACGGGATCGACACTTATGCGGGTGAAACCGTGGGGCACTTCTAGTATTATATATTGTTAAAACTGTAGGTAACAGTTTTGACAATTTGAGCTGTCAAACAATGGTTAGCGGGATTGTCCGAAAAGGTTACCCGGAACGTAAAGGGCTAAGGAAGGAACACGGGTGGGTTTTAGTCAGTAAGAGTCTGACACCCTTCCGCTCCACCCAGAGCAGGCCCTCATTTGATGATTTCCCACTCAAAAAAAAGGAGTTTGTACAAACCTACCTACATACAGAAATAAAATCATTTATTTATTTTCATTCATGAATGTGTGTACTTTGTTTTCAAGTAATTTTGTAATAGTTCTGTGTATTATTCTCTAAGGCCCCATTCAAATTGCATCCGGCCTAACAAATTGTTTGTCGTACCGAATAAGATAAATACAAAATGGGTGGAAACTGGATGTAAAGCAAGATTGATGTTTCCACAAAGGGATTTTAAACTTCTTGATCGCAATGTTTCGTAGAGATTGGCGCAAGTTATAGGGTGATAAATCGACTTTTTTTGCAGAAAATAAAAGACTGTGTGATTCTCTTGGCGGATCTAATACTTAAGCGTAAACTAGTCGCGAGCTCGAACTCACTGGTGGTCATGGCCAAAGAGCACGCTGTCTCACCTGGCTTCGTGTCCGACAGAACAAGTATCAGTGATGAGCAGTTAGACGCTAGTCTACATGAACAATGTCTAGCTCTCACGCATAGAAAAACCGTCCCGAACTGATCGGCTAGTAAAAAAAATCGAAAAGTGCTTCGGAAAATCGAACTTAAGGAAAAAACCGCTGCATAAATCAATTACAAATAAAGTTTATTGAACTCTTCGATAACTGAGCTTTGTCGGTACGGACTTGGTTTTGAAGATTTTACAGTTTTTTATTACTTATTTACACCCAAAGTTACGTTAAAAATAGCAAGAAAAACGAATCTTTGTTGGCTCATAACTTTTTAATGGCTTTTTATTTTACTATTCTGTTTTCTTACAGACAAAATTAATAATAAGTCAAAACGATATCATGTTTAACTTTGGGTGCACAATGTCGACCAGTCGAGTAATACTCTCCCGAAATTTGTATGAAAAAAATATCGACTAGTGGCACCTTAAAGGTACGCGAACTTTGAAGAGAAAAGGTTAGTAATATAAAGGTGTTTTTTTTCGGATATTATAAGCGAAATTCCTTCCAATAAATTGCGTTATTAGTAGTATTTAAAATCCTCCAATATTCGATAGATTAAGAAATAAAAGAATATAAAAAATCATTGCCTCACATCGTAACTGCCTTCAACGAAACGTTCATACAGCCAATTTGACAGCTGTCAAACTATTCCATCTGTCATAATATTACATCGGTGACGGTCATCCGGGCCTAAAATATGTATTTGTGTAATTCTACGATAACGACACGATTTAGTATCCAGGTGCCTAGGCATATCTAGGTATTCTAAAACGACAATCGAGTCATTTAGTATATAATTATATATAATTTTATTTTTAAAACTTCAGTACCTAAGCTTTACATCAATTTGGTCTCGACCCCTGAACTATAGGACACTCTGTATGACAGGTGTCGAGGTTTCTCTAGCATCAGCATGAGAAAGCTTAGTCTAAATACAATTTACAATGATTTGAAAGTTAATACTTTTGTGGAAAAACAAATGTTATGTCTAACTATACTTAAGAGGTTTACTCATAAACGTTTCTTAAAATTAAGAGACGCACAAACGTCAAAAATGTCTTTCTAAGCAGTGGCTAATCATTGCTTAACTTTAAGGAAATTTTATGAATAAACCCCTAAGTTTCCATAATCTTTGAAACCTAGTTTACACAAACAATTTGTCTGCAACAAAAAGCTAATAGCTTTCAACAATCCCTTCATGCATTTGTTTTCACCTCACAATTGAATTTCGAACGTTGGATCGTCAGTCGCGACTTTCGTCGCCGCCATATTTGACGTTTACGTCATCGTAAAAGTAAAATGACTCAACCGTCGACTGCTACTAAAGTTTACAACTTGCACAGTCCCCCAATAGTCTTGTCCCCGCAGAAAGAGTCAGGTAGGAAATAAAAGTTGAATAGAAGACGGACGTCGACTTTGGAAGCGGATTTAGTGGAACGATAGAAATATTTGATTTGGCTACCGTTATGATTTTCTTGTGCTCGTTTTGTCTAGAAGTTCTTTATTATTTACTCTTAGATCTGTTGTATAATGGAGTAGGTGTTCTGAGGTTATAATCTAAAGATTAAAGCATTTATTGTGATAAAATCTCAAATATTCACTACTTTTAGTAATTATTTTATCAAGTTAATCGTTTAATTAGTCCATAAAATCATGGTGATGAGGGTTTTGTGACGGTGCAAAGGAGGAAGCGCCGGTCGCGAACGAACAAGAACCGCTGCGGCAAAGCTCCTACGGAGCCCGAAGTCAGCTTGCGTGCCACAAAGCCGGTGCCAACACACCGGTGTACATCTCCCGCCTACACACACTACTACGGTGGAGGACATCGTGGAGAACGTGCGCAAGAAGACGAGGTACACGCCCGAGGATGCAGTTACTGGAGTCGCACCGCAACGTCAACTTCAAGGCGTTCGTGGTGCGCGTGCCGAATTTCTATCTGTTCGTCGTCATAGCAGAAAACTTCTGGCCGCAGGACGTGGTGTTCCGTCGCTTTCGCGGAGAAGTACCACAGAACTGCTCAAGAGTTAGCTAGTGAAGTACTGTTTTATAGTAAGAATATGTATTAGTTAGGTTAAGGTGTTTATGTGCCTGCGTCGCCTGAAATAAATAAATGAAAATAAATAAATAACGCTCCACTTTCGAACAAAGATCATTCAGTGTTAATCCACACCTTGGCCAATGTCTTCCTATATTTTTCCCAGTTCTCGCGATAATCCCAAAAAAAAGTGAAATAGCATAACATTATAAATAGTCCTCCAGAACGTATTTCGACCATGGCGGCCATTCTCAAGGGAGACTAGCCTTTGTCGAGGGAGATATTATAGTGAACAAGTGTGTGTGCAGGTGCACTCCCTCTTCCCTCACTCTCATAGTCCGATGGGACTGCAATCCGAAGGCCAATTCTCGTACTTAAAAAACGTTCAAATCCAAGTCATGTCAGTGACAATCAATTTCAAAAATTTGTCATAAATGTAGGAAAAGTAGACGTATTTTTGACAGATTGGGAATGAAATCGGACTCTGAACGTTCTTAAAATTACGGAAATTGCCCCTATGGTGCAGGACCAACGGCTTTAAGTGCTTTCCGAGACACGGGGGTTCACGCCGCTAACTTCCAAACTCTGGACTGTTACTAAGAAATTCTTGGAAAAACCCTAATATTCTGCCCAACCTGGGAATGGATAGGATCAGGATTGATCATTCATCATCCAGGATCCGACGCTCACCAGTCGCAGTTGCAACAATGAGACCAACAGGGCATCTTACAGCAAATTATCATTTAATTATGCAGTGCTGAAAACCACAGTTCATTGACCCAACAAATCATTTGAGCAAATTATTCGAGTGTCTAAGTTCACGTTTTAATTATTTTATTCTCAGAATTCAATGCTGATCTCTCGTATTTCCATGTTAAATATCAATATAAAGCCGTACGCTTTTCATTACGAAGTTATTTGTGTAATAACTTTATGATTTCTGTGTAAAACTATTAATTATTTCTAGATATTTTCACAGTAATAAATTACATTTGTAAGATGAATTGTATTTATGTTTCGAAGATGAATGAAAGGCGACTAACAAAAAGGTATTACGAGGTAGATTTGAGTGGAAATGGTGGGAGGAGACGCCTTATGAGGACATAATTATTATACCTTATTGGTGTTGTTTTTCAGTATTATATGTATTATAATATTATATTAAACTCAAACTCATAGCATTTATTTCAATTAAACCAATTACAGGCACTTTTGAATTGTTAAGGGGTCGGTCAGTCAGAAAGATGAAGCTAGTTGCCCATTCCAAAGCGTAGGTACCTATGGAGAAGAACGGGCAAGAAACTCCATGGACACTCTTTTAAATCAAAATAATATGGTTACAAAGTCTTGTTTACATCATTCATGTTAAAAATTATGCATGTGAGAACGATGCAGAACGTTAAAAGCGTCCGTAATTAAAAGACGAAAAAAAAGAAAACAATTCAAATATTAAATTAAAATAAGCCATGGCAGCAAAAAGATGACCAGTCCCTACTAACGGCGCCCGTTCATGAACATAACGCATGTATTATTATACATTATTATTCAGTATCATATTACCCAGTAACTGGGTTGTGGAGGTCAGATAGGCAGTCGCTCCATGTAAAATACTGTCATTCAGCTGCATCCGGTTAGACTGGAAGCCGACCCCAACATAGTTGGGAAAAGGCTAGGCAGATGATGATGATGATGTTGTTCTTCAGAAAGGTCAGGTGCGTGGTACCCGCGACCGGTGTGCGTGTATGATCAGATGTATGAACGTAAACGAGGCAAAAGGAATATGTAAGGAACGTAGCAAGTGGCGTCATTCTGCCTACCCCCATGGGAATAAGGTGTAAGTTTATGTGTAGGTATGTATGTTTTGTATTTTATACATATTAAAATAAATTAATAGTTTAAAAACACTAGAAAACACGCGTGCAAACACGACTATGATACGATTTTCCATCATGAAGTTCCAGTTCATATCTTCCGGCTCCATCATCAGATCAGTTCGACAGTACCATATTATTGTATTGTCATCAGAACTACATACAGCTGCCAATTTTCATTACGCTACGACCCTTGGAAGATGGTTAAATTAGTTACCTTAGATTCCATTACATAGTTACATACAGGTCGACCTAATAAAAGCGTGTTAATAAACAAACGAACTTACGCGATTTATACTACTACTGACAATTGCGTGAACTGACTGGACAGGTCCACTTAACCTGTGGGGTTCTTTCCTCAAAAGACCGTTTCAGACACCAATCTTCATGGTCTTCATATGGTTTCGGCCTTTCTTCTCAGAGTAGTAAGATAGGAAACGCCGACTTCATCTAGTTTTTACCGACTTCAAAAAAAGGAGGTTATCAATTCAACACTCATGTATGTAATATTATTGGAATTGCATTATACGAGTATTCACATATATGACTATCTATTAGGGCTTCCAAACAAATATACAAAATTTTATAGACGTATGTATGTATGTTTGTCCGCGCATTTCTCCGCAACAATTGATCGGATCGTAACCATTTTTTTTATTGGCTTACATTTACTTCAAATTAGGAAACAGTGCAAGTTTCATCAAAATCGATTCAGTAATTTTCAAGATATGGACTAGTGAGACGTGTTAGTGTGACGGCCTGGCTTATTGAAACGAGCTACGGGTGTAGTGTCAAAGGGAAAACATTTCAAAACCTTGGTCAAATTCTAGTGCAATATCTACAACAAAACTATTACCTACTTATTACAAACAAATATTCCAGTTTTTACTTAAAACTAAACATTACGAAATAAAAAAGTAATTAAAAAAAAAATGAAATCGACTTCAATAAGAAATTAACTCAAAATTAAAAAAAAACCCTTTAATTTCGGAAGTCGGTGGCAAAAGACTCAAATACCGACTTCCGAAATTAAAGTTATTTAATAATTTTGAGTTAATTTCTTTTTTAATTCAATGTTTTTAAATATGATTGACGTGTAAGTGCGTTTGTGCAAACCTACTTACAGAAATAAAATCCTTTATCAATTATGATGCTATGCAAGTGTAAAACGCATTTGGATGTCAATGTAATTAGGTACCAATCTTTGTGGCTACAATCATTTTGATAGGTACTGGAAACTTTTACCTTAAACATTAAAGTGAGCGGTAAAAATAATATGAATTATCAACAATAGGCACTCTATTTTTGAGAGAAACGTGTCATGAGAACAAAAATATTACAATATAGATGAAAATATGGGACTTTATGAAAAATACACATACGGCCAACTCATGATAAAATCGTAAAATAAACAAAAAACTTGTAGAAAAAACTAATACTAAACAAAGAGAACGCCAAATCTAAAACAGGTACGCCAATGGAACTAAGTAAATATTGAAACAGGCGGAAAAATGGTAGGAAACGATGTTAATGGCTGGAATCGAGTATCGATTGATTTAAACGGCGGATGAATCGAGTCTATTCGATATCGAATCGAGATATTCAAGATGAATCGTAAATGCTCTAGATTGACTATTAATTGTGTTCTTTTTTATTGCTGCTCGATGGTTTTTCTTGTTCTTTTGTTTGATTCCTCGATAAGTTTCAGATTAGATGTTTTTGATTGAGACTATGAATCTTTCTAAAACTAAACTAATATCCACTATATTCATTCATAAAACTAAACTATAGTTTTATAAATGAATATAGTGGACATTAGTTTTGTACAAGAAATCGTAAAGAAATTCGGCGAAAAGTATTGAAATGCTGGACAACTTTGACTTATTTTAACCCATTCGTATAGCTAAAACCTTTTCTTTGTAATATTTTTCTATTTGCAATATCTAAGCCTTTCTATTCTCCTACATCGATTCTAACATTTCCTGAGACTAATGTGTTCTATTTTTAGCCAAAATTACGGCAAATTTTATATCAGTGCGATATTTGGAATCATAAAAAAAATACTATTGAAAACAAAATATTATTTTATTATCTTATTTGATAGAGGTACGTTGGGGTAAGATCGTTGCTGGGGTAAGACCGTAGGAATGAAATCCTTTGCCTGCGAAATTAAAATTTGCTGTGATCTTCGTCGTAGCAGAATAAAAATAATGGTGGAGAAAAAAACATTTCACCATTAGGTGGGAATTTGATTCAAACGGTCTTATACCAGTGCCGATCTTATCCCAACATACTTTAAAATAATCTTTTGTTTACATAAAATACAATTCAGAAGTATGAAAGAAAAAGTTTTCTTTTTCTGTTTTATGTTTTTATATCCTCACTGGGCCGGCGTGGTGGATTATGGCCCACTTCCTATGACAAAGAGGAGGCCTGTGTCCCAGCAGTGGGAACATTATAGGCTGATTATCTATATGCTATGAAAAATACAAAAGTGCTTGAGTCAGTATTATATTTAGGTAATTGTACCTCCTATTTAATCATAGTAGCATACTTTGCCTAGGCCACGTCACATCTAAGATATTTCTTCCTAAAGAACAAATAAAAGAAACCTAAGTCTACAATATTTTCATTAACTTCAACTTTCATTCTTCCTTCATTCTGTAAATTCCTTTCACAATTAAATTCACAAAATGATCTCGTTATTTGCGAGGTTGTAATAAAGCGTCATATTTTGTGATTATTAAACAAGGGTAGAAACATAAGTTCTGACGTCTGACGTATTGTGATGATACTGTCAGACTTAAACGTGTGGGTTTAGGTAAGGCTGATTACACACAAGACAGGGTTGTTCTACAAGATAAGTTTGACGTAAGTACTCTGATAATTAATATTATTATCTATATCTATACTAATAATAAAGCTAAAGAGTATGTTTGTTTGAACGCGCTAATCTCTGAAACTACCGGTAATTTGAAAAATTATTTTTGCATTTGATAGCCCAATTCTTTAGGAAGGCTATTTAATATTACACTAGGACTCCTATGAGATGAAACAAAAAAATCAGAAAGAACGCAAGGCGAAAACGAAGTAATAGCGCAGGCAGGCGATGCGATGCGACGAGGTCAGTCAGGGTTCAAGAAATTTCACGCGGACGAAGTCGTGGGCAGAAGCTAGTCACACTAATATAGGTACATATAAAGGTGAAAGTTTGTGGGGGTGTGTGTGTGTGTTTATATGTTTGTTACTTCTTCACGCTCAAACGGCTCGACCAATTTTGATAAAATTTTGTATAAATGTAGCTGATACCCTGGATTAACATAATTATAGGCTTTTATCCCGCTATTCTCACGGGATCGACATTTGCGCGGGTGAAACCGCGGGGCGCAGCTAGTAAATAATAAATGCGAAAGTGAGTTTGTTTGTTTGTTACGCTTTCGCGCTAAAACTGCTGAACGGATTCAGAGGAAATTTGGCACATGAGTAGACTATGACCTGGGGAAGGACATTGGCTACTTTTCACCCTGGATCGCAGACAAAGTCGCGGGCAACAGCTAGTAATTCTATAAAGATGTGGCTTTAGATTCGCTTTGATAATTACGAATCAAAAGAGTATAGTTTCAATAAGATTGCGTGATTGCGTAACGCACTACTAATGACAATCTGAATACATTTGAAGGATATTACTAATCCATTGCTTCATATATTCGAAAAATTTGACTGCTCAACAACTTAAATAACGCAATGAATGGTGTGGTGACAGTTCAGTCAAAATTAAACCCATTTCTACTGATAGATAGTGTTTTACGCAACTAACCCGCTGTTCCAATTAAATTCATGTTTTATTTCTCATACTTTGTAGCCTAGTCAATAAACAAAACCCCAAAACTTTTCACAAAACTTTTAACACTTCTGCGAACACATAAAACCTTCTTACTCGTCAACTATTAATAAGAAACTTCATACAATAGACTTCCGAACTACGGACTCTCTAAGCTCCAATAATAACGTCAACAATGGATGCACCGTAAGATCCGAGTACATACCTAGAATTACATGTGATCCGAAACATCTGTGTCATTTCCTCAATATCCAACCAGTGCGGCCTATGAACGTTAGATAAGGCTCGTGGTTAAGAGCATGAAAGGAGCGAGTAGCGATTTATGTTAAGAAGGTAGAGAATGTTGAAGATCTAAACTGAAAACTATCTACACACGTACATGGATGAACGAGTAGATGTTGGGAAATATTTCATGGGAACGTAATACCGGGATTTAAAAAAAAAAATCATATGTCTTCACCCAGGATATGATCTACCGGTGTCCCAAATTTCACCTAAATCTGTTTGGCCGTTTTAGCGTGAAAACGTAGCCAACAAACTCACTTTTGCGTTTATAATATTAGTTAGGATAACGGGGCGCATTTTTGATGCGCTTGGACGAGTTGTGTTGGATTCTTTGCACCGGCTTTTAAGTCTCGGTACAGAGTGTACCGAGATTTGAAAAGCCATTGCACAATAAAAATAGTTGCTTTAAAAAACACCCTTGTGTACTAAGGCTAATACCTACTTTAACATTTAATACAAAAAAATGTTTTAGTAAAACTTAAGACATTTTTGCCACACGTTTTGGGGTTAAAACTGCAAACTGTTTATTTATTTATTGTAGATCGTTAACTTAGTCGGTTACTGTGGCACGTTACTTTGAGTGAGGCCAGTGCATTTAGTATTGATACCTTCAATACTTGATGCAACGGCACAGTCTACGAGCGTCTAAGAACAGCGTTAAGAATAAGGAAATACGGTAGACGGATAAAATTAAATGTCTGTAAACAATTTCATTTTCTCGCAAAGTCAGAAAAGCTTCTCTTTTATTTGGATCGTGGCTCTAAATGAGATCCTGCCTATAGAGATATATAGGAATGAGGTATAAATTTATCAATATTTTGGTCCTTCGAGCCGGATCGCTAATGAAAACATTTTGATATTGCTCGGTCTTTTAAAATTAAAAACGTGATAGGAAATTGGTGACTTATGCAGTTTATTAAAATAATCGATCGATCTTTAATATTTCATAACTCGTCCTTCCCAACATAACCGCTACCTAATAAATGTTATGTAACAGGTCGCAAACTGCTGGGAAGCCGTAATAATACCGCCGACGCCACGCTCAGCCGATACAAGCTAGCGGAAATTAACAGCTTGTACCGTGAGCAAGCGGAGCGGAGCGAGCGGAGCGGGACGGAACTAAGAACGGATTTATCACCGCTGTTTGTGCTGTTATCGCAGTGTATTCGTGGTTAATCTCATATGCGGGATGACCGAGACCTTTGGAATATCATGCTGGGAGTCAGACTGAATATCCGACTTGGGAGGTGATGTGGAGTACTGATTTGAATTTCAGCAAGGTTGTCGGTTGTCTAATGTAGAAATGCAGTTTCAAAATCGAATGTAAGGGTTTAACCGGTTGAATGCTGTAATTACAGAAGCAATTAAAAAGCCATTGTGTCTCGCGTGGATCTACGTTCGTGGATCCGCATGAAAACGTAGGGTTAATCACAAAAATCCTATAGATAATTTAATGGAAATGAAATCTGTACTTTTCAAAAATTTATTTAATGCAATAGTAACGAAAAGAACATAAAACATGTAAAAAAAAAATCCCGTCAATCAAGTGTGAAACCTGAAAACATTTTAGCTTGCGAAAAAATTAATTAATTGAGCAATTTTTTTTTTATGGAATCGTTTCACCCATATGAGAAACCCTATTTAAAATTGCTCTTTTATTCAAAGTAGTTTTATTATAATTAATAAAAAACTAACTAATATAGTATCTATATCTATGTTTTTTATACGATCAAATGAACATTATGTGTCGTGCACTTTAGGATCTTCCAATTATTTTTTTGTTTACCGACGGATAATTTTAACCAAGGAGCGTTTAAAAGCATGTACTGAATCCGTGGAAACAAATTGTGCATCAATGTCCCTGTCATCCTGTATTATATTGTTAGACTAAACAATTACAAGAGGCGTTGAATTTGAAAAAGCACTCGAGCATATAAAATGAGCCACCTACCCGCAAATTATCTTACCACAAGAAGTATCAAAACTCATAACAATCAACACTAAAATTAATTAACAATGAAGTCTACATATTTCATATCATAAACTTAAACAAAGTAACCAAGTTGAAAGAGAACCTATATTAAATGAAAGTAGAGAAGTGACAAGAACACCTGCTCTCGTGAAGTTAATTCCGCCTATAATTTTTAGTGCTGACCAAATAGTCGATTAATCGAGTTTTCGGAATCGAGTGCATTGATAGTTAGTCGATTTAATGAGATTGTAACGGTTTGTTGCGGATTTATGGGCATTATTTAAGCTTCGAATGTAGTTTAAACCATTTTAAACATAATTTAGTTCTGGATACGATTTACGGTTATTGAGTGAACGAGTAAAATATTGTACTTATTTTGTATGAAAACAAATAATAATAATAATATAGTAATAAATTTATTTCAGATTAAAAATCCATAATAACAATAATAATATAATAATTATGTTGTTAGTGAAAAATCTTAACCTAATATTAGTAAAAACACAAAATGTAAACGACTGACACCTACGTGTGCGGCCGAATCCAGTGAGCTAGCATGGGGCTGTCCCACTTAACACACAACACACTCAGAATGCGGTGGGTGCTAGCTCGCATTCTATCGAGAGTAGAAGCGCACCGTTTCCGTATAATGGCATGAAAACCATCAACTCTGGCCTCGGTGAACATCCCGGAAGCGCTACAAAATCGTGGTAGACCCAACAGCACCCTGAATACATTGTTATACTGGACACGCAGGGCATTGTATGCCAGCGTATACCTGACCCACAGACTGCATGTGTAAAAAGACTGGCAGTATGCTCTGAAAAGGGTTACTTTGACTTGCGTCGTACAACGTGCAAATCTGCGGATCAGCATATTACCACGGACAGCCATCGCCCTGCGTTCCCTCTCTATGTCCAGGTCATCATTCAGGTCATGAGTGACCCAGTGACCCAGGTACTTAAATTTTGTTACTCTAGTTAACGGAGTATTATACTTATTATTATTATTTATACTAATAATATCAACTGGCACGTTAGAGAAACATTTGGTGCCCGCCTTGAATACCAATAATTCACATTTTTTTGCACTCTATCTGAGTCCCTGACTGACTGCATAGTCTTCACAGATCCTAACAAGACGCCTGAGTGCGCTTATTGATGGACTCAGCAGCACCATGTCGTCAGCGTAACTTATATTGTTAACGCAAACTCCGTCAATGTGACAGCCTATACGGGTGCTGCTGAGTTCAACAATAAGCTGATTAATATAAAGGTTAAAAAGACGAGGCGAAGTAATACCCCCCTGCCTCACCCCGCACTTCCACCCATACACATCAGACAGAGCTCTACCCCACCTGACATAGTTCGTCTGATTCTCGTACCAAAACTGAAATAAAGAAATAACAGTACAGTCAACGCTGCTTTCCTTTCGTAGCTTATCCCACAAGATATCGTAAGGTCAAATGCCCTCGATAAGTCCAGAAAACACGCATTGACCGGTGTTTTCCTATCAGCGTAATACTGAATAGTCTGCTTAAGACACATATTGGCAGTCTCCGTCGATAGACCGGGTCTGAAACCGAACTGGGCATCGTGAATATTTATACGACTCGCCATATGTGTATCAAGCAAACAGTACAGTATCTTAGCTGTAACAGTCGCCAAGGAGATAGGCCTATAGTTTGCGGAGTCTGAAATATCGCCCATTCTATTCTTTACTATAGGCACGACTATGGTCTTCATAAGCTTATCTGGCAAATACGAATGACTTATACATAATTAATAAAATGTTGCTAGCACCCTGGGTAAATGATCTCCCACGTATCGCAAGTGCTCGACGCTGAGGTGGTCATGTCCCGAAAAAATAGCTAGGCAATTTTGGCTACATTTACCGTTTCGTTAAAACTTTTGTAATTATTTGTTACGAGGACGTTATGGGTGAATCTTGAGAGGCTCAATTTATGATGTCCGGAGGTATAAAGTACCCGCAATATTGAAATAAAGACCCAAAGTATTTTTTTTACGCCTTATCACTATGGTATCTAATTGATGCACAATAGTTACTCTTTTCAATTTGGGTGTAATTATCGAAAAAAAAAACAAAACATCACAAAAATTGATAACCCTGGCGCGTCCTTTACACATTTTTTAATGAAAACTACCCGAAGTCGCCAATTTATAAATGTAAAATGATCAATTTATGTAGTTTTTCAACAACTAGATTAGTATGTGTTGAAAATAAAAATATACAGTTTTTATTTTATCCCATAGTTTTACATAGAAATAGTTTTAAAGTTTTGTCCAGAGCTAAACAGTGATTCCTGTGGCGCGCTACATAACTAGACATAAATCGCTAGTGGAGCGGTCGCGAAGTGCAGTTATTCGTTCTCGTGCGAGCTCTAGGCGCGCTTAAAACGCCGTGGTGGAAGGTCGCGTCTCACTTTGCCCGGGGACGAAATTACGAAGGTAAACATTTGATTCCCCTGGTTTTGTTTCACTAGGTCATTGATTACCCTGACGGCATAAAAAATTGTATAAGTTTTTTCTCGGATATATCTTTACTAATCTTTTTTATTATTATTACTAATCTTGTTATTATTGATTTAATAATCTTATTATTATTGCTTAGAACTTTTAACTTTTTACGTAATCGATAAAAAACAAACTTTTATTGATTACCTTGGTGTTGATTCCCTTGGCGTTTTTGCCAGGGTAATCAATATTTTCTAGTTCGTCTAGTACATTTTATTTGTTCATTCCAAATTGCACGGTCTGCTCAGACAGTGTTGAGTGTTTTGTTTTGCCTGATTATCTAAGTATTTATTCAAATAAGTTATAATCTGTTTGTATCGTATCTTTATGCGATTTATACCTATTGCACGCAGATATTACCAAAAAGGACCTACGTGTACCCTCCGATGATAGCTTTTGGGCAGAACTTCCTTCAATAAATGAAAATCTGTCAGCTTCTACAACTAACGCTGTATTGACAGCTCTTCACGGCGAACATTCCAGTGCTAGTGATTCTGATTTTGACTTAAATATTTTTTTGACAATAGGCAATAAAACAAGTTGATTCTGATCTGATTACTACATTTTTTTAAATTGTGCCATTCAAAGAAAGGTTCCTAATTTTTGTTAAAATTTTTGATTATGTTTAAAAAGAAAAGTTTTAGTTTCAATTTTTATTATTTAGTATGTATTTTTATCATTATTAGGTACTTAGGAATAAAGTGATTGATAATTAGGTGTAAAAGTGCCAATAACTGAGAACAAGAGACTGATTATTAAATAAACAGTATGTTTTATTACTTACCTTGGTTTTAATTTTGATTCCCTTGTCATCGTATTTTGATTCCCCTGGCCCAAAAAATATGTTTTCAAATATCTTTGTAATGCGTCGTTCAAAACTGACCCCTATTTGATAAATGTGTTTATAATTCGGCTAAAAATCATACTAAACTATAATTTGTAAAAAAAAAAAATAATAAAAATGCGCCACGGGAATCAACTGAATATTCTCAATCTCAAGATTTACCCTTATCTTACGTAACTTGTGTTAAAAATCATACAGATTAAGTTATTTTACCGACGCAATATAAAATATTCTTACTATGTAATGACAATTTATTTTATATTTTTTTAAACATTATAAATAACTTTTTCCTAAAGGTACAAAATACAAAGTTTTTTGAATCCTTAGCGAAACCTACAAACTTAAACTCATCTAAAAATCATTCAGCTATAATCGATGCAGTTAGTCGATGCAGTTAGTAGATTCAGTTAGTCGATTCACATCACTAGGCTTCGTCGCTACAACTTCATTACCGCGAGCCAATTACAGGGACGTGTGATATACGTTAACACTTGACCGGATTCCGAGCGAGGAATCGATTCATATCTCGAGTTCTCGAGTTCACTGTTGCATACCTTACGGAGAGTGAAGAGTACAAATCACATTGCGAATATGCATATAATATAATTTTAATTGGCATTTTATTTATACTTACGGGCGACAAAGTGTCATATTGATGTCGCAGTACGAAGGTTGAAGCCGTGATAATTATAGTTATATCCCTAGGGATATAGCTATATACCGGAGGCCTTAATTTATTAAGACATCCACAAGCAAGCCCTGTTAAGCAGACGACAACCTCCTTGGTTAAAAAGCGAGATGCTACTCCGAAAAAAAAAAAATTGCAATGTACCGTAATATAGATAAGTGAAAGCGGTTCAGGGCTTTGGTTGACTTCCAGTCTAACTGGATGCAGCTGAATACCAATATTTTACATGGAGTGACTGCCTGTCTGACCTACACAACCCTGTTACTGGTTATCAGACTTTTGGGGTTCTGACTACCCGTAACGACTGACAAAGACCTACGAATAACAGCTGGGACCCATCGGCTTAACGTGCTTTCCGAAACACGCAGAGATCTTGATATGTAATGAATGGTAACCCATTGCAAGCGCAGAACCGTCGATAGACCCGGCTCATCCACCAACGGATTATCCACCAACCCGCATTGTCCACCAACCCGCACTGGGCCCGCGTGGTAGATTATAGCCCATTTCGGCCTGTTTCTCAGCAGTGGAAATATTATAGGCTAATTATGCCCCTCATATCTTCACTTCATATACCAATCCTGTCTCCTTTTTGATACACACGCCATCCCTCTTATTTTAAACAGGTTTGTTACGTACTCCCTGTTAATTTTCATCTCACACTGTGTATAATGTCAATATCGCCGGCTTGCAATGCAATTATTTCGAGACTACTAGTACATTTAAATTGCATCGATACACACGGCGACTGGGGCGCCTTTGAGCTCGGATAGAATTAAGTGGATATTCGAAATCAATGTTATCTACCGACTGTTTTCGTATGTGTATTATAAAATAATATATGAAGTGTTTAAATAATATGGAGTAGTATGTAAGTATCGTAGGCCATGGGAAGAAGGCATAAGTTTATGTTTGTTTAAATATTGTTTTAGAATGTATCTAGTGGTGTTTTTAACCAACTTCAAAAGTGGAGTAGTTATCAATTCGGTTGAATATTATGAAACAATCAAACTGGTTTAAAAACTTTGTGAAAAATAACTTTAATTTCGGAAGGCGGTGTCGAAAAACGAAAATGCGGAACTAACGACACCGACTTACGAAATTTTAGTTATTTTTCACTTTGTAATGTTTTTTTTTTTTGAAACCGGTTGTTTTTTTTTGTAAAAATTTTTAAACCAAAAATTTGATTATGTCATAATTAGCCTATAATGTTCCCAATGCTAAGACACAGGACTCCATTCATCGAGAAGGAGTGGGCTATAACCTAATCTGCCGCGCGAGCCCATTTCATTTCATTTTATTTCATTGCCGGTTTAAATGTTAAATGACGATGTTTTCCTTCACACAGAGTATGAACAAGCTCTTAGTCAAAAACATATATTACAACAGCAGCTACATGAGGCTCAAAGTAAAATAACACAACTTGAGACAACCAATCTTAACATCACCGCCTGGCTGAACCAAAGTCTGTTCGATGAATTGATGCCTATTGCCCCGTCAATGGTTTCTGCCTTAAATCCCACAACATACACTATTGATTTGACAGGTGATGATGAATCAAAATCATGTAAATCAGTGAGGGTAGTCACTAGTAAAAATAAACTCAAAAAGTACATCAAAATTAATAAATACATTGTTAAAACCCAAAAAATGGTAAAAAGACAAAAGTTCTTTATTAAAAATGTAAAACTTAATAGGGAAAGGTTAAATTTGCTTAAACAGTTAGATATGTATTCTTTTAATTGGCTGAACCAAAGTCTGTTCGATGAATTGATGCCTATTGCCCCGTCAATGGTTTCTGCCTTAAATCCCACAACATACACTATTGATTTGACAGGTGATGATGAATCAAAATCATGTAAATCAGTGAGGGTAGTCACTAGTAAAAATAAACTCAAAAAGTACATCAAAATTAATAAATACATTGTTAAAACCCAAAAAATGGTAAAAAGACAAAAGTTCTTTATTAAAAATGTAAAACTTAATAGGGAAAGGTTAAATTTGCTTAAACAGTTAGATACGTATTCTTTTAATTTGGAGCAAAGTACTAGGAAATACAACATTGACACAGGACTTGCAATCTCAACTTGACCAGTTGCAGGAGAAACTAAGATCTATGACTAACAAATATAATACCTCTGAAGATCTAATGAGGGAATATGTGTTGGCAATGAATGAGCTGGTGAACTCACAAATAAACAGCTGTGAGCGCTGTCAAACACCATCCAATGTACCTACACTAGACCATTCATTATCAGCATGCAATACCACATTACTGCATCCTCGTGTTGATTTGACTATTCCCTCTGTTAATAGTTCTATTTTACCATGTAAAAATATTGTAAATCATGATATTGTATTATTTTGTGATGAGATTGGAAAGGACTTAGGTCACTTGTTGACAAATGAATATCCGGGACAATCAATAATAAATTACTGTATGCCTGGTTGTTGTTTATTTGATATTATGAAAGAAATAATTAAATATAACTTTAAGCAGGAAACAACTTTAGTAATATTTATGGGAAATAGGGGTAATTTAAATAAAGGAGAATTGCTCCAATATCATAGAACATTGTGCAACCTTAGTTTAAGAAAAATTGTGTTATTTACATTCCCTTACAGTAACAGTTTGCCACAGGAAGAAAATAACTTCAGATTTGATATAAACATGACATTGCACAATTTGACATATAATGATAACCTATTCCAGATAATTGATACTAACTACTATGTTGGTAGTAATTTATATTTGACAAAATATAGACATAATATTGTTATGTACTATCTTTCTAACTATCTAAAAAGACAGATAGCTGTATCGCTATCATATTTTTTTTCTATTTCAGCCAAACATTTGGCTAAACAAATTGCTCCTATTGAGCAATGCAATGACTTTTTAAACTATTCGGCCAATAATTTGGTCAGAACTAATGACATTAATCATCATTTAAATTAGAAATTAAGACAATGGAGGCAACCTCTTGCAAAAATATTAAGTCAAATGAAAGTGTAAAAAAATTAAATAGTATCAATCTGGTGCATCAAAATATTCAAGGATTTTTAAACAAAGACTTAGAAGTAGAATTATTCCTGAATTGTAACAATATAGATATTCTTTGTTTGACAGAACATTGGCTTAAAAGCCACCAGTTCATTTTCAATTTTAGTAATCACCGGGTTGGTAGTTCATTCAGCAGAGTAAATGCTATACATGGTGGCTCATTAATTTTAATAAATAACCAGCTTAAGTTTAAGGACCGAAAGGATATTGTGAGCCTCTCTGTTGAGCGAACAATTGAAATAGCCTGTATAGAATTGGAGCAGTTCATTATATTAAGTGTGTACAGACCACCTTCAGGATTGTATGATTGTTTTGAAAAAGTTATGGATGAAGTGTTGCACAAAATCTGTAATACAAAGAAGTCTATCATCACTTGTGGTGATTTTAATGTTAATTTGTTAAAAAATTCTGGGTTAAGTACTAAAATTATAAGTTTGTTTCAGTCATACAATCTTGCTAACCAATTTTTAGAGCCCACTAGAATAACTCCTACTAGTGCCACATGCCTAGATAACATTTATACAGATGTTATACCGACCCACAAAGAAATTATTAACCTAATAGACTCGGATCATTGTGGACAATTGATCAGTATTCCAAATCACAACAAAAAAGTTACTAAAAAAGATATCACTGTTAACCCAAAAACAACTAATCGCTTGGAAACATTTAAAACTAAACTCTTGGGTAAATTACCAATTTTGTTCACTAATGATGACCCTAATCAACAGTATAATGATTTTTTTAATATGTATTGCACACAATTTGATAACACTTTTATTCCAAAAACATTATCGGTTAATAGTAACGCTTCCTTCAGTGACTGGGCCACCATTGGTATACATAAAAGTAGAAAACGGCTTTATGAATTATATGAAGAACGGATTTCTATAAACACTGCTGATTTTAATTTATATGTTAAGAATTATTCAAAAATATTTTAAAAAGTTTGTAGTATTGCCAAGTCACGTTATTTGAGTTCAAAAATTAAAAATAGTAGTAACATTATTAAAACGACTTGGAATGTCATTAATAGCGAAACGGGAAGGTCATGCACCCGAAGTAGTGACTACAGCCTTGCTATTGATGACAATATAATTAAATCAGATTCTCAAGTCGCCGCGGCCTTTGAAAATTTCTTTGCAGAGATTCCAGTATCAACTACTAAATCTCTTAACTCATCACCCGCTGCCGCAGAGTCTTTGCTTAAAGAAAACGTTTCAGTTTGTGATTCTGAATTTCACTTTGAATATGTAACCTGTAACGATATAATTAAAACCTTTCACACGTTAAATGTTAAAAAGACCGCAGATCTTTGGGGTAATTCTGTGGATGTTGCTAAGTCGATTATAAACATTGTAGCACCTACTTTAGCTGTTATATTTAATAATTGTATTGACCGTGGTGAGTTTCCTGATCTTATGAAAAACAGTAAAATAATACCGTTGTTTAAATCGGGTAGTACATCAGACCCTACTAATTATAGACCTATTTCAGTACTACCTACCTTTAGTAAAATTTTTGAAAAACTTATTTTAAATCAATTGCAAAGATTTTTTTATAAAAATAAATTACTGCATAACAAACAGTTCGGTTTTACAAGGGGTCGTTCGACTACCGATGCCGGAGTTGAACTTTTAGGACATATTTATAATGCATGGGAGGACAAATGCGATGCGTTGGGCGTCTTTTGTGATTTGTCCAAGGCATTCGATTGTGTTCTTCATGAAACATTAATCAGGAAACTGCACCACTACGGAATCCGGAACGCCTCTCTGGATCTTCTTACTTCTTACTTGAGTGATAGGATTCAGAGAGTTGATGTTAACGGAAAAAGGTCACCCGGATCTGTAGTAAGAATGGGGGTCCCCCAGGGCTCAATTCTTGGTCCTTTCTTGTTCCTTATTTATATTAATGACTTGCCGTACCTCATAAAGGATAATCATGATATAGTGTTGTTTGCAGATGACACTTCTCTTTTGTTTAAAATCAAACGTCAGCAGCTGGTTACTGACAATGTAAATAACGCCCTTGCAAAAGTAGTTAACTGGTTTAATGTCAATAACCTACTTCTTAACGGAAAAAAAAACGAAATGTATTAAGTTTACGATACCCCACGTTAGACAAGTAGAAACTAGTGTTCTCATTAAGGATGAAGAGTTAAAACCCGAAGATAGCACAGTTTTCTTAGGCATAACGTTGGATGCCAAGCTTCAATGGGGCCCCCATATAGATAAATTGTCAAAAAAGCTTAGCTCTGCAGCATACGCCGTTAGGAAAATTCGTGATTTGACTGATTTAGAGACAGCCCGTTTAGTTTACTTTAGTTATTTTCATAGTGTGATGTCGTACGGTATTCTGTTGTGGGGAAATGCCGCCGATATTCAGACAATTTTTATTTACAAAAAAGGGCAATTCGTTCCATTTATAAATTAAGTCCCAGACACTCCCTCAGAGACAAATTTAAAGAGATTAATATAATGACTGTGCCTTCTCAGTACATTTATGATAATCTTTTGTATGCACATAAAAATATTAATCGGTTTAAAAAATACAGTGATATCCATAATATAAATACTAGGAACAAACACAAATTTGTTGTTCCTACAACAAGGCTCAAGAAAATAGGTGGCTCGTTTAGATGCCAATGTATACGTTTTTATAATAAACTTCCTAGCCACATTCAAGAACTAAGCCTTAATAAATTCAAATCTTTTATAAAGCGAAAACTATGCCAGAAAGCCTATTATACTGTAAAAGACTATACTGAGGACAAAAAGGCTTGGGATTGAGCTGCTCCAATAGGTTTAGACAGTGAATGTTATTTTGCTATTTTACACTTTAATATATGTATATATTTTTTTTAAGTATCTATTTACTTAAACAATGACATGTACATTTACTGTATAAAGTATTATATTATTTAATTATTGTGAATGTGAGGACTATGTGGGTCATTGTTTTCATTTTAATCATGGTCTGGCAGTTTGAGTAGTTTATGCGGCCTACCCAAATGTCCTGTCTTTGGTATTGTTCGTCGAATCGTTGAGCTCCTTAAGTTCTGAGTTGAGCTGCACGGTTACTGACAAATGCGTGCACTGACTGGACAGGTCCACTCAATCTGTGTGGTTCTTTCCTTAAAAGATCATTTCAGACACTAATCTACATGGTCCTCAAAGATTATGTCCGGATTTTTTTATATACACATTGACATTGATGAATTTTATTTAGACAATGACATGAATATTTACTTTGTAAAGTTATTTTATTTTTCATTTAATTATTGTGAATGTGAGGACTGTGGGTCATTTTTTTTCCGTTTTCCTTCTTAGTTTTAATCATGATCTGGCAGTTTGAGTAATTTACGCGGCCTACCCAAATGTCCTTTCTTTGGTATTGTTCGTCGAATCGTTGAGCTCCTCAATTTCTGAGTTGAGCTGCACGATTTTTGACAAATGCGTGCACTGATTGGACAGGTCCGCTCAATCTGTGTGGTTCTTTCCTCAAAAGACCATTTCAGACATCAATCTACATGGTCTTCACACGATCTGACCAAGATTTTGTCTGGACTTTAAAAGAGACTGTGACCTCTGAGTTTGTTTCGGCCTTTCTTCTCAGAGTAGTCAGATAGGAAACGCCGACCACATCTAGTTTAAAAAATATGATGACGTGTAAAAGTGTTTGTAAAAACCTACTTACAGAAAATAAATCATTTATCATTTATCCTTCACCGTTCTGAGAGCAATGGTGATGAAATTATTTACAGAAAGTAATGCACCTGCCTGGATTTGAACCGACCTACTACTCGTGTCGCCACTGAGCCACCACAGCTCTAATTCTAATGACTTCAGGGTGATAAAATTTTTGATTCTCTTGTTGATGTTAAAATTAGTGTTAAGGTCGGCTTCCCCTGATTATTGTAAGCATTTTTTCCTCAAGCCAGCGTTCGTTTCGGATGTTTAGAAAAGGCGACTAGAAGAAGATTTCTCTTCTACACTTAGTGTGGAAGTCTATTGGAGACATTTCCCATTTTATCTAGGGATGGGCCTTCTTGTGCACTTGCCCCAGGAACGTCGGTCCCGGATTGGCTCGGGACTCTCAGGTGATAAGTTCTTACATTTTAGGTCCTTCGCGACAGTTGACCACTATAATCACTTTATTGACATTAAATAAAGATACAACTACCTATATCCATAACTTCAATGGTAAATAAAAAACTGAAGATTCGTGCACTTCAAACCAAGACACCAAAAAATAAACGAACCCACCACTAAAATCCGAAACCAAAAGGACCAAATTTGAAATTTCAAACAACAAAGACTGTAATATGTAAATTCGTCTGCTTTATTATGATACAAGTACGATCTAGCTTCACAGTAACCGTAAAATCGTTGAAGATTTACCGTCAGTCTAAAACAAGCTCAACTGTACAATGAAACTTAAGCCAGTCCAATCCGGTGCCAGTCTTGCATAATAGTTTCGTTTACACCGAAGCGAACGTTAATAACATTAAAATATATAATTTACTTTTTATTGCAACACAAAAGACAGAAATAAGATGAACCTAAGACGAATATAGGTAAATTTTTGATAATACAATGAAAAGGCAGATGTGAGGGGAAACGCCGAGAAGGAACACCCTAGAAGGACATTAATAATGACCTTATTGGTTATATTCTCCAGAAAGGTCAGGTGCGTAGTACTCGAAGTACTCCTAGTACTCGTAGTACTAGCAACCGGCGTGCGTATATGGCCAGATGAACGTAAATGAAGTTATAGAAGTATCGTTATAGCAGGTAGCGTTCTGTAGTTTTTGCTTACCCCTTGGGAAGAATGTGAGTTTATGTACTTGATAAAATGATATTAGGTAATGTATGCAGTTTACTGTGTACTACTATGTATTGCTATTGTTCCTAATTTTATTACAGACTAGCGGCACAAAATACAGATAGTACAGAAGTCAATCACATGTATTTACTTCACTTTTCATACCTACGCCCGGCGGACGCGCTAGGGTCGTCAACTTTGACTTATGCACAAAAAACTATCGTGGTAGTGGCACTCGTATCTAGTTGTTTGATTTATTGTTGAGCTTATTCTTCAATATCAAAACAAAACAATAAACATAGTATTACAATTCAAAAAGTTTACAGAACAAAAACATATAAAATTTTACATTTGTCAATTTTCACTATCGAAAATCCCTAATAACTTCAAAACGGATTACCCTATTTACACAATTTATTTTGCCCTATCCGTTTTAGACCTAAACCTAACAAATGAGTCTAAAAACAACACAATATCTACACAAACAAAAAATCATGTTTTCAACTTACGTACCTAATAGTTGGTGGCGTGAATTTACCTTACAAAATAATTACTTAGTTTATACTGATTCAAAATAGGAAACTATTATATAAATCGAGCTTAGATAGCCATTTTATTGTTGCTCCATTTCTGCACTTCACAAACACGTGTCTCAAGCGGATGCCACGCACGCTCGCATTGCTGAGATAACGTGTCCGTGAGCGGTGTCTATGTTTGCGTTGCTCGAGCGCATTTTGTATGTAGATTGACTTCTGTACTATCTGTATTTTGTGCTAGCGGCCCGCCCCTGATGCGCCCGAGTGCAATTTTTTTTCGAATTTCCGAAATTTGAACACAACAAAAAAATAATTATCCGATTTGGTGCAGTTATGCGCGTAGACATTTTGGCGACTTCGTTTTATACTATGTAAGGATGACGAAGACGACGGATGGACGGATGACGTGTCTCTCGTTTTCATCAACCATATTGTAACTACTATGGGTGTACTATGAGTAGTCTTGTTTATTATGCAATAGAAAAACCGTTTGCAGTTCAAATTCAATAATAATTTTACGAACAAAATAATCACACTAGCGAATCACACACTCTAGGTACACGACACAACTAGACACGGAACGCGAGACAGTTGAGCCCATGTTGTCCGTACAATATCTAATGGTCAATGTCTAATGTCAATGGTCCACACGCTGTAGCACTCTCGACGACTCGCACGAACGTCAGGCTAGAATCCATCGAGCGCCACCTAGTGGTGCTGGCGACCCGATAAGTCAAACGACAGACTAACGCATTTCCGACACATACATAAATCAGCCTAAATGTTAACCATGTTAACCAGCATAAATGTTTCCACTGCTGGGACACAGGCCTCCTCTCGGTGAGATAGAGTGAGCCGTAATCCACCACGCGAGCCCAGTGCGGGTTAGAAGACACATGTCTGCGAATTTTTGGTCTAGGATAATCCGGTTCCCTCACGATGTTTTCCTGCAGACATTGACTTACGAGTTGTAGGTCGTAGGTTCGAACTCAGACAGGCGTTTTACTTTGTGTAAATTATTTCATCACCGTTTGATTACATAATAACTCTCAAATTAGTCGCATAGATGATACAGCAATTTTTACACAAATAACTGAAAACCGCAGCGTCATCATCTCTCATGTCTGTCTGAAAAGAGACTTATCGAGGCTCATCACTTATCATTATCACGATGATTAGCAATATTTTATCTTATTAATGTGATTACTAATTAAAAACGAGTTTTTCAACACACTTGCTCGTAAAGTGGAATATTTTGATCCGCTTTTAGGTCCATAATGCAGTGTATTAAAAACGCGTGCTTTTTGTTATGTTAATCCACTTGTGCTTTATCGCCACAGATAACTATTTACTAGTCGGAGATGCGTGCTTTTTTAATCTCATTAAAGAGACTTCATACCAAAAGAAATCCGCGGGCCATATTTCACTTTTTTATAAATAGTCTGTATTGTCCTTGGTCCCAAAATTAACTAATATTTATTTACCTTAAGGTGAATGCGCAGTGGTTGACCGCGTAATTCAAATTTTCTTAGGTTTTTTGCAATTTTCAGGTCAGTGTCAGGTTGTATCTTGATCAAAATGTGAGTTTCGGCTATAACAAAACGTCTTTATAGAATTATAATCATTAGAATCATTAATACTCAAACTCAAAGCATTTATTTCAATTAAACCTTGTACAGGCACTTTTGAATTGTCACAATTAAATAGTCTATCAGTTAGTCCGAAAGTTGAAGCTAGTTGCCCATTCCAAAACGTAGGTCTCAATGGAGAAGAACGGGCGAGAAACTCCATGGACACTCTTTTAAATCAAGATATTACAAAATCCTGGGTACATTATTCTTGTTGCTTCTACATGTGAGAAAAATGTAAAAAAAAAGACAAATGAAGAAACAATTCAAAATATAAGATTACAAATAAGCATTGGCAGTTAAGAGATGACCAGTCTCAACCGACGGCGCCCGTTCACGAACATGACGCGTGGATCAGCACCATCCAGCTCAACCAGTTTGTAGGGAACCGAATGATCCAACACACGCGCCACCATCAGTGAGACATTTAAGTGAGCATGACACGTTCTCAACTGCCATGCTCTTTCAAGTCAACATCAAAAAAAATAAAAAAAATAAACGGAAACATGGTTTAAAAAAATGCTTCTAAATTATACAAAACTATAGTTTGCAATTTATTTAAGAGGTTAATATAATTTTACTACCAAACAGGAAGAGAAATTTAAATACATCTTTCTATGTTAGATTTGTTCCATACGAACAAATCTCTTATAAAAAAGTTCTTAGGGAACAAATAAAGATTCAATTCTAATGACTATAATTCTGTGAATACAAATATATTATAGTCGCGAATCATATTTGATTAAGATACAACCTGATATATAATAAGGTGAATACCTTAAATTGTCCGTGGTCCCTTCCGAAACCAAACGGGAAAAACCCTGACTGGCGTTCTATTATTACGGATTCTCACTGAACGAATGTATATTTCTATGCCAATAGCACTAATTCCCTAACTAACTAGAATACAATTTGACAAACGACAACACTACGATCAGTCTAAACATTACCTATTTTGAGTTTATAATATTTTTTCTATAGGCTGTTTAGCGGTTTTGTCAGTGCAATAGACTAATATATTTAAAATGAGAGTCGTTGCTTTTATTTACACCAACGCGCGCACCGTTAGTGCTGGCTAGCACGGCGCGCGGAAAAACAAAACCAGCGTGCCATTTTCCATACAAGTTTATATTTACAAGTCTGTTTTTTTTCCTCGCAAGTGTATTGAAAAACGTCGCATGAAACGCGTGTGCATTGATCATTAGACACTCGGATTTCTTATCACTTGCCTGCGGCTCGCGCGAATAATACCGCCTCGACTATAATGATCAACATAGCACACATGTATCATAATGTACTACTACATAATCCTCCAGTGTTCCTACTCGGAACACAAAATGTACTATAATTATTCATATAACTTACTTCTTTGCATCTATTGCCACAACTTTGGGAGGCCATTTACAAGGTGGACCTTGTGATGGCCGCAGGAATCCGCTGGATGCGGGAAGCACAGAACTAGTCGAAGTGGCGATGCCATCTACAAGCTCAGAAGACGCGTATCTCTACGGGAACTGTTTAAAAAAATTAACATCATGACGGTTCCTTGTCAATATATATATGAAAACATTATGTACGTTCGAAAAAATCTACATCTTTTTAGTAAAATAAGTGAGAGGCATAATTTTAACACTAGAAATAGGGAAAAATTAGATCAACCGCGTTTCAGATTGTCTAAAGTAAAAACTTCTTTTATGGGTTACTGTGTAGAATGTTATAATAAAAAATACCACTCGATATTCTTCAATTAAATGAGAAGAAATTTAAAACACACATTAAACGCACACTATGTGGACAAGCTTATTAATAATAATAATAATAAGTTTATTCAATAATTGTTTCCAATGATACACATAATTATTATCTTAGAGGCTATAATTTCTTGTGACAAATGAATTAGACATCTGTAGCCGAACTAGGTGAAAGCCTGTATTTCGGCTATCAGCGCCCAAACCCTCAAATAGTAAACACTTAAAAATAGCCATCAAGTAGAGATGTTAACATTTTATAGATTAATATAACAAGTTGGAATATTACAAGTTGGATGATTATATCGTAGACAAAAATGCTTGGCTTAATGCTGGTCATAGGCACTTGGGCTCACTAGTTAAAATTTCAATATTTGGAAGAGGTGGTTCCCTTTTTCTTTTTTAGTGTTTCTGAAATTACAAACATAATTTTTTTATTTATTCAATCAACTTTTAATTGTTGAATTCATCAATATTAATTTTCTTTTCCTATTTGGTAGTAAAATTCTATTAACCTCTTAAATAAATTGCAAACTATAGTTTTGTAAAATTTAGAAGCATTTTTTTTAATTTTGTAAATGTAAGAACCATGTTTCCGTTTATTATGATTTTTCGATGTTGACTTGAAAGAGCATGGCAGTTGAGAACGTGTCATGCTCACTTAAATGTCTCACCGATGGTGGCGCGTGTGTTGGATCATTCGGTTCTCTACAAACTGATTGAGCTGGATGGTGCTGATCCACGCGTCATGTTTGTGAACGGGCGCCGTCGGTTGAGACTGGTCATCTCTTATCTGCCAATGCTTATTTTTAGTCTTATATTTTAAATTGTTTCTTCATTTGTGTCTTTTTTTACATTGTTCTCACATATTGTTTTTGTTTTGTTTTTTTTTTTAAAAACGTTGCCCCACACTAGGAATTTCTCCTGTATCGTAGGTGCGTTTACAAACATTTAAACTCACATACACAAACAGCCAGACCCGGAACAACTACTTGTAGGTCATACAAATATTTGTTCCATGCAGGAATCGAACCCGCGACACGCGGCGCAGCAGTCAATCGCTTAACCACTGCGCCAACCTTACCGTCAACATATAGCAACAACAAAAATAATGTACCCAGGATTTTGTAATATCTTGATTTAAAAGAGTGTATGGAGTTTCTTGCCCGTTCTTGTCCATAGAGATTTAAGTTTTGGAATGGGCAACTAGCTTCAACTTTCGGACTAACTGACAGACTATTTAATTTTGACAATTCAAAAGTGCCTGTACAAGGTCTAATTGAAATAAATGCTTTGAGTTTGATGTTTGGGGAGGCCTATGTCCAGCAGTGGACATCTTTTGGTTCAAATGATGATGATGATTTATTGCCACTAGTTATGAGGTCTTACAACTTGAGGACAGGATGGTGCTATAGGTACGTCACTTAACCAGTCGAATGCCGTAATTACAGAAACAATTAAAAATCCATTGTTTCTCGCGTGGATCCACGTTACAGCGTATACGAAGGGTTAAGCAAAGAAACAACTTTAAAAATAGAATGATACAGGATTGTGTAAATCTTGTTTTTAGACCCCACGATTTTTCGAATCGCCGAGAAAATAATGTAGGTAATGCTTTTCCAGTCGTCTACGGTGTAAGTGCAGCCAGCACCCATAAAGATGATACCAACGCTTCCTCAAGCGTTATTCAATTTGGTTCGCAGTTGGAGGTTGGTGGAGCACTGTGTACCAAAAGGCGAGCGCCCGGGCGGCGCGGGGCGTTGCGGACAAATGAAGATTTAACGCCTTATTTGAGAAATCTAGGATTAATTGAGCTCTAGCAGAAAATGCCTTTGAAATTAGTCCTAGACTATATATGTGACAAAGATGTGGTTCTTACCAGCTATTCTGAAGACGTGGATGTTGAATTATTTTCTGTCCGAATGAATGGTAGGTAATTAAATTGGGTGCATTCAGTACTAAAAGGCTGTCTATTAAAAAACACAATTTTATAATCAGAGTTGCGGATAGTCGCCATTTCATACCCACTATATTAAACAATTGTTTGAGTACCACCCACCACCTTAATTGCGTAACACACAATCACTCTCAATTTGAATCATTTTGAAGCATATTTCTAATCCATTGCTCCTTAAGTTCGAAAAATTATAAAAAAAAATCTCAACAACGCAATGAATGTTGTTGAACTGTCAAAATGAAACCTATTGCTACTGGGGCCCAAGTCTGCTATTTTTATAATTTCGTCATTCCAACACGATCCCATTGTCATTTTGCTAAAAGTTGTCATTGTCATCTGCTAAATTCATAATGGTTGATCAATGGTCGGTCAATGGCACAGAAATTTTTCGATACTCGTAACGAATTAAAAGCAATGACTGCACAATGACTTTCTAATGGTAGGTCACTGATCAAAGCAACTGTCAAAATTTTAGCAGATTATCGCCTAAGTCAGTAATTCATTTTTCATTATGTACGAGATTACCATTCTATGCCATTTCTTTAAATGGAGTGTCAGTGGTTGACCATTGGAAAGTCATAATGACGCCATTATATTAGTAGATTACCAAACTTGTCAAAATCAACAATTATGAAATCAATGATAGACCATTCTGACACCATTGTAATAGCAAACTCGAGGCCCTGATAGTGTGTTCCGCAATTACATTGCAGGTAATATAGGTAAATCCTAGTAAATTATGTGCACAGACAACAACATGTTATTCAATAAATCGGTAGGTAAATTTCATCATCATCATCATTTCAGCCGATAGACGTCCACTGCTCTACATAGGCCTCCCCCAATTTTGGGTGGGTTTGCCATAATCGCCACGCTTGGCAGGCGGGTTGGCGATCGCAGTATGGTATGATGGTGGAATACATAGAGAACGCTGCTGCCCATTCTCCGGTACGATCCTTAGTCGCCTTTTACGACACCCACGGGAAGTAAGGGGTGGTGGTATTCTTTAAGTCCGGCACCACACAGACAAATTAAGTAAATTTATTTATTCTATTTCCGACTATTTTATATTCACCAGAAATCAAGAATACAAACTTTTGAGAGAAGTTTAGCTAAAAGATTAGTCAAATTTATAGAGTGGACAGTCACCCCGCACACATATTACGTAGTTTAGGGGACGATGGGGGAATCGCGGACGCGGGGTAAATACGGACTAACATATCTACTCTATCCCTGCCTCCCGCGTCCCGCCGCCGCGATCACGCATTACATTCCGCCATCTTTAGTGCCCACCAAACATTCCCGACAAACGGCTGCGCACACGTTTCAAGGTAATTGAAATTTTAATTTTTTTGTGATTTTGATGTAATTTTTGGTATTAACTATTTTGAGTGTGATTCAAAAAGAATAAGTGTCAGTAAAAAAGTCATATTTTCTGTCGATTGCGATGTTAATGACGAGTAAATAGTACAAACGTTTGCCTTGATAAATTTTGTTAACTTAAAAATTTTGTTTGTGTCATGCTCACTTAAATGACTCACCGATGGTGGCGCGTGTGTTGGATCACTCAGTTCCCTACAAACTGGTTGAGCTGGATGGTGCTGCTCCACGCGTCATGTTCGTGAACGGGCGCCGTCGGTAGAGACTGGTCATCTCTTAACTGCCAATGCTTATTTTTAATCTTATATTTTGAATTGTTTCTTCTTTGTCTTTTTTTTTACATTGTTCTCACATATAGAAGCAACAAGAATAATGTAACCAGGATTTTGTAATATCTTGATTTAAAAGAGTGTCCATGGAGTTTCTCGCCCGTTCTTCTCCATAGAGATCTACGTTTTGGAATGGGCAACTAGCTTTAACTTTCGGACTAACTGACAGACTATTTAATTTTGACAATTCAAAAGTGCCTGTACAAGGTCTAATTGAAATAAATGCTTTGAATTTGAATATGAGTTTGTTGTTGTACTTCTTCTAACTCAGTCAGGGTCAGTTGCGGACAAATGGCCGCCAAACGCCTGGGGTAAATACGGATGTCCGTAATTACCCCATTATTTATCAATACCTGACTGGCCCGTTGGTCTAGTGGTTAGTGGCCCTGACTGCTATGCCGGAGGTCGTGGGTTCGATTCCCACCCAGGACAAATGTTTGTGTGATGAGCATGATCATTTGTTCTGTGTCTGGGTGTAATTTATCTATAATATGTATGTATTTAGAAATATATAAGTATGTTTATCAGTTGTCTAGTACCCATAACACAAGCTCTGCTTAGCTTGGGACTAGACGGCGTTGTGTGATAGTTGTCGAATATTATTATTATTATTATTACCTATTATTTTTATATTATTTTTTGTAATTACCCCATTATCCATCAAACCCTATAGCAATATTTCTATATTGCAGATCCGTATAACATAATAATTCCCCCACCTTCTATATACATTTAGAAAACAGTATAAGTTAGTGCAGGTCCATACTTACCCCAAGAGCTAAGGGTAATTACGGACACATACATACGTTTTTGTTTTTGATTAAAATTTAATAAATGTTGATTGCTCTCATATAATAATTCATGTTGATTTGATAGGTTAACAACTATAGTTTAATAATTAATAAAGACAGACTGATTATTATTAATAGTTTGAGTTTTATTTGTGATTCCGCTTAAGCGTCCGCAATTCCCCACCTTTTATATTCTATTAGATATTTAGAAAACAGTATAAGTTTTGAACTGCAAATGAAAACTCTACTTACGCTCTCCCAAGTAAAATACTGTGTAATAATTTAATACAAGCAAAATATTTTTATAACAAGGAAATGTATGTTTAAAATCGTATGTGAAAGAATTCATTTTTCTTTGACGCGCACTCATCTCATCACTTTCTGTAGAGAGCCTTTGTATGCGGCTCTTCGCGCTAAGTACATTATGTAAATGTAATACCGGAGGCAGGACTGCTTGGTCCTCGTACATTACAGATAACCACACCCATATTATTTCACACAGAGTAAGAAAGTACGAACAATGTTTTCAGTAAAAATAGCAGTGGGTTAAGTTTGTTCTTTGGTACGGATTCAGGCTGTGACGCTGAGTTATTTTAGTAGAACCAAGTGTGTTGACACGAAGCGCAGCGGGGCAGCCCTGTCGTGTGAACGTACGCCATTCTTTTAAAATATTTTGCTGTTTAATATTTTATAAATATACGTATAACATCTCTGCATAAGTGTTTCGTAATTTTAATATTTTTGCCGCATGACTCCTTTGGAAACCGTTATGGAAGCAGCTTATGGCACAGGAAAATAGTAATGTAGGTAGTTATGGTGGTATGCCATGTTTGTAAGTGTAGTTTTGTATTGAACTTTAAATTATTTGTTTTATGTAAAAAGATTGTGTAACTTTACGTGATATTTAAGCACAGAATAGCATACAATAGCCACTATTAGGTCTTCTATACTCAAGTCTTCCAACAATGACTAATCAGTCCCATATTAACTATTCTGAAACCCTGTCAAACTGAAAACACCACATAAATCCTACAACAACAAATAAAATTCCCTATTTATAATTAAATTACTTTATCAACAATATCAATAAATCTTCATTGACATTCCTTGTGAAAACATGAGAGCCAGACATACCTCGAATTGTTTTCAACGAAATCGCAACAAATCCGCAATGTGACGTATCCGAGGCAGGTTTAATTTAAAAGGACTTAGAGGGCGATCACCGTCGCTCCCTGGATTAAAACTTTCAGCAAAACTATTGATACGGTTCAATATTTTAACACGACAGATAAGAAACCTTTAGAATCAGGGATTCAGAATAAATTCTTTTGGTGGTCTTTCGGCACGAGACTATTTTCAATGGAATTCAGTCTCGCCAGGGTATTTGATTATTTCTGTCTTAATCTAGTTTCCTTTGCCACTCTTTTGTCTTTTATCTCTTTAACGTATTATTTTCTAAGTTGTAATGAAATAATGCTTAGTGGCATTGACCTTGACATGAGAGGTTTTAAGAGACTTAATGTAATTTCAATTTGATTTCACTGTTGCACACAACAATGTTATTTTTGTATAGATAAAAGATTTAACTTAAAATTGATAGATAAAACCTGCCACACCTGCTTCGTATCTGCAAAGCACTGCGCCTAAATTCAAAATTAATAAGTCTTAGATATTTAATATTTTCACAGACTTCATAAAATATTCAATTTATTTTTAATATCATACCCCGAGTTTTTTTTTATATTCTATGTAAGGACGTACTTTCAACTTTCTTGTAACAAATGAATACCTACTGAAGACAACATTTTATATTATATTATGTATAATTATATAATATTTGTTCTGAACAAAACTTTTCCCGAAAATAAAACGTCAAAGGTTTTATTCATACCACAGCTTTACAAATAAACATTGAATCCTTCCCACGCAGTTGATGACGGAAATTAAAAATAAACTCGTGAATAGAGGCCCAAGTTTGACTTGGCGACTTCTTTATTTACTTTTCGTCCCTGAATTTTGATATTCAGGTAGCTGAAGGCGATACATCCCGGTGAACAACTTTTAATCCTGCCGCCGTCAGCAATGGAGCGGTAAGTCGGTTTAAATTAAAACTTGTCGTCGATCCCTGATCCTAAGGATTTATGGCGAAGTTAGGGAGAACCCATCGATCCCTAGTAGTCCTCATACATATATAATTGCGGTTGACTCGAAAAAGTTGTTGCCTTACGTTGCTACCACGAGTGTACATACTGTTGAAATTCGTGAAGGTTTTTACGCAGTACATCTCTTTGTTTCTTTAGCCTTGATGAATTTTAGACTATTCAAAAAACGTAATGGATGTTGAATTCAGATTTTGTGAGTCTTCAACTTATTTCGGTAACTTGTCCCTGTACTTTTTTCTGTAATGCTTGTTGTTAATCTTTCCAGCCAGATTGAAAAAAGGTTTCTTTGTTGGACTTCAGTCAATGTCAACAAGTCAATGCCTCTAGAACTAAAGGACTCGATAACTTTTGATACGAACATAATGTGAAATGAAATAAATATTTTTATAGCACAGTTATTAATTATACGCTGATGAGGAGTCATTAATATTGATGGGCAATTATCACGAAGAGTAAAAGGTATGACCTTAGACTCCATAATTAATTTGGAATTCTGATTGATAATATAGGTTTTTTTATGTAGCCCAGTAAAATTATTTTATGCAATGACAGATTAGGTAGTTTCGCATTTAGAATTGCAATGCATCATGCGTTATAGTCTTACATATTATTCGTTACACGGTGTAGAATAGAATATCTTTATCTATGTATGAATATAATTCAAAGTCCTGACTGACTAGTTGATATACCAACGCACAGCCTCAACCGCTGGTCCTGGAGACATGAAATTTGGAGGGTGTGTTCTTTGTGAAGAGTAGGTATCCACTAAGAAAGGGTTTTTCGAAATTCCACCCCTAAGAGGGTGAATGGGGGGAGGGTGAAATTTCACGCGGGCGAAGTCGCGGGCAGAAGCTAGTTTGATATAAAACAGAAGGTGCGTGGAGGCCCTCTGTAGTTTCTGCCTACCCCCCGTGGGGTATATATGTGTACATATTAAAGGTCTGAAAGGGGAACACCCAAATATTCCGAAATATTTTATTCCGAATTTCGATGTTCCGATTTTCAAAAGTCCGAATTTCATAATACCTAAGAATTATAATCTCTATTATTAAAAATCACGAAATTTATGTTTCCGAAAGTCATAAATGCGATTTGCTTGTTTTCCGATTTTCATATGTTCGAAGAATCAAATGCTCGATGGGTTCTCGGTCCGAAAAACGTCATTCCGATTTTCAATTTTCCGAATAACATGTAAAAATTGGTACTCCCTTTCTTCTCCTAAAATTGTTTGTCCGAAAGTCATTATCCATAACACGTTTGCTATAAACTTCAGTAAGCATAATGTTCAAAAATTCGAAATTTTGCTTTACATAGGTAATTATCTTTACTTCTCAATCTATTCTGTCATAATATCGAGTACTATAATAATTGAATCTCCTAATTTTGCATGAAATAAAGTCATAATATGTCCTAAGTATTGTATTATATAATATGTATTATTCCGAATGTTCATTTATAATAAAATTGTTAGCTTTAAAACATTTGCTAAAAATTAGGTTTTAGTGACAGAAACGAATCGCTGTAAATCCGACTCCACGCAGTCTTGTCTGCCCTACCCCTAGAGTGTAATTTAAAATCGATTAGCACGCGTGGGGCTGCCGGAGGACCGCAGCGCCGGAGCCGTGACAGAAACCATGCCTGCTGCATATTGCATGCTTGCTGTATGCTTGTCGCATGCTTGCTTGCATGCTGCATGCTGCGTGTTTGCTTCCATGCTGCATGCTTGCTGCATGCTGCGTGTTTGCTTCCATGCTGCATGCTTGCTGCATGCTTGCTTGCATGCTGCATGCTGCGTGTTTGCTTCCATGCTGCATGCTTGCTGGCATGCAGCATGCTGCGTGTTTGCTTCCATGCTGCATGCTTGCTGCATGCATGTTACTTTAAACCCTTTACACAGAAATCGATACTAGGATGCAAGAGCGAGCGAATGACAATATAAATACCTTTACCGTGCATCGAAGTCTAGTAGTATCGCAGTGAAGATCTATCGCGGTAACGTACATGGAAGTGTAGTGGTGTCGCAGAGACGGGCATCGCAATATTGCGTGCATCGCAATATTGTAGCAGCGTATTAGCATTTATAGATATTTTGTGCTTCGATATTCCGTATGCTACTCGTATATTTGTCTTGCTATTCAGTTTTACAAGGCGTTTTTATTTCGGAATTATAATTAATTCGGAATTCTAATTAATCGGAATTCGTATTTTTGATGTTTCGAATTTTCATTAATTCGGACATTTTGTTATTCGATCTATTGGAACTCGGCATTTTGAGAATAGTACTTATAAACGTTAGGAATATTGAAATTTCGGAATTATAAAAATAGGATGAATGATAAATCGGAGTTGTTATATTAGGAATTTTGAACCATTCGGAATTATGAAAATCGGTATTTTGAAATTCGTATTTGTGACTGTCGGAATAAAGTTTTTCGTATTTATGTAGTGTACCCGTCTGAAAGGTGTGAAATATATAGGTATGGTTCCACATATTTACCTAATTTACTTCAGCTTGCAAAACATACTTAGAAAAACTACAAACTACACACAAAAACAAACGAACAGAACAAACAAAAATACCTGCCTACTTAAAATAAATAGGTAAATTGCAAAAAAAAACTTATTACTAGTGAGAACTTGTATGTGTGGAGCAAACTGTTAATAAAAGTTGGTTACAAAAAAAAAAAAATAATTTTGATCTAAAAATATGAATGTGTTAAAGACCTAAAGATACTGATATATTTAAGTGTTTTACACAATAATATTGTTTTTAACAAAAGGGCGAACTCAATGAAAATATGTAGTTTAATTATTTCGATTTATCTTTTGCGTCCATTAGGAAAAACGCTAAAAGATAAGCCTTGGAAAAATCCGAGTAACAACATAAAAAAGGTATACACATAAAAAAGTTTATCACACTGTAACTAGCTAGTCTGTGCAATGAACATAGTAATTAAATTACCAGCGCCACTCAGATAATTTTTAATTAGATTTATGTGTACAACTTCTCACTGTGTCACGTAGAATTTTTTTTTTTTGCTCGAACATTATTTTATTAAGTACAGATAACCTGATGTGAGTATGCTTTGAAATAATACTGGTTCCATTATAGTTAAATGGGACTGTAAAAATGCATGAAATCTTCTTTTCATGTCGTACATGTTTTTTTTTCAGTCGACAGGTCAAGTCGATCCATCAGGTCAAGCTACGCTGGCCGCGGTTGATCTGTGGATGGGTGACCACCTTTACATACCGAGACCTCTCCGTGCCTCGGACAGCACGTTAAGCCGTTTGTCCCGGATGTCATTCGTGGATCTTTGACAGTCGTTACGGAGAGTCAAACGCCCGAACGTCTGACAACCAATCTTACCAAGGGGTATCGTATTACTCAGTAACTGGGTTGTGGAGGTCAGATAGGCAGTCGCTCCATGTAAAATACTGATATTCAGCTGCATCCGGTTAGACTGGAAGCCGACCCCAACTTAGTTGGGAAAAGGCTAGGTAGATGATGACAAGTTTTTTCAGTCATACAGCGAAATGAAATGATTTTCTTTTTTTTTTAATTAATTATCGTATTGTACAAGAACAGATTGGATGGTGACCGCAAACTAGGCATCTTGGAGGTCGGGGATGAAATAAAATCATTTTTATTTCTGTAAGCAGGTCTTTTAAGAGTGACTTTTGCGCGTCAATTTTTTGGTCAATATTTTTAAAACTAAATGGCACCGGCATTTCTTTGCCGACTGATTCCTGAGAAGAAATACTGAAACAAACTCAGAGGTCATGGTCTCATTTAAAGTGACATGACAGTGTTTTTTCATTTTCCGCCGATGCTCCTATGTTCTATGTTAGAAGATTTGATTTTCGCACTTAGGCCTTCATGTGGACCATTGTGCGTGGACCATGGCGGCCATCGGTGGTTATTCCAACCAGCACACCGCCCTCCAGAAGTCGATTACTTCTCCTGGTCTGTTAAGAGCGTTTACGCCGAACGGCATTTCATACAAACTTTCAAGCCCTTTTTTTTCGAAGTGAATGAACCGATTTTAATGAAACTTCGTACGTATAAGCAAAATACAAAGGTCTAAAAAGTTAGTAGAGAACATTTTCGAAAAATATTGCCACAGCCAAATTAGACCGACTTTAAACTTTTCATGGAAACAGATATTTCCAGTTATCTTTTTTTATATAAGACATTTCGAAAATGTTCTCGACTAACTTTTTAGACCTTGGTATCCTAAACTTCCTAAGCATAAGCACTTAGGAAGTTTCATTAAAATCTGTTCATTAATTTCGAAAAACAAGGGCTTGAAAGTTTGTATGAAATGCCGTACGGCGTAAACGCTCTTAAGAACATCTGTGTAAGATCTGGGTGCCGCCGATGTTTTCACAGAGACGATTGTTAACTCAACTAAAAAATTACTGCAAGCTTACGTATACTCAAAACGACTCAAACCATAACTTATACACTAGATTTATTTTAGGCATAGTTTAATATTTTCTTCATATTAATATTAATATGTAACTAATTATGTAACTTCTATGTAATTTATATGTGAACTTATTAATAAAAATTAATCTATTCTAAAAAAAAAAGGGTTCAGGAAAGAGGCGTAGGCCTCGTTTAATAAGTACTTTAATAATCATGTTTACAGTTATTTCGAAGTAGATGATTATACCTATAATAGATGCGTGGGATTTCTAACAGTAAAGTGATTATATCGTGTAGTCTCTTCACACAGGCGGTTGTTATGGTTTACTTATTAAAATAATAAACCATTTTTCATATAGATAATTTACAGCAGTAATTTCAATTTTATTTTGAATCTACCTAGGTATTATTAGCTGGGTCCATATTGGCTCACCTAAAGTTCTTTACCCGAAATTGTTCTTCCTAATGATTTGTAATCCGAATGATCAGTCTTCCTAAAATTTTTCATCCTAAAGTGTTCATTCATACTATTTGTAGTGCTACCGGCGATGTTCATAACACTCATGTTTCCGAAAATTGTAATTAATAATATCATTAATGTAAATATATTTTAACTCCTACTGTTTTTTATCATAACGCTTTTATCCCTAAACATAATTACCATAATATTAGAAGATGATATTTACAGTTTTAATTTGAGGGTATGATTATTATTTGGGGGTATGCTTTACAGTTGGTTTAATACTCAAAGGCTTTACATAACGTACTGAGTTGTGTCTATGGAACCACTGTACTTCTTCACCGGGCGCTTTTTGATAGTAGCTATTATTTTTTTTGGATAGAATAGACTCTTTTTAGTGTAAATTTGATAACCGCAAAGTTCGCAAAATCATAGTGGCCGAGAAAAGAAATACCAAAGTTTTTTTTTTATCTACATTCTATGTGGTTAGGCGTAGTCGAGGGAGCGCCGCTTCGCGGAGCCCCTATTTCTGTCTACAGGGTTTAAAGGAACCTAACACGAAGGGGATGACGGGGGCTCGTTCGCTTGCTTTGCTCGCTCACTCGAGCCCCCGTCATCCCCTTCGAACCTAACCTGTCCGAGTCGGGGTGCCCCAGTTCCCGAGCTCGCTTCGCTCGCTCTTGCATCCTAAGTTGTCATTACAAATGTGTTACTTTTGTAATTATATTATGTTGGTTACCGCTATAAATAAAATCTAAACAAAAAAAATCTAAAAATGAAATTTAAACAAAAAAGATATGACTTTGAATAATAGTGTAAAAGATGGTTATGTTGAGAAAATATAGGAAAACAAATAAAAGTATAATAGATGTTTATTGCTACAGACATTATGAAGTTGAATGCTTCGGAATTATGAACATTAGAGACAGAGTAGTTAGGAATTGTGATTGTTAGGATGAAAAATTTTAGGAAGAACATTTTCGGATTTCCAATTATCGGAGTTGAAAATTTAGGTGAACTTTGGCGCACCCTTATTAGCTATAATAATTTACAATACTCAACAGTTAGTTAAAATAAAATAATTAGCTTCTACTCACGACTTCGTCCGCGTGAAATTTCTTGTTCCCGACCCACCCCGCCGCATCGCATCGCCGCGCCTGCCCGCGCTACTTCTTCGTTTTAGCTTCGCGTTCTGTCTTGACTTTTTTTTAGGTCTTGCTCGGCTCATAAGGGTCCTAGAGTGGGTTGTGTAGCCTTCCTCAAGAATCAAATGCAAAAAAAATTTTCAAATCTGACTTGAATTTTCAGCTTTATTATTATTATTTTAGAGATAGGTATTAATATAAATAAGTAAAATAATTTAAACAGTAAATCTAGCTATAAATAGTTAGATCAAAAAATGTTATACTTAAACAAAGATATTTTGTCTTCGTCTCACGATCTTTGTCTTAAAACTAATACCTACCTACTACGACAACAAAACTTGCATATACGATCATTTAATTCAATGTAATGTTAGTAGTTTGGCACCAACGACCATTGGTCGTTGTTTGGTACATATCTTATCAGTCACACTAATCGCTTTCTGCGGGCCAGACAGCCTGATTGCTCTTATAGTTGCCTTATCTATAAATAATGTCTTTGGTAGGTACAATCATGTGTCTAGAGGTCTAACTCCTAATTAAAGTTAGGCGAAATAATTGCTCACTGTCATACATTGTGGTATAAGTGTCGTGTGTTGTCTACTCATGGACTGAGTGACTGATGACATGGGTAAAAAGAGGTTGACTACCAAGATGACGACTAATAGTCAATTATAGGAGAGAGAATTAGGAAAAGGGCAGGAGAATGATGGTATACCAAGTGTTGAGTCTTCTATTAAGATTCTGAATTCAGTTTTAAGCGGATTACAGGACTTAAACGCAAAAAAGCAAGTTTTATAATGCCTAAAAGTATATGATCGACTACAGTAAACAAAATCAGAACAATATTATGATGTTCTTCAGGATATAATATGCTAGTGTGTTGGAAACATAATACAACTTATTTGATACGATAGAAAAAAAAACTGGCCAAGCGCGAGTCGGACTCGCACACGAAGGATTCCGTACCATAAGGCAAAAATGCCGAAAAACACACGTTTGTTGTATGGGAGCACCCTTAAATATTTATTTTATTCTGTTTTTAACCCCTGACGCAAAAATGACGGGGTGTTATAAGTTTGACGTGTCTGTGTGTGTCTGTCTGTGGCATCGTAGCTCCCGATCGGATGAACCGATTATGATTATGTTTTTTTTGTTTGAAAGGTGAATTAGTCGGGAGTGTTCTTAGCTATGTTTGATGAAAATCGGTCCAAGATGGCCGCCACCACGAAGTGGCGAATTACATTTTTTTTTCACAACTCTCTCAATCATCATCTGCCTAGCCTTTTCCCAACTATGTTGGGGTCGGCTTCCAGTCTAACCGGATGCAGCTGAATACCAGTATTTTACATGGAGCGACTGCTTGTCTGACCTCCACGTAACCCAGTTACTGGGTAATACGATACCCCTTGGGAAGACTGCTTGTCAGACTTTCGGGCTTCTGACTACCCGTTACTTTGATACCATAATTCACAACTCTCTCAATATGGGTATCAAATGAAAGGGTTTCACTAGTAGAATACTATACACTATTACAAATTTCAAATCCAAGATGGCCGCCACCACAAAATAGTGAATTACATTTTTTTTTACACAATTCCTTCAATATAGGTGTCAAATGCAAGGGCTTGACAAGTAGAATAATGTACACTAAGTGTATTGAAAGGGAATGAGGAATGTTAACTAACGAAATGAAAACTAAAAACTTGAAAATAATTTTTTTGTCTGATCAATGCCCTAGATTGATGAGGAAAGTGGAGTGGACCTACGGCCACTTTTACGAATGACCATTTGACCATTTTTACGAATGGAATTCGTAAAAATGATGGTCAAAGCATATCAAACGTATTTCTACATCGGATAGTGTCGCAGTCTCATTTTATAAACTTGATCTGAAAGATCTGAAGATATCTAATAGCTATGAAATACTTGTACGAAAGTTGAATAACTAAAGGAAAAAGGGAATAATAAAACAAAAAAATCTGTTTAGTCTTAAAAATTATTCTGAAACTATAAATTAATAATTATTTTTTGACGGATAAAAAACCTGAGTAAACACCAATTTACCTGAATCTTAAAACGTAAGAAAATAAAAGAAACGAAATACAAAAATTAAGGAGTCCCTACAAAAAGCATGAAATAAAAAATTATATTAAAAATTTTAAAAAACCCGGACATAAAATAATAATAAAATTAATGTAATTGGAAAAGGATAAAATAATTTAAAAACCCCCGACTTAAAGAATTTATGTAACGAGACTAAAACAGATAAATTCATATGGAAGTCCGGACAGTTCTGTGGAACACCTTCTATTCTAAGAGGTCCCCCGATTGCCATATGAATTTAAGTATCTGTTTCAGTCTCGGTACATAAATTCTTTAAGTTCGGGGGTTATTTAATTATTTTTTCCTTTTCCAATTACATTTAATTACAGTACAGTAACAGTACAGTAACTCCCCTAAGTATCTTGGTGTTACCCTGGACAGGTCTCTAACCTTCAGCAAAAACTGCACTAATATCAAGCAGAAGGTGCACACTCGCAACAGTCTTCTTCGTCGACTGGTCTCATCGAAATGGGGTGCTTCGCCTGACGTTGTGCGGACTACTGGACTGGCGCTATCTTTTTCTGCGGGAGAATTCGCGTGCCCCGTGTGGAGCCGTTCTGCCCATGCAAAGCTGGTGGATACAGCTTTGAATGAAACGTGCCGGATCATCACTGGCTGCCTAAAACCAACCCCGGTACAAATGCTGTATCCGCTAGCAGGAATAGCGCCACCAGTGGTTCGCAGAGCGGTGGCAAGCTCCAGCGAAAGAGCCAAAATGGTCTCCGACACACGACACCCTTTGCACGACAACATCCTTGTGCCACAAAGGCTGAAAAGCCGAAACAGTTTTTTAAAGTGTGTCGTTCCACTCTCTGGCGGACCATCACAAGAGAGACTGAAGCTGTGGCGAGACAGTGCTACCTTACCCAAACCGTTCGTCCCACCCGCTGAAGATCTCCCAACTGGACATGAGTTATCTTGGGTAATCTGGAAGTCTTTAAACAGACTCCGGACCCAGGTAGGCCGAAGCAAGGATAACCTGTTCAGGTGGAGATTCATAGACGACTCCGCCTTGGAGTGTAAATGTGGTGCTGTCCCACAAACGATGGGACACTTAATATCGTGTCCTGCGTGTCCTGTCAGCTGCACGTTACAGGAACTCATGGACGGTGATGAAGGCGCCAAACAAGTAGCCGAATTCTGGGCCGAGTACATTTAGATTGCTATCGACACGCTAAGAAGAAGAAGATTATTTTTAGTCGGGGTTTTTTAAAAATTTAACAACAACAATATTACATCATCAACAACAACAGAAATACATCATCTGTGTAAGTATCAACTGTCTAGCTATCACGGTTCATGTGATACAGCCTGGTGACAGACAGACAGACGGACATTACGGATTCTTAGTAATAGGGTCTCGTTTTTACCCTTTGGGTACGGAATCCTAAAAATCATGAATATACACACATCAAAAGTGTCTAGGGATCAACATATATTTTTGCAATAACTTTTCTCCTGATTGATATTAATTAAAATTTTCTTTAAGGATTCATCAAATAAAGTGTTTTCGTTTGTCACAGTAACGATAAACCAAGTCACCTTTGCATTAATAAAGAAATTTGCCATTTTCCTAATAAAGGGATTTTTGACATTTGAACCACTAACACAAAAGTTCGAAAAAAAGACTGAAATAACAGTTTTCTTTAAAATTTTATTGGGTTACTTAAACAATTAATAATCCGTGTTTCTACCGCGAACACTAACAACACAAGAACATCGGTTTGGCATACTCAAAATGAGTTCATCCAAATCACGCTGTGGAATGGCCGCCCATGTTCGTTGCAACAACAAAAAAAGGTCTTCTTGCGACTGGATACCCTCCATATTCGGCAGAGCTCTTCTCTGTAGCATATCCCATGCATGCTCAATCGGGTTCAAGTCTGGCGACTGAGCAGGCCAGGGCAGGACATTGATGTTAGCTGCGCCGAGAGTCTGTCTTACAACTCTTGCGGTGTGCGGTCGTGCATTATCATGCATTAACTGAAATAAGGGACCGATTTGCACTTGTAGAGGAACGATGACGTCTGATACAATCGTCTCAGCATAAATTTGAGCGTTGAGGTTGCCTCTGATCCAAATCAACTCAGTTCTTCCGCCGATCCAAATACCCGCCCATACCATGATGGTTCCACCACTATAAGGATGGACTTCCTGGCAGGATTTTAATCGCTATTGGCGTCCAGGGGTTCTCCAGTGTCGTATACGTCTTGTATCCGGTCTCATACCAAAACGAGACTCATCAGAAAAGCACACGAAACGCCATTGTTCTTCTGCCCAATTTCTGTGTTCAAGAGCCCATTGATATCGAATCCTACGATTGTGCATTGCTATAGGTGGTACCCGTAGCGGTCTTCGGGAATGAAGGTTCACTTCATGCAAGCGGTTTCTGACTGTTTGGTCGCTAATTAAGTTCCCTGAAGAGTGATGAAGCCTCACGGCTAACATCATGGCGGTTATTGTTGGAGCTCTTCGAGTTAAGATTTGAATGTATCGGTCTTGTCTCCGTGTGGTGCAGCGATACCGTCCTCCATGGCGCTCAGCCACGGTACCAGTGCTTCGGTAACGTGTCCAAAGTCGACTGATAACACTCTGACTTGTATTCAGAGCTAAAGCCACAGTACGTTGCCGGGAACCAGCTTCTATCATTCCCACGGCTCTGAGCATTTCTTCCCTGCTTAAATGACGTCGCCGCTCCATAATAACGTTGGTTTTAATCAGTAGTAGGGAAACAGTAGCACTAATAATGTCTTCAATGCGTTGTATGTTTTTATAGGGAAAATATTGACAGCTGATTTTCATCTTTTACTCGAATTTGATTCACAGTTCCTGATTCAAATTATGAAATGCACCAAAAAGGATCCATATAAATTTATAAAATCATAAATTTATTACAAAGCCACATCTCAATCTCAAGAAATCCGCATAAAAATGCTTGATCCCTAGACACTTTTGATGTGTGTACCTTTAAAAATTTTCTTTTCCTATACATAAACTAATATACATATACTAATATACATACAATCATTCTGATTTTTTGTCAGATTATTCTACAAGCAATTTAAGGCACTAGTGTTATAATTTTTTAGTCCAAACAATAGATTTCTTGTAAATAGATAATCGCTTCATATTTTGCAATAAATTACCAGCGTTGTGTCATCACGCTTCCTGTCGCTTCCTGTCGGACTGCATAGACAAGAAAGAGAAGCGAAGAAGAAAAACAGAAGAAGAAGAAGAGAAACAGAACAGAACAGAAGAAGAACAGAACAGAAGAAGAACAGAATAGAAGCGAAGAAGAAGAACAGAAAAGAACTGCATAGACTGCGTGACCGCGCTTTAGTTCGTGTAAGTAGGCCCCTTAGGTACGAAATGGAGTCTTGACTATTGCAATCAAGATGGAAGGGACATCGTCACAAAAACTTTCACTATGGATTCTTTACATGATTGTAGACCCCCAGCGCTAAAACTATTCGTCGGTTATTTAAAAATCTCTTATTACATAGGTACATGTTGACACTGTAGGTACTGCATTAAACCTTTAGATGGTAATATTGTTTAATTTACAGCTGGTCGAAGTACTATTGAAGAAATGTAAATCTGTTATTTTTAAATTGATGATTTAATTTATGAATGAACGAATGTATTTTTTTTTGTGTGTAAATTCAGATACAAATTACTTGTTCATGAATAAATGACTATGACTATGACTATGATGGGGCAGCAGTTATTTTTAATCACCGACGAACAATTTGAACAACGCCAGCCTATTAGATTATACAGATGTCATCATGAGTCTTCTATCGTGTAATAATATGCATTTTAATCGAGTAAGTTCATGATGTGATTATTTTAGCTGGCATAGTAAGTATATAGAACCAAACACTAAATTTTTATATACTTAACCATTTCAACAGACGAGAAAGGAACAGAATAATAGATACAAAGGTGATGCTTATTTCTAGAAGGATAGAGGCAATAGGAACGTAGATAATATAAGTGATGTAGACAGCGTGTGTAAGAGTACAGAAGAAAACAAAATATTTACTTAAATAAAAATAAAAAAAACACCGAATTAAAATAAAAAAAAATTGAGAATAAACATTCTCATATTTTTTAATTTTAATTCAGTATTTTAATTCCGTCATAATTATATTATCCAAGTATGACAGAATTAAAAGATAGTGTTATTGCAGTCAAATTTTATACGAAGTACTTCTAGCATTTGTTTAAGTAGGTTATAAATGTTATAATATTAGCGAGGACTGTATTGCACTGTACCTACTGTATTGTATTGTATTGTACCGTATTTTTTGTGGAAAAAATGTAGCGCTAGCAAATAGAAAAGTATTATAAGGAATGCGTATTATAGTTATTACTCACAAAACAGACATCATCTGCCTAGCCTTTTCCTAACTATTTTGGGGTCGGCTTCCAGTCTAACTGGATGCAGCTGAACACCAGTACTTTACATGGAGCGACTGCCTGGTATCTGACCTCCACAACCCACTTATTGGGTAAAACGATACCCCATGGGAAGACTAGTTGTCAGACTTTCGGGCTTCTGACGACCTGTAACGACTGTCAAAGATCTACGAATGACAGCCGGGACTTAGTATGTAAAGATGGTCACCCAGCCACGGGCCAACAGCGGCAAGCGTAGCTTAACCTGATCGATCGAACCGTGCAGCAGTTTTCTTAGCCACCATGCCCTCAAAACAACAGTCCTTGTATTTTAGAGTTACAATTGGCAATAGTACCTACTAGACTTCATAGCTTTATATTTAAGTGCGTTTACGCCGTACGGCATTTCATACAAACTTTCAAGCCCTTACTTTTCGAAATAAACTAACCGATTTTAATGAAACTTCATACGCATAAGTAGGATACAAAGGTCTAAAAAGTTAGTAGAGAACATTTTCGAAAAATTGTGTTACAGCCAAATTAGACCGATTTTAAATTTTCCATAGAAACATAGATTTCCAGTTATCTTTTTTTTTAATAAGACATTTCGAAAATGTTCTCTACTAAATTTTTAGACCTTTGTATTCAGCTTATGCGTATGAAGTTTCATTAAAATCGGTTCATTCAATAGAAATACATATCTATGAAAATTTCGACTGTCTACCCATTCTAGTATTCATGAGATACAGCCAGCTGATAGACAGACGGACGGATGGACAGCATAGGCTTAGTAATAGGGTCCCGTGGGCATCCATTGGGTAGGGAACCCTAAAAAGTGATACGCCAGCACTGAAAATAAGAAACATCGTATACACGAGTATAATCAGTTTTCGAACCTTCGTAAGAGAAAACAATAACAAAGTCCTAAGTAACAGTATCAATATATTAAAACTATACAGGCTGATGTATGAATACTTCGTAACAAGTAAGAGTTTCATCTGTATGCAAAACTTTATTTAAAGGTTGTCGCGGTCACCTTAAGAGCGTTTATGTCGAAACAAATACATTTTTGGGCTGCATGAAGAGGCCTCCTCGTGTAGCGTAGTTTGTTTCACCAGTTAATCAATTGAACTGCTGTGGTTCGTCGATATGTGGAAATTCCAGTGCCTGAGGCATCTTCTGGGCACGCTCATTCCGTCATAGACCTCATCCATCGCTTTCCATCAGGCATGATCGAGGTCAAGAGCGGGCCCATACACCAAATAAAAAATAAAATAAAGTCAAAAATTAAAGGGACGTCGAAAAATCCTTGTTTTATGCCACGATACGGAACCTTTCGTGTGCGAGTGCTACTCGCACTTGGCCAGTTTTCTCTAAAAGTTATCTGTTACTATTAAGCACATAAAGAATATTTTATATAGGTACGTACCTTATTATTAGTGTTAAGTCAGTGTCAGTCTATAAAAATTCTTGATGAGTAATAACAATACTATAATAATTTGTCATTAGGTTGATTATTTTTCATTCATTCTGGTCGCAAAAAGGCTACCTTATTTAGGCCACAGGGCCTTAGGTGTTCTCAAATATCTCGTGTCTTTATGTGTTGGTAAATACTATCATCATCATCAGCCTGCAGCAGTCCACGACTGGACATAGGCCTCTCCAATTGCACACCATTCAGCTCGATTCTTGGCAACTCTCATCCAGCTGCTACCCGTCACTCTGCAAAGATCGTCGCTCCACCTAACCTGAGGGCGTCCTACCTTACGTTTACCGATTCGCGGTCTTCGCTCAAGAACACCTCTACCCGAACGGTCATCAGTGCAACGGCTAATATGGCCGGCCCGATGCCACTTCAGCTTGCTTATTCTGTGAGCTATGTCGATAACTTTGGTTCTCTGCCGAATCACCGCGTTCCGTATTCTATCCCTCAGAGAGATTTCACGCTTAACTCGCTGAGCAATCTTGAATTAATGGACCAATCGTACCGTGAGTGTCCACGTTTCGGCTCCGTAAGTCATAACTGGCAGGACGCACTGATTGAAGACTTTAGTCTTTAGGCTCTGCAGAAATCGCGACGAGTGGAATCGACGAAGCTTCCCAAACGTTGCCCAACCGTTTGAATTCTTCTGTTAGCCTCTTTCTCAAAGCTGTTCTTACCAAACTGCAGAGTTTGCCCGAGGTAATGGTATTCTAGAACAACGTTGAGCGGACTGTCATTGACAGCAATCGGTAAATAATATAATAACTATATTATAGAAAGCGCTTGCTTCAAGCCTTTACAAACAAATTCTTAAGTCGTTCAAATTAATATATTCCCAAAACCTACCAACAACATCTTTTACATAGGTAGTCTCTTTAATGAAATCTTGAGTTCATCAGTAAACATGTTGAAGGCATTATTAATTTAACTTATTTAATTAAGGAACAAGTGTGGAACATTTAGCTGACGATCAAATACCTTTGCTTGTTACCGCAGGATTATGGATACAGATGTTGGTATAAGATTGTTTTCATTGAGATATTCAAATGGGTGCTTAATTGGATAGCTCTTTGATCCTGAAGTTTTAACAGGGAAATCACGATTTTGTTAACCTGAACATTTACTAGGAATACCTGTCACTATTAGTTATCCTCGAGATGGCATGCTTTGTTTCTTTCTTACAGAATAGAGGCTACACGAGAGGTTGAGAAATAAAATATCTTACTCGCGGTTCTTTTACTAAAAACCCGGTATTTTTGGTTACAAATCAGTTTGCAGGGCCAGTGGCCAGTGTTCGCACAAGGCAGGTTTAGAAGGAAAAAGGGGAGGCCTTTACCCAGCAGCAGCAGGACGCAATATACTTAAGTTAAGAAAAATCAGTTTTGCCTTGAATGCTCCTTTGAATAACCTTGTTAATTACTTTGCCTACAATTGTTTATGTTTATAATCAAGTTTTTCTAATAGACAGATATGTCACTTAGGAGTTCGTAGCGCCATTTCTTCTTCCTAGCTAAAAGACTAAGTGCTTGGCCAGACTGGCAGAGCGGGGAGGGGAGCGGCGCAGGTGCGGGAACGCGCGCGATCTGCCTGTCCGCATTCGAGCGCGGCTGCGTTCTGCGTGTTGGCGTGTCTAGTGTTCATCAAAATATAATATGGATGAAGAAGACTTATTTTTACCAGTAAAAAGCCGGCCCGCACGGGGACTGGGTTTCTCAAACTAGTTTGAGAACCCCGGTCCCGGTGCGGGCAGCCCGCGCACCCACTGCGGCCACTTGCATGAACGAGCAATGGAGTGAGTTGCCCGCGCACTTCCTGCGCCGCTCACAGCGCCCGCGTGCCCACTATGGACACTCAAATGAAGTCCTTATGTTTGAGAAGGCCGCGCCGCGTCCACGCTGCCAGTCTGGCCTAGCACTGAGTAGTTGTGGGCGGCGTTTTGTGGATTACCTCATGTAACTTTGACGTTCAGAATCTGCTCATCCTCAGCCTAATTTGATCAAATGACTTTTTATTTTGAAACCATCACAGTAAACAATTAGAAAAACGAATTTATCCTCGAAGCACGTGCTAACCTAATTCTACCCTTGCATGCAACAACCATATCGAAAATTCTCCTGACACAAACACGCCACTTTAAGAAACTTCTAACGCTATTTCCCGACATTTTCATACGAATTAAGACTTCGCATTAAGATAACGTATGCGCCCACAATGCCTCGGGAGACGTTATCGTTTAGTCTGTGGTACTAGCCGTACGTTTCAGCACAAGTTGTTTTAACCCCAGTGAAAAATAAGAGGAAACGGCTTACCATTTCTCTTATTTTTCACAGGGGTACAGGTTTTTCTTCTCGTATTTTTTGGTTTTCGGTTGCAAGTGAGGGTTAGTAGATGGAGACAGCACGGTTTCATAACAGGGTTAAAACGATGACCGTTCTCCTACATAAGAATCGTTGCTTTGGAACGGGAAAGTAGTTTCAACTTTCGAACTGGCCGGCTACTTGACGATTAAAAATAAGAATCTATGAATGGTTTAATTGAAATAAACATTTTTAAGTTTCAGTTTGAACATAAGTCAAATATACAGGGTGTTTGGTGCATCGTTTGCCAAATGGAATTGGCCGAAAGGAGAGGTCATTTGCTATCTCTTAAGGCCCAGTAACTCATTCCTTGTTACACCGGTTTTTTTATTATGGCTTTTTAATTTTTATTTAGAAAAATACAAGAACTCTGTATTTAAGCTTAATTTAAAAAACAAGTTGTAAGTATAGCCTTCAAATTTCATTTTAATTCTTATGTTTACTCTTGTATGGTTCTATGAAATTCAAAATTACTTGCTTATAACAGCTAGTTCCTTTTTAATAACTCACAAAGTTTTTGAAAAAAGGAAAAATACACTTAACACTCAACTTTAAATTGCTGTAAAAAAAAAACTAATAGCGATCGGGATCTTCAAATTCTTTTAAAAAGTTCTCTAGTTTGTCCCCTTTCCAACGGTGTGCAATATACCAAAAAAAACTTTTAATAACTTCAGTAATTCGCTTAATGTGTAATCGGGACACATCAGGCTGATATTCGATATTACGGTAAGAACACTAGTTTTGACATAAATAACATTATTTATGTAGATGGATAGTGTTATCTCCCTCTTGCGCAGTCTCTTATCTCTTTCTAGGGGTCTAACTTTCCTCGAACTTGAAATAAAAAATTAACTTTTATTCAATGAGTACCTAATTTAAAAAAAACCAAAGCAGAAATATGTTTACACACCACTACAGTCGAGATATTAAGACGAAGATGTCGCGCGTGTGTACGCAATAGTGGAGGACAATTTGAACAAAATTTATAATTAGGTAGGTACTTATTAAATAAAAGTTTATTTTTTATTTCAAGTTCGAGGAAAGTTAGAACCCTAGAAAGAGATAAGAGACAGCGTAAGAGGGAGATAACACTATCCACCTACTTAAAGAATGTTATTTTTGTGAAAACTAGTGTTCTTACCGTAATATCGAATATCAGCCTGATGTGTCTCGATTACACATTTAGCGAATTACTGATGTTATTAAAAGTTTTTTTTTGTATATTGCATACCATTGGAAACCGGACAAACTAGAGAACTTTTTAAAAGAATTCGAAGAACCCGATCGCTTTTAGTTTTTTTTTATAGCAATTTAAAGTTGAGTGTTAAGTGTATTTTTCCTTTTTTCAAAAACTTTTTGAGGTATTAAAAAGGAACTAGATGTTATTATCAAGTAATTTTGAATTTCGTAGAACCATACAAGAGTAAACATAAGAAATAAAATGAAATTTGAAGGCTATATTCATAACTTTTTTTTAAATTTAGGCTTAAATGCAGAGTTCTTGTATTTTTCTAAATAAAAATTAAAGAGTCATAATAAAAAAACCGGTGTAACAAGGAATGAGTTACTGGGCCTTAAGAGATAGCAAATGACCTCTCCTTTCGGCCAATTCCATTTGGCAAACGATGCACCAAACACCCTGTATAACGATACAACAATTTTCAGAAGAACAAAGCTGCTATCACTTTTCTATTGTTTTCTTTCGGAAAAATCTTAGTGACAGCAAAATAACAATGAGATTGGTTACTCTGAACAAGTACGATAGTTAGTTTTCGAAGCTTCCTTAGTTCACTGCAAGGAACTTTTTTAGAAAGGCTATAGGTCATTTAGCATCACGCTATGGCCCTTTGGAGCCAAGTAAAAAGTAAAAGAGTTAGACAGAACTCAAAGTGAAAACGAAGTAATAGACGATGCGACGCGATGGGGAACAAGAAAATTCACACGGACGAAATCGCGAGTAGAAGCTAGTTTTCCTACAAAGGTACAAGTATACAAGTTAGGACTTCGAGGGGCCCGTGGCTAAATAATAACAGCCGCACAGGTCGATCGATCAGGTTAAGCTACACTTGCCGCGGTTGGTCTATTGATGGGTGACCATCTTTACATACCGAGACACCTACGTGTCTCGGAAAGCACGTTAAGCCGTTGGTCCCGGCTGTCATTCGTGGATCTTTGACAGTCGTTGTGGGTAGTCACAAGCTCCAAAGTCTGACAACCAAGTATTACCAAGGGGTATCGTATTACCCAGTAACTGGGTTGTGGAGATCAGATAGGTAGTCGCTCCATGTAAAATACTGGTATTCAGCTACATCCGGTTAGACTGGAATCCGACCCCAAATAGTTAGGAAAAGGCTAGGCAGATGATGATGATGACTAATACCTACACGTTGTACAAAGCAACTCAATTTGTTTGTCTAAGAGAAAAAAACGCCAAAACTTCCTGCTTTGCATTCCATATTCAAACACTATCCCTTCCACCACCAAACTCGTACAAATATCAAATACAGAAACACAGAATGACTAGACATATTTCTAACTACAGTTATGTTTTACGACAAACGATTCACAGATACTGAGCATACAAATCCCAAGAGGTTCGTACATGAGGTGCATCAATATCACTGGTTTATGTACGTGGTCTTCGCGTAGCTGAATAAAAGTACAGTGTAGTTGGCAGTTGTTATTTACGTCAAGACCTAGGGGTTTATTTATAAACGATGATTAAAGTTAAGTGACATTTAAACGTCTAAAATGTATGGTTGAACCATAGGGTTAAACATCGCTAATCACTACTTAATATCTTCGCCTGATAAAAACTAAGACGCATTTCTAATTAGGATTTCACCAATTAGGCCCGAAGTCAGGTAGCAGATATTATTCATAAGTTGAGAGCAAGTTAATGATAATAGGTATTATAATTTATTTTTAGGGTTCCTTACCTCAAAAGGAAAAACGGAACCCCTACAAGATCACTTCGTTGTCCGTCTGTCTATCCGTCTATCAAGACCCTATTTCTCAGGAACGCGTGGAGTTATCAAATTGAAATCAATATCAAATACTCAAGGCTACAATCCCTTGAAGCAGAGAAAAATCAAACTTCTAAGCCAATGCAATCATAAGATACGGGTGGTTATGTTCCGGAATCACCACCTATAGGGTACTTCCCGTTGATCTAGAATCATGAAGTTTGGCAAGAAGCAATGTCATGTAGCACAAGTAACGAAAAAATCCGAAAACCGTAAATTTGTAGTAAAACAAAACCGTGATAAACGCTTATTCTAAGCTTACTATCAAGTATTTTACACGTGTAGCCTTTGGTCTAGCTTCATTCTAAAGGCCGTTAATGCTCTTCGAGTCCAGTAAAATAAAATAATGCATTCAGGATGCTGTTGGGGCTACCACGCTTCGCCTCAGAGATGTTCGTGGACGCCCGGATTGACAGCTTCGCTGCAATCAGGCGCAAGCGAGCAGCGTTCTTCTTGCTCAGGGTGTGTGCCAGTAACAACTTACAGTCTCCTGAGTATCATTGCCAACAAACTGGACTGTCCTTTCATCTCGTACTTAAGTCAGCTATATGCTCCTGTAAATATTGGTAATGTCTAGTAACATAGTTTTTAAGTTTTTATGTTACTAACATTTTGGTACCTATTGTAATTATGGAATTGTATTCTGAATTAAAGAGATTATTATTCAAAACTAATTACAAAAGTACCTACATACGGAACCCTCGGTGCGCAATTCCGACTCGCACTTGACCGTTTTTTTTTGTTTTTTTTTTTTGTAGCCTTCGCTGTCGCACTCTTGGGCTAATGCCTCCTTCCACTCCTTTCAACTTTCGTGAGCCCGCGCTCAAGAACAGTGCAAAGTTATGCGGGGAACTTTATCCAGCAGTGGGCCAATACAAAACGATAAAAAAAAAACAGTGGTACTCCGGGAGCTGCACGATTTTTGACAAATGCGTGCACTGATTGGACAGGTCCGCTCAATCTGTGTGGTTCTTTCCTCAAAAGACCATTTCAGACATCAATCCACATGGTCTTCACACGATCTGATCAAGAATTTGTCGGGACTTTAAAAGAGACTGTGACCTCTGAGTTTGTTTCGGCCTTTCTCCTCAGAGTAGTCAGATAGGAAACGCCGACCACATCTAGTTTAAAAAATATAATGACGTGTAAAAGTGTTTGTAAAAACCTACTTACAGAAATAAATCATTTATCATTTAGTGCCGACAGAAGTGAAAACAAAACACAAACAGAATACTTTGCCATCACTCACTGACATATTGGATATACATTAAAACCGAGTACTTCGCAAGGACAGCCAAACACATCGGAAGCGGGTACTTTTAACCGACTTCAAAAAAAGGAGGAGGTTCTCAATACGGTTGCTTTTTTTTTTATTTTTGGTATAGTTACCGGCACGGATCTTGAGCGCTCGGCGGTAGAGTGGGGATCGCTTTGCGCATCGTATACTTATGGCAAAATAAAACATAATCTATACATATAATAAAATTGTAGAAAAGTGGTGTCTGTACAATGGAAATATATTAAAAAAAAGTAGCAGGGGTTGTTATTATATCGATGCCGAACCCGAAAATGTAATTAAATTTTTTTTTGTCTGTTTATCTGTTTGTCTGTTTGTCTGCTGTGTTTGTGCACGCTAATATCAGAAACAGCTTATTCGATTTAGATGCGGTTTTCACTAATATATTGTAGTAAGCTTCATTTAACATTTAGTGTTTATTTCATGTCAATCGGTTCATAAATAAAAAAGTTATGTCAATTTAAATAATCACGGCGAACATTTTGTTAAGGTATTCAGTGAACGCGCGTATCCTGGAGAGTATAGGCGAATAGTTGCATTCGATTATTGCGATTCACTTGAATACTGTGTCTGTGTGGTGCCGGACTTAAAGAATTGCACCACCCCTTACTTCCCGTGGGTGTCGTAAAAGGCGACTAAGGGTCTTACCGGAGAATGGGCAGCAGCGTTCTCTATTTATTCCACCAACACGACTGCGATCGCCAACCTGCCTGCCAAGCGTGGCGATTATGGCAAACCCCCCCCAAAATTGGGGGAGGCCTATGTCCAGCAGTGGACGTCTATCGGCTGAAACGACTTGAATACTGACTGTTTGCATATTATAGAGGGGCCCGTGGCTAAATAATAACAGCCGCACAGGTCGATCGATCAGGTTAAGCTACGCTTGCCGCGGTTGGTCTGTGGATGGGTGACCATCTTTACATGCCGAGACCCCTCCGTGCCTCGGAAAGCACGTTAAGCCGTTGGTCCCGGCTGTCATTCGTGGATCTTTGACAGTCGTTACGGGTAGTCAGAAGCCCGAAAGTCTGACAACCAGTCTTACCAAGGGGTATCATATTACCCAGTAGCTGGGTTGTGGAGGTCAGATAGCAGTCGCTCCATGTAAAATACTTGTATTCAGCTGCATCCGGTTAGACTGGAAGCCGACCCCAACATAGTTGGGAAAAGGCTAGGCAGATGATGATGACTGACTGTTTGCATATTTCATTTATTTATTATTTTAGGGTTTGTAGGTTAGGTTCTTTTTCTTAATTTTCTTTAAAATTTTGTAAATAAATATTGTAAGTATTTGGTATAGGTTAGGCGGTTCTTTCCTTGATTTTTGGGTATTTACTTATCTTAATTTTTATTTAGGGTTTGTAAATAAATATTGTAAGCATTTATGATAGGTTAGGCATTTCTTTCCCTGATTTTCGGTATACTTATCTTAATTTGTATTTAGGGTTTGTATATAAATATTATAAAGTAATTTTCTTTATTAAGTATAAGTTCATTAGCTCAGGTTAGTAATTAATTTTTCTAGCAATTCTTTTGTTTTATAAAGTTGGTACGTTTGGTTTACACGTCTTAACACTTATTACTTAAACTGTGATAATTTTAGACTGTATAATAATCTGTAAGTATTTATAATTTAATTGTTTACGATAGTACGTGTTTACTAAATAACTGTGTGTTAAGTAGTAAGTACTGTTTTATTGTAAGAATACCTCGAAGAAGATCCAACCTTTCCCAATGTAGCAGAAATGCTAAAAGGATGAGATTAGTTCGATCACAGGAATCTGAGGAAGGTCGTGAGGCAAGACTTTCTGCAACTCGGGAACATCAGGCTAGGTTTCGTGCTGCAGAAACTTCGACAGCAAGAATCTCGACTGAGTTCAAATCGTTCTCGAATGATGACAACTCGAAATAGGGAAAACGGGGAACAACGAAAGGCACGTTTATCTGTCGATCGCGAAGCTCACGCGCTATCGCGTGAGTCTGAGACTTTTGCTGACAGGGAAACCCGCCTGAGCTCCCAGAGAGTACGGACAACAAATGCTCGATCCCAGGAGACACAGGACGAACGGGAAATACGTCTCACTGCCGATCGTGAAGCTCATGCACTATCGCGTGAGTCTGAGACTTTCACTGATAGGGAAATTCGTCTGAGTTCTCAGAGGGTTCGGACAGCAAATGCTCGGTCTAAGGAAACACAGGAAGAATGAGAAATACCTCACTGCCGATGTTGAAGCTCAAGCAAGCACTATCGGGTGAGTCTGAGACTTTCACTGATAGGGAAATTCGCCTGAGTTCTCAGAGGGTTCGGACAGCAAATGCCCGGTCTGTAGACGGTATATATAATTCAAAATAATTATGCTGCCCGAAAAGTCACTATTCCACGCGAACGAAGTCGCGGGCACAGCTAGTATTAAATAATATTATTATTATGAATTTACGAGATATATAAATTCATAATAATAATATCTATACATATAATAAAATTGTAGATAACTGGTGTCTGTACAATGGAAATATATAAAAAAAAACTAGCAGGGGTTGTTATTATATCGATGCCGAACCTGAAATTGTATTTTTTTTTTGTCTGTTTGTCTGTGTGTTTGTGCACGCTAATATCAGAAACGGCTTATTCGATTTAGATACGGTTTTCACTAATATATTGTAGTAAGCGTCACTTAACATTTAGTTTTTATTTCATGTCAATCGGTTCATAAATAAAAAAGTTATGTCAATTTAAAGAATCACGGCGAACATTTGTTAAGGTATTCTATCAGAGTACGTACACGCCGTTGTCTGTGTGGTGCCGGACTTAAAGAATTGCACCACCCGTTACTCCCCGTGGGTGTCGTAAAAGGCGACTAAGGGTCTTACCGGAGAATGGGCAGCAGCGTTCTCCAATTATTCCACCATCATACCATACTGCGATCGCCAACCGAGCGTGGCGATTATGGCAAACCCCCCCCCCCCCCAAAATTGGGGGAGGCCTATGTCCAGCAGTGGACGTCTGTCGGCTGAAACGACGACGTACACGCCTCGCGCCTGCGCGTCCGTCGCTATATAAAGCACGCCTGAGTTTGTTTCGGCCTTTCTTCTCAGAGTAGTCAGATAGGAAAAGCCGATCTCATCAAGCTTACGTAATAATAATCTGATCCAGCCTGTCCCATCTTGCTGCCCTCTCCCCAGCGACGCCCTAAGCCGAGGTTCGTACCCCACAGGGGGTGCCCTTAGCGTGTAGTCGCTTAGTATAGCAGATAATTGCCCGTGGCTGGAGGCTTTGAGTTTACTTAAGGCAACCACAGGATAGTCCGGTTAAGTAGTCACGACCTCTCAAGGTCAACTACGAGATGCAATAGTAAAAAAAAAAAACGCGCCGCTGCCATAAGGATTCAGTTATTCGTAGCGAACGGACGTATCCGGAGAGTATAGGCGAATAGTTACTTAGTTGCTTGCGATTATTGCGATTCACTTGAATACTGACTGTTTGCATATTTCATTTATTTATATTTTAGGTTTTGAAGGTTAGGTTTTTTTCTTAATTTTCTTTAAAATTTTGTAAATAAATATTGTACCTAAGTATTTGGTACCTATAGGTTAGGCATTTCTTTCCCTGATTTTCGGTATACTTATCTTAATTTGTATTTAGGGTTAGTATATAAATATTATAATTAAGTATTTGGTATTGTAGAAGTTGTTGTCCTGTGTGGTGCCGGACTTAAAGAATAGCACCACCCCTTACTTCCCGTGAGTGTCGTAAAAGGCGACTAAGGGTCTTACAGGAGAATGGGCAGCAGCGTTCTCTATGCATTCCACTATCATACCATACTGCGATCGCCAACCCGCCTGCCAAGCGTGGCGATTATGGCAAACCCCCCAAAATTGGGGGAGGCCTATGTCCAGCAGTGGACGTCTATCGGCTGAAATGATGATGATGAAGTATTTGGTATAGGTTTAGGCATTTCTTTTCTTGATTTTCTTTATTACTTAAGTATAAGTTCATTGGCTCAGGTTAGTAATTAATTTTTCTAGCAATTCTTTTGTTTTATAAAGTTAGTACGTTTGGTTTGCACGTCTTAACACTTATTACTTAAACTGTGACAATTTTAGTATAATAATCTGTAAGTATTTATAATTTAATTGTTTACGATAGTACGTGTTTACTAAATAACTGTGTGTTAAGTAGTAAGTACTATTTTATTGTAAGAATGCCTCGAAGAAGATCCAACCTCTCCCAATGTAGCAGAAATGCTAAAAGGATGAGATTAGTTTGATCACAAGAATCTGAGGAAGGTCGTGAGGCAAGGCTCTCTACAACTCGGGAACATCAGGCTAGGTCTCGACTGAGTTCAAATCGTTCATGAATGATGACAACTAGAAATAGGGAAAACGGGGAACAACGAAAGGCACGTTTATCTGTCGATCGCGAAGCTCACGCGCTATCGCGTGAGTCTGAGACTTTTGCTGTCAGGGAAACCCGCCTGAGCTCCCAGAGAGTACGGACAACAAATGCTCGATCCCAGGAGACACAGGACGAACGGGAAATACGTCTCACTGCCGATCGTGAACCTCATGCACTATCGCGTGAGTCTGAGACTTTCACTGATAGGGAAATTCGTCTTAGTTCTCATAGGGTTCGGACAGCAAATGCTCGGTCTCAGGAAACACTGGAAGAACGAGAAATACGTCTCACTGCCGATCGTGAAGCTCAAGCACTATCGCGTGAGTCTGAGACTTTCACTGATAGGGAAATTCGCCTGAGTTCTCAGAGGGTTCGGACAGCAAATGCCCGGTCTGTAGACGGTATATGTAATTCAAAATATGCTGCCTGAAAAGTCACTATTCCACGTGAATGAAGTCGCGGGCACAGCTAGTTATTTAATATTATGTTTTATTTTGCCATAAGTATACGATGCGCAAAGCGATCCCCACTCTACCGCCGAGCGCTCAAGATCCGTGCCGGTAACTATACCTCAGTACGCCGTCATTCATAAACCAATTTGGAAAATTATTTTATTATTTGAAAATATATACTTCCAGATTGGTCCCATTTTTGTTAAAATCCAGTTTTGAGGATGGGATCCATGAGCAATTGAGGGAACTCCTCAAATATTATAGGCACACCTGTAGCGATTTGAGTATTTATATAGTAAATCGTGCATTTCCTCTCCGAAACCACCATTTTGTGAAGTGGAACTGATGAAGAAGACCACAGATCGCCACCCGAACTACTCAATAATAAGAATTTCACGGGTTGCGATTCGATTACTTTAATATGGTTGCGAAGCAATTTATGCTAGTCACAATGCGAATGGTGAAATAGAGCTGAGAGTGGAATACCAGGAGAACTCATCAACAATTAACACTGCATCGGGAAAAGCAATATTTTGTAAAAGGCGATGGTCTTTTTGTAGGATGATAATTTTCCTTGAAAAACCCTCTATAGGTTCGCTCTTTACGGTAGAATTTCATTTTATGATTGTAAGTTTATTTGGAACTCGGCAATGGGACCTCTTTCATTGCAGACATCCAAGTGTTGTGTGAAATGAAATTATCAAAGTCAAATCAAATCAAAATGTATTTATTCACACGACAAAGATCCTTAATGTTAGTACTATCTTAGATCTAGTGTTGGTAAGTAACATCATGAAGTGCCTTTACCCTTTGACCGCCAAGGACGCAACATAAGCAAAGTTTTATTTGTTATTAAAAGTTGAAGTGCGATGAACGCTTAAAGACGTCATTGGCGTCTCGATCAAGTTATTGAATGACGCTTTAAAGCGTCATTGGCGGTCAAAGGGTTAAAATTTTAATCAAAATGTATTTATTCACACGACAACGATCCTTAATGTTAGTAATATCTTAGAGCTAGTGTTAGTAAGTAACATCATGAAGTGCCATTAAAATTTTATTGAACTAGAACAATCAAAGTGGATTATTATATCTCAATTTACACAATCTAATTGGTGCTTTCACTTTCAATTATTGCCGTAAAACTAATATGAAAATTGTAGTAAGGCTACAAAATACGAAGAGAATAAATTAAAATAAACCAAAACTAAGTTCATGTTAAGAGGAAACTGGTTCCACATTGTATATTTAGAAGAACAGGCGTCAATATAGTCGAAGACGTCGCAAATTGCATCTCGTAGTTTTTTGTCTGCAAAGACACAAAAAGTCATTTAATCAGTGACATTCATTTCATCATTACCATTTGTAGTGGTGACTACAAATTATTAAGGTTAATAATAAGGTTTTGTGTAAATTAGCATTTATCAGTTTTGTGTAAATTATCAAAGAGGTCGGAAAAAAAAACCATGTTGACTGGGAGCTTTACTGTCGTACGCCGCGTAAACCAACAGAGTTATATGAAAACAATGTAATGCAGAATTATTTCTCTTAAAACGATCTAACAAAAGTAGTAGTGCGTTACCGTGGGATAATAATAAATTAATAATTGATTTAGTTGGCCCACGTGGTGGATTACAGCTCACTCTCTCTCACAGAGAAGAGGCCTGTGTACCAGCAGTAGAATAGGCTGATAATGCTGTATTGATTGAGTTTCTTATCCTAATTTCATTTGCTCTGCTCTACCCCATGACCACCGGCTTTTGGTGCCATTGCTATGACCACTGTTGAATACGTATGTATTCAACAGTGGTCACTGAAATTTAATTTAATAAATGAACTGTTTGTTTTCTATTAATAAAATTAAATTTTATTCAAGAACATCCATCGGTTTCTTAGTAAACTTCAACTATATCCGACGCACCTGTATACTTATCTCCTTTGTTGACTGTACATATTGTTGCGCGCCACAATTAATGCCTGGTACATGGTGACATTAGTTACCACTAGCGCCATCTAGTATCGAGTAGCGGAACTAGTAGTCAAGATCCTTCTAGAAATTTCGATGCGAGAACTTTATAGAACTTTCTCGAACTATCGACATCTGGTCAGTCGGGACCGATATGTACTCGAACATTCTAGATGTTTCTACAATGGAAGGTTCTAGAACTATCTGCGGCGCGATATAAGGCCGAGATGCGCCACGACCGGGACAGTGTTAGATAAGTGACACAAGCGAACACATCAAAGCGATCTTCAACTTGCGACTTAGAGCGATCAGTAGTGCAATTGTGTTATATAATTAGTGCGTTTGAATTGTTATTACTGCTGTTGATTAAAGTGGTTTTTCTTGGTTATTAAATCGGCAGTTTTTATTGTCACGAACCCGAAGCTCGTAAGAATATTAAATAAGCTAACTCGTGAGGTTTTTGCTTTGCTTGATACAGTACCGATAACATATTTTTCCCGATGATAGCTGTCGGGGTTTCGTAAATGCAGATTTCACAGTGTACTTTGCTTAGAAAAAGAGTAGGTATATAACTTATAAATTTATAAAAACACACTTCCATACAAAACTTCATATTCTTTTTATTCTCCCACATGGATTTTTACACCCAACCAAAAACCCAAATGTTTAATTTCATGCTTCTAACTTTGACAATGACTTACTACTCATTTCTACTTTTGACCTCACTAGCGGTAGAATTTCCAAAAATTCTAAGCTACAACATAAAAATAACTTACTTGCCAAACTTCGAATTGGTACTTTTTGAGATTTAAAGATTAGTCAGTCAGTGAGGGTATTTAGATCACGGGGAAAATAGATAGACATAGATGAAGATATACGGCCGAACCCAATAACCTATCGACGAAGGCGTTAGATGTGCAATCAGAAGGCATTCCTGATACCGATTTTGAGACTTCGTTGGCTCGCAATGTTGACAGCCCACTGCAGATTCTGCTACTCTGACTGTATCGTCTGTATCGTTTACGGCACCACCTTCAGAAACAGCCAGCGCTGATTCGGAAGATGAGGATCCTGTGACCTTTAACGTAGAAGTAGACATCCACCGAGCATCGTGTTCAGACTCCAAGGTACGTTCAGATTATGTGATTCACGTGTGGGTGTTGTTGTCCGGTTTTGCCCGTTGGTTTGTAACTCGAAAGGCGCAAAACCCAGAGACGAGATGTTTTCCGGTCCTGGCTAGAGTGCTAGCAGGTTCGTAGGGACGCATGCGTCTGTGTGATACGAATGGATAGTATTGTCCGGGCTTAGCGGTGCTAGTCGAAAGGACGTATGATTCCAGTTAGTTGACGTGAGTGATGGCGAGTCAAAGGGACGGTTTGTCGAGTCTTGCATTTGGAGCAAGTCGAAGGGACGCATTTATCCGAGCTACGCATCATATGAGTGAGCTGATGGCTAGTTGAAGGGACGGTGTTCGGTCTTGCACTTGGTGCAAGCCGAAGGGACGCATTTGTCCGGGCTACGCATCATATGAGTGAGCTGATGGCTAGACGAAGGGACGGTGTTGTCCGATCTTGCACTTGGTACAGGTCGAAGGGACGCATTTGTCCGGGCTACGCATCATATGAGGAGGTAGAGTGGTGCGTGTTGTGAGAGTGAGTTCGGAATAGGCTGTGGCCAAAAGTAAGACGCACTGGCTCATGTCAGAGTGGACGAGCATGAGGATTTGTTTAGCAGTAATGGCAGGTACCTTCTTGTTGCAGGAATACATATTCGCCCCAGGACGGGCGACGGTCAGTCCGGCCGTGAAGGCGCGTGCCTGGCGCCATCTAGTGGGATTTGTTGGTCAAACGAATGAACATTGTACGGACGAGAGTAGCAGCGGTGGTGTCACGAGTGTCACTCTAACGGAACGTCATGAACGTCAGGCGGCCATCTGACTCGTGTGTTTTGGAGAAAAAGGTGGCGTGCTCGAGACGGTCACTACGGATCGCTTACGTCCTGAATAATAATCCGCTCTCATCTGATTATAGTGGTGATATTTTTTGTAATATGAATTGAGATTGTCTGTCTAGTTATTTCAAGAATACCTCGCCCGATTACCCACTTTAAAATGAGTGATTCTGATATAGATACCCACGTGCCTATTAATGAATGTATGCAAAATATTGTAAAACATTTTAAAAGAATAAAGGTGGAGTTTCTTGCCCATTCTTCTCCATACGAAAACTATCTTTTGGAATGGGCGACTAGAATCAATTTTATTTTGTTGTAATTTTTGACGTTCAAAAGTGCCATTTATGTGCCTATTTAAAATAAATGCTTTGACTTCGAATTTTGACTTTGAAAACCAGAGATTTTCTACCTCCAGGATGCCAAAACTAGTAATTGGGTTCGGCCGTAAGATAATAAGATAGATAGACACCTTTATACATTAAAATCTGATCTGCAAGTTTATATTTCATGTCATCCAGGTGATTAGCACCTAATTCCATTAAACATGGTGGCATACATAATAGTATTATTGCAATAATCACTTCCGTACACCAATAGACCGTCACTGTAGGTTCCTGAAACATGAAAAATTATGTAAAAAATACAGAGAGTGACATCCGAAATCGACGCGCAACCTGTTGGCATGCATTTAGTAGCATTTTTTTACCGACGAAACTTTTACGCTAGGAGGCCTAGAGCCCCCACCGCTGATGCCCTAGCTGAGAAGTTAAGGGCGTCCCTCGATGCGGACGAGGCTCGGGTCTCCAAGCCCGTTAAGTGGGCGGAAATGCGCATCTTGGGCCTGGATAACTCCGTAACGGAGGGAGAGGTGGTGGCCACCGTCGTCAGGACGGGCGGGTGTCTGGCCGACCAGGTGAAGGCGGGCACCATACGTCCTGACTTCACTGATATGCGTACCGTAACGGCAAGCTGCCCCGTGTCGGCGGCCAGAACGATTGTGAAGGGCTGAAGGCTCCTGGTGGGCTGGGTTTCAGCGTAGGTCAAACTGCTGGAACCCAAACCTCTGAGGTGCTTCCGATGCCAAGTGGGACACCACGATGGCGTCCAGTGCACCTCAGAGGTGGACCGCAGCACTCTGTGCTTCCGCTGCGGTCAGCCCGGACACAAAGCCAGCTCCTGCAACGCCGCGCCGCACTACGTTGCATGTGCGGCCGATGGCAAGCCGGCCAACCACCGGGCGGGGAGCAAGTCCTGCGCCCCACCCGCCGGAACCAAGAAGAAAGGCAGGCCCTCCGCCGCCGTCGCCACCCCCACTGTCGCCGCCTCTGTCACCGCCACCGCCGCTGCCGCCGCCTTGGTCGCTGAGCCGTATTTGTCCCACCCAGGGATGACCGGGTGGAGGACCTCAGCGGCTCAGTGGCCATACTTTCGTCGGCCGTCGCCGGTACCCCGTCTCTCGAATGCGTCACAAAGGGACAGGAGTGCGTAGCAGCACGGTTCGGAGAGATATGGTAGTGGGAGTGTACTTCGTCCGGCCCTCGTGCAAGCCATGGTCCGGGGCGAGAAAGAGTGGAAGGCAGTCACCTCCTTCTGCAAAGCAGTCATGCTAGCGAAGGAGGTGGCTGGTCGGTTCAGGGAGAGAGCCTCCCGTCCCAGGCGCCGTGGGAGACGCTCCGGGCGTCGGGAGCCGCGTGACGACTCTCGGCCACCGTAGGCGCGGGCCTGCGGGCGGAAAGTAATGGGTAGCTCACCGTCCGATCAGGACAAGGCCCGTGCCGGACGGCGCGTACGTGTTTCACGCGCGCCTCAAAGAGATGTCAGCAACAGAGATGGGGCCCGATAGGGCCGATGCCTGCTGGGCAGCGGGATTGTCCGAAAGGGTTACCGCTACCCCGGAACAAAAAGGGCTAAGGAAGGAACATGGGTGGGTTTTAGTCACTAAGAGTCTGACATTCCCTTCCGCTCCCCACAGAGCGGGAGGAGTCAATTAATGATTTCGCACACGAAAAAAAAAGGGGGCCTAGGAATTCATGCTTACAGTTTGTGCGTCGATGTCCCTGTCAACTTGTATAAGATCAATCGGCGTGATTTGATTATTTAGAAAAAGTTTTTTCAACGCACTCGCTCGTAAAGTGGCTCTTAATGAACCGCATTTAGGTTTATAATGCAGTTTTCAACACACTTGCTCGTAAAGTGGCTCTTATTGAACCGCTTTTAGGTCCTTAATGCAGTGTATTAAAAACGCGTGCTTTTTCTTTATTTTAATCCACTAGTGCTTTATTTCCACAGATAACTATTTACTAGTCATCAACTATTTACTAGGTATCATGGTACCCACTATCATAAAAGCACTGTTGTAGTGATGATACTTTCTTTTATTTAATAAAAAAAAACTGCATATAACTAGTCGGAGATTCGCGCTTTTTAATCTCATCAATACACTTTTTTTTAAATAGTCTGTACTGTCCTTGGTCCCAAAATGAACTAATATTTATTTACCTTAAGGTGAATGCGCAGGGATCACGGACAATTTAAGGTGAATGCGCAGTGGTTGACCGCGAAATTCAAATTTTCATAGGTTTTTTGCAATTTCAGATCAGTGTCAGGTTGTATCTTGATAAACTTACGACTTGCGCGATATGAAATGCAAATTTCAAAAAAGTTAAAAATAATTAATTATCCACATGTCCGTGGTCCCTTCCGAAACCAAACGGAAAAGACCCTGACTGATTATTACGGATTCTCACTGAATTAATGTATATTTCTCTACGCCCATAGAACTTTCTTATTCCATACTAACTAAACTACAATTTGACATACGTTTCCGAGTAAGATATTTCATTGTAGTTTGACTTTGTACTGCACTTGATAGAAGAACTCATTCCTTCAACTGTATTTTGTCACTGAACTTTTTAGTTATCACTTAATCACAATAAATTACTATTCTAAAACCTATTAAATAGGTTTTCACAATAAATTAGAACAAATATTGTTTATTTACATTTCATATTTTAGTCGAACGTCAGTTTCTGACAGTTAGTTAGGCGACATCTGGTGGTCGCCGATTAATAGTTGTAGTCTAATCGATATTTTTACATATTGATTTCTAACCATCGAAATAATATCGTATGGAGCAATACTTCATTGTTTTCAGTTTTCAGTAAACATTCATAATAAACTAAATAACCGTAAACGGAAATGAAGTAATTTTTTCATTATGGACTTATTTCTAGAAACTTCTTTGTTTAGGAATCCGATTTTAATCTGTGCATAGTCTTTGACATAATGTGGCCAGGTGATAGATTAGAAATTTCCCGACTAGCTATACCGAGATAATTACCCCAAATTAAACTAGATTTAGCATTAGATATTACAAATAATTTGTTTGTTGGTCTGGATCATGAAGATTCTTATAGTTTCAGCGCTTAAACGTCACGTTGTGTAGTTATTAGTGATTTTCAAGAATTAAGTATCTTGGTGTAATGTTTATCTTCAGTGATCTTGTAATCATTTTACCTGCAAATATGGGAGATTTTCGAACTGCTCCGGTCGAGTTCCGGTTTGCTAGACGTGACAGTAATAAGGGATCGTGTTGGGTTTTTGGCCCTTGGACACGCTGGAGTGAAACCACTTAGCTTGTATACATGTTTTAAAAGGTAAGGAATTTGTGGTAATAGTGTTTGGAAGTGGTCTGTGAGCCCTTCCCCGGTTGTTAAAAGGATATTGTCGTGATCAATGAATATTAATTACAGGATTCCAAATTGCGCATACGCAGACAACTTTACAGCCGGTCAAGGAACTTGCAGTCAAGTGCTTTCTTCCTAAATCAACCGTGAGAATTTCATCCGCTGACTATTTAACATAGATTTCTCAGTGTTAACAATGGTACTCAATTATTGTTCAAGGGAACGAGCCCCTACCGTAGACTTGATGAACGCCACGTAGGTAATCCTCATTCCTAGTGTCAAAAGGCCATGTTAACCGGCTAATGTTTTAGCCTTTTAGATTTCCCAGCTCGGTCACCTCAAGGAATGTTAATTATTTTCCCCCTATATTATTGGGTCCCCGTATTGTCGTTTCCAGGAGAGGCACCTCGAGAGATTCGTCTCGCCGCCAGGATCGCTCAAAGGAGCTCGGAGGAGTACGCTCAAAGCCTCCTGCGAAGACGACTGTGCGGCTGGCTGAGTCCGTCTAGCGATAGCGCAGGCGGGACGGTTTTTTTATATATTCCGAAGAATATTTATTATCATTTAATACGGTTTCTATAAGAATCGGTTAGTTTCCTTAGTCCGGATTTCTACACTGGAAACCGGTCTTCAACCTAATTTAAATTGAGGATCTTGGGTTCGACCTTATAATGTTCCTACGGAAGAATATTCGACACCTTCGTCGGCTCCAGGATCCGGGACTCTTATTGTCCCTGGTGCCCATTTACTAATTATTCCCCTTATTAATAACTGGAAGATTACTTGTCTATTAACTCAAATTTGTGATTTATAATATTTAATTTCAAATAACTTTTTAAACGGAACAGTACTGGGTTTATCTCCAACTCCCCACGCCCATAGCTCTTTCTGCTGAAAAGTTGGCCGGCAATTATAGATTCTAATTATAGTAAGCTATCTATATTTAACTATCTACTATTAATAATTAAAAACCTAAATTAGTTCCATAATTACTTTAAACTTTTAATTATAAAGTGTTTGAGATAGTTTGTTGTTTCCTTTATTTCAACACCAAATCACCTGCCTAGATTGTCGTAGGAGGCTACAAATTATAATTTGTAACAAAATACATATATTTAAAATGAGAGTCAGTGTTTTTATTTACACCTGCGCGCGCATCGCTAGTGCTAGCCAGCACTGGCGATGTGCACGGCACGCGGAAAAACAAAACTAGTGCGCCATTTTCCATACAAGTTAATATTTAACAATACAAGTCTGTTTTTTCCTCGCAAGTGTGTTGAAAAACGTCGTATGAAACGCGTGTGCATTGATCATTAGACTCTCGTCGAATAATACCGCCTCGAGTATAATGATCAACATGGGTACACTACATAAATACGAAAAACTTTATTCTGACAGTCACAAATACGAATTTCAAAATACCGATTTTCATAATTCCGAATGGTTCAAAATTCCTAATATAGCAACTCCGATTTATCATTCATCCTATTTTTATAATTCCGAAATTTCAATATTCCTAACGTTTATAATTACTATTCTCAAAATACCGAGATTCAATAGATCGAATAACAAAAAGTCCGAATTAATAATTTAATAATTTCCGATAATTCGAAAAATCAATAATTCGAAATACGAATTCCGATTAATTAGAATTCCGAAATAAAAACCCCTTGTAAAACTGAATAGCAAGACAAATATACGAGTAGAATGCGGAATATCGAAGCACAAAATATCGATAAATGCTAATACGATGCTACAAAATTGCGATGCACGTAACTGCGATAGAGCCGTCACTGCGACGCCACTACACTTCCATGCACGTTACCGCGATAGATCTTCAATGCGATACTACTAGACTTCGATGCACGGTAAAGTCATTTATATTGTCATTCGCTCGCTCTTGCATCCTAGTGTCGACGGAGCCCCGCTTCGCGGGGCTTTCTGTGTAAAGGATTTAAAGTAACATGCATGCAGCAAGCATGCAGCATGGAAGCAAACACGTAGCATGCAGCATGCCAGCAGGCATGCAGCAAGCATGCAGCTTGTAAGCAAACACGCAACATGCAACATGCAAGCAAGCATGCAACAAGCATGCAGCACGGAAGCAAACGCAGCATGCAGCAAGCATGGAGCAAGCATGCAGCATGCAGCATGGAAGCAAACACGCAGCATGCAGCATTCAAGCAAGCATGCAGCAAGCATGCAGCATGCAAGCGAGCATGCAACATGCAGCAGGCATGGTTTCGGTCACGGCTCCGGCGCTGCGGTTCTCCGGCGTCCGGCGGCCCCACGCGCCAGCGCGATTTTAAATTACACTCTAGGGGTAGGGCAGACAAGACTGCGTGGACTCGGATTTACAGCGATTCATTTCTGTCACTAAAACCTAATTTTTAGCAAATGTTTTAGAGCTAACAATTTTATTATAAATGAACATTCGGAATAATACACATTATATAATACAATACTTAGGACATATGACTTTATTTCATGCAAAATTAGGATATTCAATTATTATAGTACCTACTCGATATTATGACAGAATAGATTTAGAAGTAAAGATAATTATGTAAAACAAAATTTCGAATTGTTGAACATTATGGTTACTGAAGTTTATAGCAAACGTGTTTTGGATAATGACTTTCGGACAAACAATTTTAGGAGAAGAAAGGGGGTACCAATTTTAACAGGTTATTCGGAAAATTGAAAATCGGAATGACGTTTTTCGGACCGAGAACCCATCGAGCACTTGATTCTTCGAACATATGAAAATCGGAAAACAAACAAATCGCATTTATGACTTTCGGTATCATAAATTTCGTGATTTTTAATAATAGACATTATAATTCTTAGGTATTATGAAATTCGGACCTTTGAAAATCGGAACATCGAAATTCGGAATAAAATATTTCGGAATATTTGGGTGATCCCGATCAACATAGCACATGTATCATAATGTACTATTATTAAACACACGTGCAAAAAGCACGTGTCAAGCCAAAGCCACTTTATATTACCGCACTAGTGCGGTAACGGCACAGATAACTATTCACTAGTCGGAGATGTGCACTTTTTAATCTCATCTAAGATACTATGCCAAAAGGAATCCGCGGGCCATATTTCATTTTTTTTTAATAATCTGAATTGTCCTTGGTCCCAAAAGGAACTAAAATGTATTTACCTTAAATTATCCGTGGTATCCCGACACCAAACGGAAAAGACTGACTGGCGTTCTATTACTGCGGATTCTCACTGAACTAATGTATATTTCTCTACGCCAATTGTACTTTCTAATTCCATACTAAATAGACTATAATTTCACATACAACAACACTACGATCAGTCTAAACATTATTTTGTGTTTATTATATTTTTTATACAGGGTGTAAGGAGAACGCTTCCGAAGCCAGATCGTAAAAAAGTATTATATACAACCTATATGCAAACGGGTATCCGTTTGCATATAGGTTGTACTAATCTTTTGCTTTAAATTGATTATTTTCAAAACTTCATATTTCTTAAACACGCATTGGAAACCGTACAAAACGTTGAAGTCACTGACACGCAAGGCAACTTCGCGCCACCGTGCGTCGTACGTCACGGGCGCCGAACGCTAGGTACGGCCGAGTCACGGGATTTATACGGAATTTACAAACACCACTTTCAAAATTCCTACCCCTACAACACTTCACAAAATTTTGAATTTTAATCGCATTCGTAGCCCACTATTAAACATTAAAGTTGACAGAGGCATTTTACGTACCTGTCTAAATCCTGTGCAACCTTACGAGGTTTGGCTCGAACTGCGCTTCATCCATTTCAATACATAGCCGGGTCCGTCGCTGTGTCGACCCATGAATACGAGGCATTAGTGAGGATCCTCAACACAGTCTGCACGTAGTTTATTAAGCACGCTCACTATTCTGTCCCGCATTTCATCAGCACTGTCATATTCCCGATCAAACACCCTTTCTTTCACATACCCCCACAAAAAGAAGTCCAAAGGGGTTAAGTCGGGTGAACGAGCTGGCCAGGCGTGCGGCCCCAGCCTTCCGATCCAGCGGTCGTCAAAAAGCTCAGTGAGATGCTCGCGGACGGGGCACGTAACAAGCGGTGGAGTGCCATCGTGCTAGAACCATGCTCGACGAAATTCAGCCAGCGATTCATTATCTAGCATATCATTTAAATTATCATTTATAAAATTAAGATATGCTGGTCCATTGAGGCGCTGCGGTCGAAACACTGGTCCTAGAATTCGTCCATTGAAAACACCAGCCCATACGTTGACGGACCATCTGGTCTGATTCCCGGTTTCTTGAGTGGCGAACGGGTTCCTGTCTGACCATAAGAGGGCCTTGCGCCTGTTCCACATCCTGTTTCTCGTGAATGTGGCTTCGTCCGTCCTGATAATGTGCCAATGAAGCCAGGCGTACGTTGTGGTTGATCTAGCAGCCAACGACAGTACGCACGACGGCGAACGTGATCATTGAGTAGCAAAACTTGTACTTTGTGTATTTTGTAGGGCCGCATTCTGTTCCGGCGCTAGATTTTGTGAACTGTCCAGTGAGAGACTGTTACGTCCCGGCGCCACAATAATTTCGCCGCACTTCGTGTGCCCAGCCGTGGATTTTGGCTAATTACATTTAAAACATGCTCCCCGGTCTGAACATTCACTTGTTGTCCACCACCTGCCGCCATCGGAGCAATTTGTCGATTTTCTAAGACTCTCTGAAAAGTAGCCGTTATCATGCGAGAATCAGCCGGGTGTCGGACGTTCGGAAATCTGTCTCTGTAAATTCTCAACGCTAGAGAAGCATTGCCACGGGCTTCTCCTAAACACATCAACATGTTGCCATATTCACGAGCACTCTACACGTATGCATCAGGCATTTTTAAAAACAACAAAAAATGATAACTAAAAACAATAAAACCCCCGACAGAAAATTATAATAAAATTAAATGTAATTGGAAAAGGATAAAATAATTTAGAAACCCTCGACTTAAAGAATTTATGTAACGAGACTAAAACAGATAAATTCATATGGCAGTCGGGGGACCTCTTAGAATAGAAGGTGTCCCATAGAACGGTCCCCCGACTTCCAAATGAATTTATCTGTTTAAGGGCTGATTTTTCCATCGCCAGATAACTTTTATTCGCGGAATAAAATTGACGTTTGACAGTTCTTGTATGAAATAACTGTTAAAATTTCTAAATTATTCTTCGAATAAAGTTATTAGATGATTGAAAAATCAGCCCTTAGTCTCGTTACATAAATTCTTTAAGTCGGGGGTTTTTAAATTATTTTATCCTTTTCCAATTAAATTTTATTTTATTATAATTTTGGGTCGGGGGTTTTTAAAATTTTTTATTTAATTTTTTATTTCATGCTTTTTGTAGGGACTCCTTAATTTTTGTATTTAATTTCTTTTATTTTCTTCCGTTTTAAGATTCACGTAATTTGGTGTTTAATCAGGTTTTTTATCCGTCAAAAAATAATTATTAATTTATAGTTGAAGAATATTTTTTAAGACTAAACAGATTTTTTTGTTTTATTATATCGTTTTTCTAGTTCTTCCTTTAGTTATTCAACTTTCGTACAAGTTTTTCATAGCTATTAGATATAGAAAGTACTGATGTAGAAATACGTTTGTTAAGTAGGATAATTCCATGCGTAATAAAAATGGTCAAACTCAGTGGTCGTAGGTACCAGTCATCACTCCACTTTCCTCATCAATCTAGGGCATTGATCAGATACAAAATCATTTTCAAGTTTTTAGTTTTCATTTCGTTAGTTAATATTCCTCATTCCCTTTCAATATAGTGTACATTATTGTACTTGTCAAGCCCTTGCATTTGCACAAAAAATTCGCCATTTTGTGGTGGCGGTCATCTTGGATTTGAAATTTGTATTAGTGTATAGTATTCTACTAGACAAGCCCTTTCATTTGATACCCATATTGAGGGAGTTGTGAAAAAAAAATGTAATACGCCACTTTGTGGTGGCGGCCATCTTGGATTTGAAATTTATCATAGTGTATAGTATTCTACTATTCAAGCCCTTTCATTTGATATCCATATTGAGGGAGTTATGAAAAAATATGTAATCCGCCATTTTGTGGCGGCGGCCATTTTAGACCGATTTTCATCAAACGTAGCTAAGAACACTCCCGACTAATTCACCTTTCAAACAAAAAAAAAAAATCAAAATCGGTTCATTCGTTCGGGAGCTACGATGCCACAGACAGACACACACACACACACACACACACAAACACAGACACGTCAAACTTATAAGGCCTGAAACTGCGTTAAGCGGGCGCCCGCACGGTTTCATACAAAAGTGCTCCGTCGCGGGGACCCGCGCGGGCGTCCGTCACGGGGAGGCGCGCCCCGCACCCACGCAACGGGGCTAAAAAACGGGGTTAAAATTGAACTAGCTATTTAATAGAACAACTACTTTACACTGCGTAAATAAAATAATCCGGTCTCCGCGACGGGTACCCGCTACGGGGACCATCGCGTTCCAACGGAGCGTGTCCACGCGCATAGACACGCGACGGTTGCCCGTCGCGGGCGCCCGCTTAACGCAGTTTCAGGCCTAACACCCCGTCGTTTTTGCGTCGGGGGTCAAAAACAGTACTAAAAACGTAACAATAATAACATGAAGATCAAACATGCCGCCTGCATGTGATGGCCGGCCGACAAACGTTGCCGCCGCGCAGAGTCCGCGCGGCGCGGGGGGCAACGTTTGTCGGCCGTGTACGCCGCCGACACGTGGCCACGCATGTTAAAAGAGTTATGAAATCAGAAACCAATTAATTTTAATTGTTAAGAAATTGTAGATACTTATGCTTTATTAGGTACAAACTGTTTCACTAAGATTTAAAGGGTTTCTTAGATTAAATTAATTTAATTATCCACTTTAAATTGATTGGGTTTACTTACTAAATGAAGGATACAGTAACGTTATTGTAATAAACGAGCGCGCGTCGTGTGACTAATTTGTCATAAAGTTTAAATTCAATTGAATCACGCGCGCTAGTTGATTCAAACTGTACACGCGAACTTTTACTTTATTTCATTCACTACCGATTATCGACTTACATACAAAACTGTTATTAAATACACGATATAGTGCATCCATTTAAAACTGTTGACGCCTCTGTAATGTTTCTTCTTATTTATTTTCGTGGCGCTTTACAAAGGATGGTTAGGCTCAATTTACACCGCCGCGGAACGGAGTGGAATCGAGTTTTCGTAATAGCAAAATGAACTTTATGTCAATTGTCTAACGTACAAACTAGATACGAACTTGTTACTGTGGGAATTCCCGATAATGCGCGACAATTCACCAGAACATGCGCGACCCGTGCGTATGGGTGTATCTAATTTGTGTGTTACACTATTGACATAAAGTTGCTTATGCATAAATGCTTTGTACAGACGCCAGCACATCAAGCTACTACAATCTGTCAAATTTATTTGATAGATTTTCAACTTTATCGATAAAGCATAAGGTTCAAAGTTGATTGGAATTTGTCAGTTTCGGGTAGGTTGATGTGCTGGCGGTTGTACAAAAAAAGTTCGCTTCCATTCCGTTCCGCGGCGATGTAAATTGAGCCTTATGGTCACACTCACAGGCCTGCCGCGCCGCGCACAGCCGTGGACGCTTCTCTCTCAAACTAGGTTCAAACCTCGGCCTAACCAATGCTCTTGACCTTGGCCTCTTCGTTGCTCAAACGCGTCTCGTTATTTTAGGATATTTATTGTTAAGTTTGCCGACGAAGTCATATGAAGTCATCGACGCCAGGTCTAGAGATAATGTGACCGTGATGTAGGTGGTAAACATTTCATTTTTGTTGCTGTACAAGATTTTCATGAACGAATTTACAACGTTGCTTGTAAAGTCAATGTCTTTGTACATTATCAACTTTTTATACTTTTCTTTCCCAATCAGTATCACAGTAGGTATCCCGTACCTTCGATATGGGTCTCAAGATTAAGCAAAGTAAACTGGATTTTTCTGATTTGTAAGCTAAATTTGCGAATATTCGGATCAAAATAAAATTGTAACCTTGTTCAAGGGGAAAGTCATCCATTACGGTCCTTGCATGGATGGAATCCGAAAGCAGATATCCCACAACTAGGTATAAGTGAACTGAAAAGACATTTGCTTCAAGCAATCGAGTAAAGGTTAGGATTTTATTAGGATCACACATCACATGGCACCGCCACACGACTGTCAGCCGTCGCGTCGTGTGGATTTTGGGGTCGTCGGCCGTGCTGCTGTCGGCAAGCGCGCGTGCACTTTGAACTCGAGGTCATGCGCCGATCGTCAGATGATATTTATTTACAAATACATTGCTTGTTAGAGTTATAAAGAAAAAAATGTGTTTAATTGCAAATAATGGTTTCATTTAACTGTTCTCACAACATAGTGTACGACAAATGCTAAAAAAAAATAGGTAAAATTGTTCATTTTTTTTTTCAGATTTTTTGATGGTATCGTATCGAAAATCAGTAGCCCTATCACCTGTCTTCGTTTTCGGAAGCGTTTCCCTTACACCCTGTATAGGCTGTTTAGCGGTTTTGCCAGTGCCTTTATTTACACCTGCGCGCACATCGCTAGCGCGGCGTGCGGGAAAACAATACCAGCGTGCCATTTTCCATAAAGTTAATAACAATGCAAGTCTGCTTTTTTCCTCGCAAGTGTGTTGAAAAACGTGCGTCGTATTAAACGCGTGTGCATTGATCATTACACACTCGGCTTCCTTATCGCGCTTGCCCACGCGGCTACGGCTTGCGAGAATAATACCGCCTCGGGTGCAATGATCAACATAGCACATATGTATCAAATGTACTATTACGAATTGCCAATCGGAACATAATATAAAAATAAACGTACCACTACCAAGTGATTCAAATAACAAGCGAAAGAAATTAATTTAAAAAAATCACACCCAAAGGCCATTATCATCTGAAACAATAATATTTAGGTAAGTATTAATTTTTGTTTTTCCATTTTATTTTTGTCCACTTTTATACATTTATTTACCTTCACCCTCATTATCTTTTTTGTTAAATTCAAATTCTTTGATAGTTTTATATAAGCATCAAGAAACTCTTTTACATGTTTGATTTTCTGAGAATCATTCATTTGTTCATTTTCCAAATTAGTTATCAGCGATTTGCAATGTATTTGTACTGTTTTTCTATAATTATCTGTCACATAAATTAGAGGTATGCGACTTAAGTAACTTGAAAAATCTAGATACATGTACACAACAACATCTAGTATCGGTAAGTAGTCTAGACCGCCTAGGAAATAAATTACAAGTAATACAGTAACAGTTATGAATAAAATAAAATATGATACAAAACAAGACTGTTTCTTTTGTAAAGTAGACAAAATAGGCACCAAATTTGAAGAGAACGTCATAAAAGGTTCTGACTCGTTAATTAACGATAATAAAACATTAGTTGACATCTCTATGAGTACAAAAACGCCGTACAGATGTCCCTCATATACAAATGATGCATCCAGGGGGCGTTCTTGTAATTGGTAAGAATTATATGCAATGTTTAGGACACAAAGGATAATGCAGAAAAGTTTTGTTAGTAAGCGAATAGTAGCTGAAGTATTACTTTTGAAGTACAACCCAAATACTAGACTTAACCACAAAATTCCGTTGAATGTTAAAAATGATTCCAGTTTAACTGTCCCTCTTAGGAACGGCATTTTACAAAGTATAAGTCACACTTTACACAATCCACAAGTTAATCCCTCAAATAACAATTGTAGTAAGAAATATGTTCTGAAGCTGACGACGATGGTCACAGTAATAAATTTCATCAGATGTAGGTATTCATTCGTTTTCATATTAGATCCAAAAATAAACAAGCAATAGTGTTTTAGTAAATTATAAATAGACTAGCTTCTGCCCGCGACTTCGTCCGCGTGAAATTCATACTTTCCTCTAAAAATTTCGAAATTGTATGTTTATGATCTTTATCATTTATCTAGATAAATAAAATATCGGGCCAATTTTTAAATTTATAGATCAAAGGGATTAGATTTTTCAAATAAACCCCCCAGTAACTGTACCCCCGCTTTTCATCCCCACAGGGGTAGAATTTTGAAAAATCGTTGGGATGTGTTAATTACTTGACTCAAAGACCCATATCCATTTTCGAGTGAATGGAAGCGAGCAGTAAAATCCACCCCTTAAACAGCTTTATTACCCTTTTCCACCTCGGTAGGAGTCCATTGTTGAAAAACCCTAAAACACATACTTTTTTTTTTGTTTTAGTAGTACCGAGTTTCGAGTTAATCCGACAGCGGGTTACATATTTTTCTAACTCATCAACTTTGTCACCCCCTAAATCTTCTGTGAGAGGTGTTTTTTAAAACAAAAAGGGCCAATCTTTATTATTTACCTACTGAGCCAAATATTGCCAAGTTTCAAGTTTATTAACCAAATGAATAAGATTTTTCATATATGCTGTATCCCCCTGTTTTTATCCTCATAGGGGTGGAATTTTGAAAAATCGCCTGGGGTGTTTCTATAACTTTTTTTTTTTTGGATGGGAAATCATCAAATGACTCCTACCGCTCTGGGTGGAGTGGAAGGAATGTCAGACTCTTACTGACTAAAACCCACCCGTGTTCCTTCCTTAGCCCTTTATGTTCCGGGCCAGCGGTAACCCTTTCGGATAATCCCACTGACCCGGCAGGCTTCGGCCCTAAGGGGGCCCCTCCTCGATGCTGACATCTCTTTGAGGCGCGCATGGAACACGTACGCGCCGTCCGGCACGGGCCTGGTCCTGATCGGGCGGTGAGCTACCCATTACTCTTCGCCCGCAGGCCCTGTCCGGGAGTCGTCACGCGGCTCCCGACGCCGGGGGCGTCCACCGCGGTGGCTGAGACGGGAGGCTCTCTCCCTGAACCGTCCTGCCACCTCCTTCGCTAGCATGACTACTTCGCAGAAGGAGGTGACTGCCTCCCATTCCCTCTCGCCCCGGACAATGGCTTGCACCAGGGCCGGACGCGAGAGGTCGCCGCCGCTGCCGATCGCCTCTACGAGGACACGGCGGTGCTCCACCTAAGCGGGGCAGATCTCCACCGTGTGCTCCTGTGTCCTCTGGGCGATCCTGGCAATGGTGACACCCGGACGTTTCCTCCCGCCTGATGATGTGCAGGAACCTCCCAAAACTTCCGTGTCCGGTGAGGACCTGCGTCAGGCGGTAGGTGAGGGCGGCGTGGCGCCTCTCTAGCCACTCCTCAAAGAGGGGTCTTATCGCCGCTATCGTGGCGTGACCTGCGCTGGGTTGCGACAGTCGCTCTTTCTATGCCACCATGAGATCGCGCCGGAGATCCGTCCGCTCCGCAGCGATTTGCCGCGGAAGCGGATCCTCCCCCTGGCGTAGTGCCTCCACGCACCACTCATACAAGCGCGCGAGGACTATCGCCTCCAGATCCCATGGCGGCAGTCCGGCAAGGAGGCTTGTCAGCCTAAGCACAAAATTTGAAGATCCTAACTTCAAAATTGACGGACTTTCATTTAAACTTCCATCCCCTATTTTACCCTTTTAGAGGTGGAATTCCCAAAAATCCTTTCTAAGTGGATACTTACTCTTCATAAAGAACACACCCCAAGTTTCATGTCTCTAGGACCAGCGGCTTGGGCTGTGTGTTGATATTATATCACCCAGGCAGTCAGTCAGTTTATCATTTTATATATATAGATAGATGTAGTCTATAATTATGTTTCACTTTCGAATACACGTAAGCACTATTATTATTTTTGAGACGACAAATTATAATGTAATAATTATGGTAGATTATAAATAATTATGGTGTAACAAAAATTTTATGAAATATTATCGTCCGATAATATTTCATAAAATTTTTGTTACGGCCATAAAAACAAAAAAAATAATAATTTAATCACCACTGCTCTCAAAACGATGAATATCGCGGCATCGTGAGGAAACCGGCATGTCCTAGAACTTAACATTTGAAGACATGTGACGTGTGTGTCTGCTGCCAACCCGCACTGGGCACTGTGTTAGGTCACGGCCCACTCCCTTTCACCGAGAGGAGGTCTGTGTCCCAGCAGTGGGCTGATTATGCTATGCTATCGGACGTCACGACTGAATAAACAAAAGAAATGAGTAAATTAGAGACAGTTTTTCTGTGTTGCCAGTTACAGAAAAGTTGAAATATTTGTCTTTTGGTATGGGTGTGAATGGACGAAACGGATGTAACTACAATAGTGATGAATATACAGGGTGTTTGGTGCAGAAGAGAGTTCAGAGAGTTTTGAGTATGAATGTCGATGGCTATAAGAGTAGGGGAAGACCAAAGAAACGATGGATGGAATGTGTGAATGATGATATGGTAAGAAAGGGGGTGACTACAGAGATGACGACTAATAGAGAAGTATGGAAGAAAAAGACATGTTGCGCCGACCCCAAATCAATTGGGATAAGGGCAGGAGAATGATGATATGTATATATAGTGGTGATTGCTGGATGGAAAGGGATAGGAATATCAATGAAAAAATGGACAGATTCTATGAGGGATCATATGAAAGGGCCCCCCCTTTCGATGCGATGCGATGATAAAAAACAGGAGTGAATGATAAACTGACGGCTGATATGGATGAAAATAACGTATTACGCCGAACCCAAGAAACTTAGGACAAGGATAGGAAAATAAGTGATGATTTCTAAGTAACCGCGTAAAGATGACATACTATTTAAATTTTGAGTGTGACCTAACACTGTCCACTAGGCTAACCGTTTTTTGACAGATAAAACTAGTGATTGCAGCAACGTCATAACACACATTTCGATAATTTACACTGTAATTTGTAAATTATCGATTTTTTGCTGGTGAATAAAAATGGTGCGGTTTCTATGCCTGTTTTTATTATTATTAAATAACAAAATAATATAAATTACCCGCTTTGTTCACTATAATTTTAATTTTGCAGGTTTTATAGCGGAAATCAGCGTTAAAATAAAGTATGTACGGGTTTGCCGTATCAATTATGTTGTAGTGGATACACATAAATATGGTGTTACAACACATATTAGAACACAACGTTTTTATGCGTAATATTTTATGAAAGTTTTAAAATCGAAATAAAACATTAACATCACCATAAACATGGTGGCAAATCCGTATCATGGCAAATCATTATTTTATATATTTTATTGATATTTGAGTGGATGCAAGGTTTTTCTATAGGCATTTACCTATACTATAAAATTATTATTTTCGATATATTCATTTGATGCGAGTACATTCAATCCCATCACTTAGTATGTACGATAGAATGTAATTTATTACGCATTACTTTTTTTTTTGTCAAAACTCATACACGTACGGTATGTCTGTAAGAAGTCATAAATAAGATAATTCAATAAGATAAGGCAGTTTATATACCTATTTATTTTATTACGCATTTTAAAGTTAACTTTTACGTAATCTTGTAATCCGTTGAATAAGAATCTTTAACGTAATATTTAAGAGTGTGATAAAATATGGTACATAACTTTTGTCACCAAAAAAATGTAGAAGGGAACATGATACACTAGTGTTTTAATAAATTAAAATAACATAATAGCTTTCTAGACAGTAATAGCCACGGAATATCTATGGTAATAGCAGTGTATGACTTTATTCTACCCTTCAATCCACGCTTACACAATAATTACCAGTGTATTTCTAGTACCTAATCATTACCCAGTAGATATAAAAACATAAGTGCTTCAATGTACAGACGCCAGCACATCAAGCTACTACAATCTGTTAAATTGCTTTAATAGACTTTCAACTTTTTCACTAAAGCATAAGGTTAAAATTTGATTGTTTGGTTTATTTTTTATCAAGTACCTTAGTATCATTTACTTGTGATTTCTCAAAAGAATTACATATTCACTTACTTGTTTTAAAACAAATTATACATTAACTTTGTTGAGAGCAGAGTCTTCATTTAATGTTTTCATAGTTAACTAGTTATTCGCAAATTCACAACAATGATCACTGTAATCAAATAACAATTCATCAAAAATCACGATTCGGGAAAAAATAACAATTCGTCTTCATGGAAAATGCGCTGTAATTATGAACGACTGTGTTGAAATTCCAAACATGATATTCTTTTATTTTCCACGCTTCATTTTTATACAAGGTGTAACATTAGATGCGCAAAACCTCTTTAGTGGTCACTGTTTTTAGTCAGTAACAGTCTGACACTCCCTTCCGCTCCACCCAGAGCAGGAGGAGTCATTTGATGATTTCCAACCCGAAAAAAAAAAGAAAAAAAGAAAGGGGTCACTGTACTCATCGATATGAACAACTTTTACTATAGGACCCAAGCTGAAATCGCGAAAAAAATCAGTTGTTCCCTATATTTATGCTCGCATAACTCGTCAAAATGTACTAAACCGCAATTTTTTTTTTGCGATTTCAAGTTTGGTCCCATAGTAATGATGAGAACAATGACCTCTTAAGAGGTTAGAGGTTTTGGGCATTTAACATTACACGTTGTATATATCCTCGTAACCCTAAATTCGATTCCCGAAAATAATTTACTAGGCATAAAAAATTATAAACCTAAACTAATCACACCGAAGAACACCGAAAATTACCCGTTCAACATACGAAATTTATTATTTAAATTAAGGTATTCAAACAAAGGACCTGTTTCAACGGCTATGGTATAATGCAGCCCTAATAAAACAACAGAGTCTCATGGAATCATGAGTAAATGGAGTATTTATACGCATTTATCTAAATTGTACCGCTTACGAGGTTCTACACTGATTCTCATAATACAATGTCTGCGAGCAATAGAACGTTGATGACGTTAATTTCTTACTAGTTTATAAGCATCCAATTGTGATTATGGGTGTTTTTCAAACCCTTCAAATAGAATCCTTAATCGTTTCAAGAACCTTAAAACCATGGTCGTAGCATATTGTGTGCTACGCCGTAGCACAGCGCGTAGCGAAGTATGTTTTATTACAGCCACGCGCGCCACGTAATAATTTGCCTCAACTTTGGGTTAAGGATTTCAAATTATTTGATGATTTCGATACCCTTCTAACCAGTTTATTTTGGTAACATGAACCCCTAGTCGGTCGGTTGTTACGATTGTCCAGATTTATTGATATGATTTGATGTTTACAAACACTTTATAGTTACGGCGTTCTGTAGTTTCTGCCTAAACCTCATGGGAAGAATGTGTGAGTTTATGTATGTACGTATTTTATTCTATGTTCTTCAAGATGTCCTCTTAAATAACTGAACACTCGAAAGTTATCATTCCATTTGCTATCTACACTCTGGCTGGTCTAAAGTACACAGTTTACTGGCCGTCTTCACAACCTGTGGCAACAACAACGTAAACACTGAACTAATTATAAGACGCTGGATGCCCAACGTAAATATTTTGCTCTATCTTGCCGTAATGTTGGTAACGAACTTGCCTGTTTTTATTTTATAGGAAAAGTTTGGCACCTGCCTTTGAAATATGTTGATTAATTTAATTAGTTTTGAGGTTGATATTTCATTAGTTATTTTATCTTTGTTTTTGGTTTGTTTGAGAATTATTAATATTAGTTTCAAATTTATAACAGTAGGGGGCCCCAGGTTACAGGTAGTCAGAAGCCCGAAAGGCTGAAAACCAGCCTTACCAAGGGGTATCGTATTACCGAGTAACTGGATTATGTACGTCAGATAGGCAGTCGCTCCATGTGAAATACTGGTGTTCAGCTGAATCCGGTTAGACTGGAAGCCGACCCCAACATTGTTGAGAAAAGGCTAGGCAGATGATGATTTATATCAGCAGGGTTATATTATAAATTCACTTTTATACACATTACCCTTCATTATACACTTCGTACTTGTACCTAAAATAACCAAGATGGACTAAGTGAGAAATTTAAAATTACTAGTCACACTTATATTATAAAGGCGAAAGTTTGTGTGTGTGTTTAGATGTTTGTTACTTCTACACGCTCAAACGGCTGGACCAATTTTAATAAAATTTTGTACGGAGGTAGCTGACACCTTGGATTAACATACAGGTTACTTTTTATCCCGATATTCCCATGGGATCGAAACTTATGCGGGTATAACCGCGGGGCGCAGCTACTAAGTCATAAAATTAAAATCAAATATCGCTGCACAAAAATAATATTAGTGTACTACCCGCGGGTAACTTCAAAATGAAAATTTCCCGATAAACGCAACTCAAATACACACATCAAAAGTGTCTAGGGATCAACATATATTTTTGCAATAACTTTTCTCCTGATTGATATTAATTAAAATTTTCTTTAAGGATTCATCAAATAAAGTGTTTTCGTTTGTCACAGTAACGATAAACCAAGTCACCTTTGCATTAATAAAGAAATTTGCCATTTTCCTAATAAAGGGATTTTTGACATTTGAACCACTAACACAAAAGTTCGAAAAAAAGACTGAAATAACAGTTTTCTTTAAAATTTTATTGTGTAACTTAAACAATTAATAATCCGTGTTTCTACCGCGAACACTAACAACACAAGAACATCGGTTTGGCATACTCAAAATGAGTTCATCCAAATCACGCTGTGGAATGGCCGCCCATGTTCGTTGCAACAACAAAAAAAGGTCTTCTTGCGACTGGATACCCTCCATATTCGGCAGAGCTCTTCTCTGTAGCATATCCCATGCATGCTCAATCGGGTTCAAGTCTGGCGACTGAGCAGGCCAGGGCAGGACATTGATGTTAGCTGCGGCGAGAGTCTGTCTTACAACCCTTGCGGTGTGCGGTCGTGCATTATCATGCATTAACTGAAATAAGGGACCGATTTGCACTTGTAGAGGAACGATGACGTCTGATACAATCGTCTCAGCATAAATTTGAGCGTTGAGGTTGCCTCTGATCCAAATCAACTCAGTTCTTCCGCCGATCCAAATACCCGCCCATACCATGATGGTTCCACCACTATAAGGATGGACTTCCTGGCAGGATTTTAATCGCTGTTGGCGTCCAGGGGTTCTCCAGTGTCGTATACGTCTTGTATCCGGTCTCATACCAAAACGAGACTCATCAGAAAAGCACACGAAACGCCATTGTTCTTCTGCCCAATTTCTGTGTTCAAGAGCCCATTGATATCGAATCCTACGATTGTGCATTGCTATAGGTGGTACCCGTAGCGGTCTTCGGGAATGAAGGTTCACTTCATGCAAGCGGTTTCTGACTGTTTGGTCGCTAATTAAGTTCCCTGAAGAGTGATGAAGCCTCACGGCTAACATCATGGCGGTTATTGTTGGAGCTCTTCGAGTTAAGATTTGAATGTATCGGTCTTGTCTCCGTGTGGTGCAGCGATACCGTCCTCCATGGCGCTCAGCCACGGTACCAGTGCTTCGGTAACGTGTCCAAAGTCGACTGATAACACTCTGACTTGTATTCAGAGCTAAAGCCACAGTACGTTGCCGGGAACCAGCTTCTATCATTCCCACGGCTCTGAGCATTTCTTCCCTGCTTAAATGACGTCGCCGCTCCATAATAACGTTGGTTTTAATCAGTAGTAGGGAAACAGTAGCACTAATAATGTCTTCAATGCGTTGTATGTTTTTATAGGGAAAATATTGACAGCTGATTTTCATCTTTTACTCGAATTTGATTCACAGTTCCTGATTCAAATTATGAAATGCACCAAAAAGGATCCATATAAATTTATAAAATCATAAATTTATTACAAAGCCACATCTCAATCTCAAGAAATCCGCATAAAAATGCTTGATCCCTAGACACTTTTGATGTGTGTATTAACAGCTAACAAAATAGATTTATCACAAAAACATCAAACGCACAAAACGTTTCCATTATAAAAGGCTAAACTATTAACACATTGAAGGACACTGAACGAGACACAATAGAAGTTTTATTGTTATTACGTCTATAGGCGTTCAGTGTCCTTAAATGTGTTAAACTGGAAATGATTTATTTAATAAATATCGTAACTACTTTTTATCCCAAATTTTACCTGCGGGATCGACACTTCTGCGGGTAAAGCCGCGGGGTGCAGCTAGTATCAAATAAAGGTTAAAGGCAAATTAAAGCATATAATTATAGATAAACCAAGACCGCCACAACAATTATAAACAATGGTCAAACTGGTCGGGACCTTACTAGAAACTAGCAAAACCGTGACACTAAAGGCTCAGAGCAGACGCGACGCAACGGTGTGGTGATTCTAGTAGAACAATTTCGATGAAGTTTTCACAGGAATTGTTCTACTCTTGTGGCTAAGTAATAACAGCCGCACGGTTCGATCGATCAGGTTAAGCTACGCTTGCCGCGGTTGGTCCGTGGATGGGTGACCATCTTTACATACCAAGACCCTCCGTGCCTCGGAAAGCACTTTAAGCCTTTGGTCCCGGCTGTCATTCGTAGATCTTTGACAGTCGTTCGGGGTCGTCAGAAGCCCGAAAGTCTGACAACTAGTCTTACAAAGTGGTATCCCCAGTAACTGGGTTCTGGAGGTCAGACAGGTATTCAGCTGCATCCGGTTAGACTGGAAGTCGACCAACATAGTTGGGAAAAGCCAAGGCAGATTTTTGTTCTTCTAGATTCGCATAGCGCTGTCGCGTCGCGCCCGTCTGCGGGAGCCTTAAAGCAGCACGAGGGTGCAAAATGAACCTCCTTAAGTACTCAAGGAAAGACTCTGTTTACTAACAACAATAATGTTACCTAGGCTGTCTTTAAGTAAACAAAAGATTACTAAAAAAAATACTAACACAAAGGACAACAACAAAAGCTTTTTCCTTCTACGTATACCTCCTTTTACCTATATCTCACTTTTACGGGACTAACGTTACGTAAGAGGAGTGGCTCGTGGCTCGTGGCTCAGATATCAGACGTCTACGCCATTCTCATTTTATAGGCATCGTCATATAAATTCAACCGACTCGTTCTTAGCTTTCTGAGCGAATTTCAACGTATCGCCCGCTGTACACTACTGTATTCACGGCAGATACCTCCCAGTAATGTTGTTCGAGACGGAGTTTCAGCTGTATTATTAGAACGTTACTTTGAATGTTGGTGTAATGTGAATGTGTGTGTGTTCTCACTTTTTGGTGGAATTATCGGCGGGAAGCGGCTGTAATATCAAGTGGCTTAATTTTGTTGAGACACGTGAACGTGTGAACAAAAGACGCAACGATCTTAGAATTTCTCTTGGTATTTTAGTGTTTCAACGGTAACAAAACCACTTTACCTTAATACTATTTTGCAATAACAGACCTACCTTACTATACCTACGCCAGTTTCAAAACCTTAAAACTGAAAAGGCAAACCGGTTTTAAAATTTAAAACCATTTCACACCAAGTGAAACTGTAAGCTCCGTCAAACAGTAGACAAATCCAGTCACCGCTGGGTTTCAACCTGCATTTTATAGCCAGACATTACACCCTGCATTCTTGGCTCTTAACTTCACACTTTGCATTATAAATTCAGTTTTAAAAAGGAATAAAACAGTAGCAACGGTTTTTAACCGTTGAAAATTGCAAAGTACCGTCTGAGCTTCGTAAGGCGGGGATAATTCGAAGATTGTTGCCTTGGTGAAAGTGACACTCGGCTATGGGATCTTTGTATAATGTCAAGTATAGAAAAAATCTTGTGCAAGACTGAGGTTTAGTACAATCAGGGAAGTTAGGTAATAGGAAATACGGGCTTGTGTCCGCATTTCCTAGTAACGTGTTTTACACGTTGTGAAAGGGGAAAAAACGATTATTCGATCCACCTCAGCTCCTCAAGGAAGGCTAGAAACTCTCCGTCTAGTCTCTTCCCATCGTCACGTATAATATAATTTAGATTGAAATTATAAACTTATTTTTTTTAAATTTTCTCATTATTGTGCCGCGTTACAACACAAATATAATCATCATTTTAGATATATAGTCTGTTTCTAGATATATAGACTGTTTCCAGTGAGGGCTTTCCAGGTTTCAAGCTGTCTGGGTCCTGTAACTCTGAACGTCAGAGCGCAGAGAGCTCCGGAACACTAAGGAACAGAGAGCCAGATTGATGTAAACAAAATGTAATAATAATACGTTAACAATCTTTTTCCTGACCCTAATAGAACAATGTCTACTATTGTATAGAAGCAAGATTTTCTAACTGAACAGACAGCTGTGCTGCTGTGGAGTTTATTACGTCACTTCTTCTGACCAGCGAAAGCAATGGGAAATGGTGAAGGGCGGGTGTTTTGAGGGACTGTTTTATGTAATTTTGACGTTCGAAAACTGTTGATTCTCAGTCTAATATGAATAAATTACTTTTACTTAGATGTTTAAAGCAAAAACATATGTGCAATATATGCTTTTGCTTTAAACACCTAAGTAAAAGAAATATATATGTCGGAGTTGGCTTCAATTATTACAATAATTGTGCGTAGTCAACTTAATTTGTTATGATTTGTTGTTCTTATTATGAACTTAAGTGATTTTTACTATCAATTATTGTCTAATAAATTGTAACATAATTGATTGAGTATTCGATGTACGCACTAATTGATTTTGGCATCTTATCTCGATAATTGTAACCGATGTTTTTGTTCAAAACAATTGATGACATGTTATTTTGATTTTAAAATGATTTACTTTGTGAAATCACCATTGTTTAGTTACTACAATTATTCTTGTATTATTTGATTACTTATAATGTAATGTTTTATTAGATTTGACACATTTTAGTGTTTTGTATCAACTCAAGTAAACACGTTGACGTACTTCCGTGCGTCATCGGACAGAGTTGTTGTGGGGCGAATGCGTAGTGAGGACAAACCCCTTATAACTGGCCGCATTCGTTTGTGCTAGAGTCAGTCGGTCTTCGGACTCGACTCCTGACAGAGCACTAGCTCCCGACAAACCTGTCGGTTTGCTAAGATTTAGTCTTATACCTGTATACTAAATACGCTATATTTGGGTGGCTCTGTCACTATACGAACAGTAATCGATCCTACGATTTATTCGCAATTACTTTGTTACTGTACATCATTATTTTACTGTGTATCTAGTTGTGTTATGTACCTACAGTGTGTGATTTGCTAGTGTGATTAATTGTTCATGAAATTATAATCTGATTTGAACTGCAAACCGTTTTTCTGTTGCGCAATAACCAACACTACCCACACTACGCCCACAGTAGTAATTAAAATATGCCTGACAATATCGAGACACACATAAAATCCTACCTGATCCTACATATAGATGTCTACAGATAGGTACAGTCACGAGCAAAAGTATGTATCCTTATATGTATATTATGGCTTTATTCAAAGACGATTTTCTCCTTTATTTTTGAATTAAATTTTATATTAGTAGGAACATAGTATTTTCGAACCCATAGGTATATGTAAATTGTCGTATTTGAACGTTGCATTCGTTATTTCGTGAAAAAATCGCAATTTAAAGTTGCCAAGTGTGGACGTATTGGGGCTCGTGACTGTACACAGCATAAAAACGATAGAATCGTCCATAAACTTAGCCTTCATCAAAGATGCAGACACGTTGAATCAGAGACTAAAACTATTTACAGCGGTTGATTGAAATAGGATAGTTCCTGTGAAAAATTGATTCAATTCTTTTTAGTTTCCACAAGTTCTCCTGAATAAACAAACACTTATGCAGCCTTATTTCCCACTAACTCAACGTTAACAACTCTACCTCTAAAGACGAAGGAAATTATACTACATCTAAAGAACAAATAGAGTTCAAAATTGGTCGCATTTACGAGCGGAATCGTACAAACAAAAATCTCGTGGTAAATAACCGAATAATGTTTATAGAAAATGGCCAGTGTTGGAATCTTATAAACATAGTTAAGGTGGCAAACATTTATTGACGTGATTTTGTTTCAGTTCAATTGAATCAAATCTTTGTTCGGACTATTGAGTTTAAAGGTTTTATTCCGGTCTGATCCCCTGAAACCCCTCCTCGATCCTCTGCTAGTTCGTCTTCTGTTTTAATCTCTGTCTTAGGCTGCGTTTCCACCAGAGATGTGCGAGGATGCGTAGCGAGGGATGTGTGTGAAACAAACCAATAACCTCGCTTCATTTTTATAGCTTGAACTAAGTTAGCGTTGTTATTGGTTAGTTTTACACACATTCCTCGCTACGCACCCTGGCTCATCTCTGGTGGAAACGCAGCCTTATCCACTTCATCTAGGTTTACTCATTTTGACAGGTAAGTACAGTTAAGAGAAAATAAAAGTTTCAAGATTTACAAAATTCAATAAAGATTTTTTTTTTAATATCTCATGCGTGCTCGATGGGATTGAGGCCAAGACAGTACAAATGTTTTCTCGTACTCTCTGGTGCCCCGAGCTGTGTGCGAACATGCATGTTTCATCATGGATGTCGATTTCGTGGTTTTCTAGGTTGCCGAAACCAATGGTGCATTTTAGTCTGTAATGAACTATGTACAGTCAATAAAAGAGATAAGTATGCAGGATCGTCGGATATAGTTGAAGTTTAGTAAGAAACCGTTTGATGTTCTTGAATAAAATTTTATTTATTTAATTGAAAACAAACAGCTCATTTATAAAATTAAATTTCAATCGACAACATCCAGCGGTTCCTTATTAAACTTTAACTATATCCGACGACCCTGCATACTTATCTCTTTTGCTGAGTGTACTGTATCGACCTCGAGCTAATTTTTCTTCATAATGTACTTTTCTTTTTAAAAACCACTTTGAAAACAATAGTTCTTAAATCGACCCAAAGAATCAGACTATTACAGATCCCCACAGATTATATCAAAACACAAAACGACACACAGAATCCAATTTAAAACTAATTACTCCCGAACCACTAGAACACGAACAATGAACACATTGTCTTATAAACGGCAAAACTAATATTAAATGAAAAGTTCCAACGGAAAGCAGGTACAATGCGAGACCTCAATTCGTTCTCAAATACAATCCACGAACTTAGGCAAAGGCACGCCATTTAAACTTGGCAAAATAGCTTTTCAGTTAATCACAGTCATTTTGTTGAGCACCATCGTTAAGTTTGATCTGATGATATTTTAGCAAAGTTGCCGACTACGGTTGGTATACATAGTTATTGATATTGTACGGATGGCTTGTTTGTCGTGAGGAAAGTTTTGAGTCTGAATATGGATGGCTGTAAGAGCAGGGGTAGACCAAAGAAACGATGGATGGGGCTGTATGAAAGATGATTTGGTTAGAAAAGGGATGACTGAAATGACGACTAATAGAGAAGTATGGAAGAAAATGACATGTTTTGCCGACCCTAAATAAACTGAGATAAAGGCAGGAGAACGATAACGATGATGGTTTCTTTGACCATCGTGACATATTGATATCTTTTTTCTTTTGGTTAGAAAAGAAAGATATATATCAAAAAAAAAAAAACTACGTAAATTGTAGAATCATATTTATTCGCAACAATTACGAAAATACTGCTATTTTTATAACGCCGCCGAGGCGTATTAAAATGAACTAGCTTCTGCCCGTGACTTTGTCCGCGTAAAATTTCAACCTCCCCCACCCCTCCATTCATTCACCCTCTTAGGGGTGGAATTTCGATAAACCCTTTCTTAGTCGATACCTACTCTTCACAAAGAACACAACCTCCGAGTTTTAGGACCTGCGGTTTAGGCTGTGCGCTGATGTATCAGCCAGTCAGGACTTTGAATTTCATATATTCAACATTGTTTTTAGTATATGCGAAACCCGAAACACGTGTCTAGTAGGGTCTGCGGGCGGAGAGTAATGGGTAGCTCACCGTCCGATCAGGACCAGGCCCGTGCCGGACGGCGCGTACGTGTTCCACGCGCGCCTCAAAGAGATGTCAGCATCGAGGAGGGGCCCCTTAGGGCCGAAGCCTGCCGGGTCAGCGGGATTGTCCGAAAGGGTTACCGCTGGCCCGGAACATAAAGGGCTAAGGAAGGAACACGGGTGGGTTTTAGTCAGTAAGAGTCTGACACTCCCTTCCGCTCCACCCAGAGCGGGAGGAGTCATTTGATGATTTCCCATCCGCAAAAATAAAAAAAAGTATTTTTATGTAAAGAATCTATGTACAAAATTTCAGAATTGTATCATGAAAAAACCCAAAGTTATAAGCTTGTTAGGTTACCTATTTGTCCGTACAAAAACACGCTCATCCGCGCCGCTCGCAGTGCTCGCGCCGCGCCTACTTGCGTTCATTGATAACAGTACCTAGGTATCTAGCCGTTCGGCGCGGAGATTGGATAAGCTACTTACTGTCGTTAGGTGTCCAACTTTTAACCTATTTTAAATATTTTTGGGACAAAATATAACATGAGGTAAAAATTATAATTGGAATCGATTCAGCCGGTCGATTCTGTAAAAATCTCACCGTGAAAACTCAGGTGAAGTGAGTTTTTTTCTGCTAGGAATTGACACTATTGACAGCACACTCCACGCTCACTTCACCTAAGTTTTCACGGTGAGATTTTTACAGAATAGCACCGCAGTTACTTATTCTGAACAAACTATATTCAGGTTTCACATATTCTTACTTAAAATAACGTTGTATAGATTAAGTGCAGGGTGTCTTTGTTGCAGTAGTTCGGGCATTTTAAAATACAAAAAGAATTTAGCCAACGCAAAATAACTAAGTACTTACTCGTTGTTGAAGTTGTTACTTCTCGTCGAATTATGAAAAAATTATAATTATTATTAAACTAAACAATTTCAATATTAATGCTCAATCTTGACATGTTAATTTTTAATAGTTATTGTTTTTCCCAAATTTATTTAATGTTTTTCTCAATTTTTATTTTTATCCTGCCTACACCATTCAATGTTAATTTTATCTTGACATGTTAATTTTATTTTTTTCCTTCTAATTTTATAATTTGTATTCATCATTCATAATTTATGTTCTCTATTTTTATCATGTTTATACCTAGTTATATATATATATGCATGACATGGTCTCTTGTAATTATAGGAACACACATAAAATATCTTTTTATTATTGTAAATTGATTTTGTGTTATGTGTATCCTTTGTTGGAGTTCCTCAATAAATAAAATAAAATAAAATAACTTTCTTACTAGTTCATAACTAGTTACAATACTTTGGGTTCATTACAAAAGACTCCAAACGCGAAACTTACCTATTTCATACCAGTAACTTTTCCAAAATTACAGATATTTATCTCGGCATGAGCTGTTCTCAAAACGAAACGAGAATAGATATGTATCACTGTGTAATGATTTACTAAAGGATGCAGATGTACGGTCCATAATTATAACAATGAATACCAAGCCAGTCATTGTACAAACATTCACGCAATGATAATGATTTTAACCAAATCCACACGCAACCGATAAGAAAGTAAACACATCTCATACAAGTAGCCATTGTAATGCCCAATATTTCTCAGACCGTGCTTATCCAGTAATAAAAGGAAAACATATTTGTAAGACGGTGTTAGAATGTAAGCCATAATAAAGTAAACCGACTTAGGCCTGTTTGTTATTGCGTAGATAAGCAACAACAGTTCATAATTTGTCTTTTCTGAATTTACAAAACCTTAGACTTCTATTGAAGAAACTAACAGTAATGTCATATTCAATACTGATTGGCTATGAAATAAAAAGATTTAGAGCTATGTATTTATTTAATCACATATGCACAGTCAACAAAAGAGATAAGTATGCAGGATCGTCGGATACAGTTGAAGTTTAGTAAGAAACCGATGAATGTTCTCGAAAAAAAATTTATTTTATTGATAGAAAACAAACAGCTTATTTATCAAATTAAATTTCAGTCGAAAACATCCATCGGTTTTTTACTAAATTTCAACTATATCTGACGATACTGCATACTTATCTCTTTTGTTGACTGTACAAAAGATAAGAGAAGGGAAAAAAAGGATTATGTTCACATGTGGAATCCAAATTAAGTGAAGGTGACATCAGGGGTGCGGCCAGGATACTTTTCAGCAGCGATGTGGTGGCGCCTTACTCTCCAGAAACACTAACAGCTCTAGAGAGTAAACATTCAGCGCCTGCGGATGGTCTCACTTTCCCCGACCCCCCGACCCTCCCGATCCAAATTCAACCTTCCTCAACGTTTCGGCCCCCCAGTTGTTTGCAGCCGTGAGCTCCTTCCGAAGTGGTTCCGCCGGCGGCCTCGACGGCCTGACTCCACAGCACCTAAAGGATCTATTGAGTTCAGGCGCCGGGGAAGCTGGTGAGTCGCTTTTAAAGGAGCTTGTGGCCATGATTAACCTCATGCTTACCGGCGGTGTGAACGAAGCCGTCGTCGACGTCTTGTACGGGGCCAATCTATGTGCCCTGCGCAAGAAGGATGGCGGCATTCGTCCCATCGCCGTTGGGTGCACCTACAGGCGTACGGCAGCTAAAATTTGCTGTAAGCTATACAGCGAATCGCTTACAGCTAAATTTCAGCCCCTACAGCTTGGTTTTGGCTCTAAAGGGGGCTGTGAGGCTGCCGTACATGCCATTTCAACATTTTTAAACTCCAACAAAGGTGAGGTCATCCTCAAGGTTGACGTTAAGAACGCCTTTAACTCTGTGAACAGGGACACTTTGTTGGCTGAAGTCAAAATGGATTACCCGAAATTTACGGTTTTATGTGGCAATGTTACAGGTACCCTTCCAAATTATTATACAAGGACAATGTTTTGGAATCTGCAGTTGGTTGCCAACAAGGTGACCCTCTCGGGCCAATAATTTTCAGTTTAGCTATTCATCCAATTATACAGAAACTAAATTCAAAATTTAACGTATGGTATTTAGACGATGGAACGCTAGGAGGTGACGTAGACACTGTTTTGAAAGATCTACAACTCCTCAAACAGGAATTTCAATCTATTGGCTTGGACCTTAACCCCTCAAAATGTGAACTTTACCTTTTTGACACTACCGACAGACAATTGACTCTAGATAAATTTAATACTATTGTATTAAATTTATCTAGAGTCAATTGTCTGTCGCTGTAGGGGCTGAAATTGTAAAATTTTGATTTGTGGGGCTATTGCCCCACAAATCAAAATTTTAGACAAAAGTTCACTGCACCTCCTAGGTTCCCCGATTTTAGAAGATAGTTTTACTCCTTTTATCGACAAAAAAATTAAAAATTTCAACGACATTTCGGACAGACTCTCCAAAATTAATTTACATTCGGCATTCACCCTGATTAGACACTGTTGTTTTGGCCCAAATTTTGTGTATTTTCTAAGCTCTTCCTCTTTATGGAAGCAGCCACACCTCTTGGACAAAATTGACCAAATTATTCGCAGCACACTAACATCCATTTTAAATGTGGCCTTGGACGACCGAGCGTGGCTTCAAGCTACACTACCCATCCGTTTTAGTGGCCTCGGCGTCCGCAAAATTACCAGTATTAGCTTACCGGCGTTCCTGTCTTCTGTCCACAGCACTGAAAAGTTGACCAGGAAAATGTTAGCCCCTTGCCTGGTTAACTCTGAAGTGCCGTGCTTGACCGACGCGGTGAACACCTGGAAAGCGGCTTGCCCGGATACAGATCGGCCCGTAAACCCATCTTCCCAGAGACAGTGGGATGAGCCGCTCCGCAGGTTGGTACGGAATAATCTTATTAATACGTCCACCAATTCTGCTGAGCGTGCCCGCCTGCTGGCTGTGGGTGAGTGGGAGTCGGGGCTCTGGCTTCAAGCACTCCCGTCACCCAACATAGGCACTATGCTGGGTGACACCACCTTCCGGCTCGCTACCTGTCTGCGTTTGGGCGCTCCTTGCGGGGCTCCGCATCGCTGTCAGTGCGGTGAAGCTGTCGACTGTCTCGGACACCATGGCCTATCTTGCAGTAGGAGCGCAGGCCGGATAGCACGGCACGCCAGCATTAATGACATCATCCGTCGTGCTCTTGTCACCGCCGGGGTGCCAGCTGTTTTAGAACCCAACGGCCTGGCACGCGACGATGGGAAGAGACCAGACGGGATACCATAATGCCCTGAAAGTTAGGCAGACCTTTGGTGTGAGATGCAACATGTGTCGACAGGGTACACTACATAAATACGAAAAACTTTATTCCGACAGTCACAAATACGAATTTCAAAATACCGATTTTCATAATTCCGAATGGTTCAAAATTCCTAATATAACAACTCCGATTTATCATTCATCCTATTTTTATAATTCCGAAATTTCAATATTCCTAACGTTTAAAATTACTATTTTCAAAATACCGAGTTTCAATACATCGAATAACAAAAAGTCCGAATTAATGATAATTCAAAAAATCAAAAATACGAATTCCGATTAATTAGAATTCCGAAATAAAAACGCCTTGTAAAACTGAATAGCAAGGCAAATATACGAGTAGAATACGAAATATCGACGCACAAAATATCGAAAAATGCTAATACGATGCTACAAAATTGCAACACCCGTTAGTCGAAAGACCCTTTCTGCGACGCCACTACACTTCGATGCACGTTACCGCGAAAGATTTTCACTGTGACACTACTTGACTTCGATGCACGGTAAAAGTGTTTGTATTGTAATTCGCTCGCTCTTGCATCCTAGTGTCGACGGAGCCCCGCTTCGCGGGGCCCCTATTTCTGTGTAAAGGGTTTAAAGTAACATGCATGCAGCAAGCATGCAGCATGGAAGCAAACACGCAGCATGCAGCATGGAAGCAAACACGCAGCATGCAGCAAGCATGCAGCATGGAAGCAAACACGCAGCATGCAGCAAGCATGCAGCATGGAAGCAAACACGCAGCATGCAGCATGCAAGCAAGCATGCAGCAAGCATGCAGCATGCAAGCGAGCATGCAACATGCAGCAGGCATGGTTTCTGTCACGGCTCCGGCGCTGCGGTTCTCCGGCGGCCCCACGCGTGCTAATCGTCGCAGACGGCTTTCGCTCACCACCACGGCTCGCTCCTCAGCCCGCGGGCCACCTCGCCCTACGCGCCTACGCGATTTTAAATTACACTCTAGGGGTAGGGCAGACAAGACTGCGTGGAGGCGAATTTACAGCGATTCGTTTCTATCACTAAAACCTTATTTTTAGCAAATGTTTTAGAACTAACAATTTTATTATAAATGAACATTCGGAATAATACACATTATATAATACAATACAAGACATATGACTTTACTTCATGCAAAATTAGGAGATTCAATTATTATAGTACTCGATATTATGACAGAATAGATTTAGAAGTAAAAATAATTATGTTAAACAAATTTTCGAATTTTTGAACATTATGGCTATTGAAGTTTATAGCAAACGTGTTATGGATAATGATTTTCGAACAAACAATTTTAGGAGAAGAAAGGTGGTACCAATTATAACAGGTTATTCGGAAAATTGAAAGTCGGAATGACGTTTTTCGGACCGAGAACCCATCGAGCATTTGATTCTTCGAACATATGAAAATCGGAAAACAAAGAAATCGCATTTATGACTTTCGGTAACATAAATTTCGTGATTTTTAATAATAGACATAAATGAATATATAATTATAATATATAAATATAATATATAATTCTTAGGTATTATCAAATTCGGACTTTTGAAAATCGGAACATCGAAATTCGGAATAAAATATTTCGGGATATTTGGGTGTTCCCGTGTCGACACCCTTGCGGCATCTCATCTTCCTAGCACGGTGGGCTGTGCTGGAGCGGCTGCTGCAGGTGCAGAAAACCTCAAACGGCGTAAATATTCCAACCTGATTGGGAGTTATATGTTCGAGCCGTTTGGGGTTGAAACACTAGGGCCATGGGGTCCGAGTGCCCACTTGGTTTTTCAAGATATCGCCAAGCGGTTAGTCGACTCTTCACATGACCAGAGGGCTGGCCTATTTCTTGGCCAAAGAATTAGCATTGCCATTCAACGTGGCAATGCTGCTAGCCTTTTGGGCGGGTGCGCCAAAGTTCACCTAAATTTTCAACTCCGATAATTGGAAATCCGAAAATGTTCTTCCTAAAATTTTTCATCCTAACAATCACAATTCCTAACTGCTCTGTCTCTAATGTTCATAATTTCGAAGCATTCAACTTCATAATGTCAGTAGCAATAAACATCTATTATACTTTTATTTGTTTTCCTATATTTTCTCAACTCTTTTTATAGATTTTTTTTTTTGTTTAGATTTTATTCATAGCAGTAACCAACATAATATACAAAAGTAACATATTTGTAATGACAACTTAGGATGCAAGAGCGAGCGAAGCGAGCTCGGGACTTGGGGCACCCCGACTCGGACAGGTCATCCCCTTCGTGTTAGGTTCCTTTAAACCCTGTAGACAGAAATAGGGGCCCCGCGAAGCGGGGCTCCGTCGACTACGCCTTACCACATATTTTTGTAGATAAAAAAAAAACTTTGGGATTTCTTTTCTCGGCCACTATGATTTTGCGAACTTTGCGGTTTTCAAATTTACACTTAAAAGAGTCTATTCTAACCAAAAAAAAAAAAATAGCTACTATCAAAAAGCGCCGGGTGTGGAAGTACAGTGGTTCCAGAGACACAACTCAGTACGTTATGTAAAGCATACCCCCAAATAATAATCATACCCTCAAATTAAAACTATAAATAATTATCATCTTCTAATATTGTGGTAATTATGTTTAGGGATAAAAGCGTTATGATAAAATACAGTAGGAGTTTAAATATATTTACATTAATGATATTATTAATTACAATTTTCGGAAACATGAGTGTTATGAACATCGCCGGTAGCACTACAAATAGTATGAATGAAAACTTTAGGATGAAAAATTTTAGGAAGACTGATCATTCGGATTACAAATCATTAGGAAGAACAATTTCGGGTAAAGAACTTTAGGTGAGCCAATATGGACCCCTTTTGGGCACTGTTCCTGTTGACAGCGATGCGGACGAATTTTTTGATGCCCTATGATTATTTTACTTATTTTTTTCATATAAATGTACATATTATTATTCTTATTTTAAATATTAGCATAGATTATGTAAATAAATAAATAAAGATATTCAGCTTACATAAAATAAATCATTTATCCAAATTTATGCTATAAGTAAAAAAGTTTGCCTTCCTTCCAATTTATTTGTAATCAAAATTAAATAGTACAGTCAACTTTATGATCCAGTTAGTTTTCAATCAATTTTGATAAGTTGTTTTTCAAAGGACACGAATTGACTTCTAAAAACCGTGGGTAACATTATTATTATTATTCTTTATTGTAGACTTTTTAACTTCGGGAGGATTAGACCTCCATTCACATCTTACCAGATGCAAATCTTCAAATTCATTAGGTACAGCTACTAAGAATTATGTACCTACATCACGTCGCATACCTAATTCAAAAACGACAAACATTATAATTACACATATTACATTTATAGAAACAAAACAACCCTTACACAAAGCGACAGTTGCCGCGGGGTGAGACTACCTCGCGATAATTCTCTCATGTCGAGTTCAAAAGCTAAAGAGACACGACATGTCGCTCCTACATGTACAAAATATACTTATTTATTAAAGAGGATCAACTTAAATACACTGGATAAGCTTCTTTTACTAAAATAGCTAACAAGCTGTTAAAATATAGTAACCTGACCTAACTAAACCATTGAAAAACTAAGATATGACGTCGATAGCTAAAGGCACGGTGTGAAAAGTAGCCATTTCAAAGAAAGTAAGAAAAATGTTGTTGTTTCCACAGAAACACGTGCATATAAATAAAAAAAAAGATAATTAGTAAAACAAGACAAAAGCTGCAATTACAAGAATGGAACAGAAAAATGATTATAAATAAGATGAAGGTGAAGATGGAAGAAATTGGCTCTTTTCAATCTTCAACGTTCAGAAAATAATTTGGGTTGGGCACCATTAATTTCGATTTTGAGATAGTTCCGTATCTAAGCCATTATGTGCAGTAACATGCGTATATTTTTCCACCGTATTTACCTTTCATATATCTATGGTATTTAGAAACTGTCTGCTCAAAAGCTTCTTTAGCACAACCCTTTACAAGCCTTGGCATGAAGAAGCATTTTGTAAACCAATAGATAAGCATTTCATAATTATAGCAGGTGGACCGGTGAAGGAAAACATCGTGAGGAAACCGGCATGTCTTAGAACCAAAAATTTGAAGACACATCTACCAACCTGCATTAGACCTGCATTGATTAATATAATATAATATAATATGGAATATAGAATATCAAATATAAATATGAAAATATGAATACATAAATAATAACATAGTAATAATAATGAAAATATTATTACTATGTTAATAGGATAAGGTTAAGATTAATTCAAGGTTGCCTGGAAGAGATCGCAGAAAGCGATAAGGCCGCCCATTGTATGTTTTGTATTAAAAATCGTATTTTTTGTTATGTTTTTTCTGGTGTACAATAAAGTATATATTAATAAATATAAATAAATAAATAAATAAATATGCATATCTAATAATTAATAATGGAGTATTTATTTCACAAAAACATAGCACTTTGCACTGTTTAAGTACATTGTGTGAAAATGATATCTACATTATTAAGCAATTTATATTATTATAGAATTGCTACTTAGCCCTCTTCCTCTCTCCTAATTTTGCTGTGCCGGACAGGGTCCATATTGATCATTATGCCATCTATGTCATACATATGGAATGCAATAAAGAATTGAGTATTGACCCACATGGTAAATTACAGCCCACTCTGTGTCCCAGCAGTCGAAATCTACCTAAACCTGGAACGCAAAAATCACTATTTGTTTGCACACTATTTTCTTTCAGTAAAACACAAATACTTTCAACATGTCAAGATTAGTATCAACACCAATTCACCGTGACGTCATTCCGTTCTTCTTCGCTCCACGCCCCTCACATTTGCCTTCGTATCTCGTTACTCGTAACTCTGTACAATTCGACCTTTTTGTTACAACCGAGGTGTATTCGCTAGCCTTTGTTTTCTCTCTGACAAAAGACGCACCTTTCAAAGGAAATCCAGTGTGTTATGTAAATTAGAAACAGTACGACTGCTTTAAGGTAATGTGTGATATCGGTTGTGCTTGTGTTTGCTCGTGTATTAATGATTAATTATGTTTATTGAGACGAGTGAATCTTCGTTTTGGTGCATTTTGTAATGATAATGGCTTGCTTATATATATTTGAATTAGTTAAGCAGCGAGTTAAATCCCTTGACGTCTATACATGACACTTTACAATTAAAACTTTCACTTTGGACTTACAGTTGGACACATAGCTTGCAACTAAAACTGTAGCATAGCTACTTCTTCAATAATTATTTATCTAAATTATAAGGTATATTCAGTAAATTTAGTCAGTATTGTATAAACAAACAAACAAAAAGTAGTATTTACACCTCATAATTTAGATAAATAATATATTGAAGAAGTAGCTACGCTACAGAACTACATGTAATCAGCCATTATATGCGCACACTTCATAGTTGTTTAAAACAGCTCATGCTGATAGAAAAATATAATCAGCAAATGACCCGATCTCGAGTGTGAATCTCTTGGATGTTATTAATTTGTTCGGAATAATTATGCATGTAATAATTTCGTATAAGTGGCGTTGAATAACAATATTTTTGCGGAATTTAATTATATAAGTACAGGAAGATTTTTTCTCACCATCCAAATTTTTACAGGGTGTTCTACCCATGAATATGTACAACTTTCGCTATGGGACCAACTCTCAAATCACGAAAAAAAAATTAGCCGTTTAATACAAAAGTTCAATACCTACCTACTTTACCAAAATGTATGAAACGGCTGATTTTTTTATCGTGATTTCAGAGTTGGTCCCATAGTGAAAGTTGTTCATATTCATGGGTAGAACGCCCTGTAAAAATTTGGATGGTGATAAAAACATCTACCCGTAGGTATATTACAGGGTTCGGAAACCAGACAAGAATTCTTGAGTTTTAAGCCCCATTCACTAGTCTATCTACTTATTATTCTTCATCTTTATGATTTACTAGCTGCGCCCCAAGGTTTCACCCGCGTAAAAGTCGATCCCGTGGGAATATCGGGATAAAAAGCTATAGCTTATATGTTAATCCAGGGTGTCAGCTACCTCCATACAAAATTTTATCAAAATTGGTCCAGCCGTTTGAGCGTGAAGAAGTAACAAACATATAAACACACACACTCATAAACTTTCGCCTTTATAATATTAGTGTGATTTAGGTTAGCCAACAACTGTTTACACAATACATTTCAAATAATTTCCTTAATATTACGTTTATAAGTGCAACAATGACTTACAGGCTAACACAACACATGCATTATTTATGGTTTTAAATAATATTACAAAGCCAAAAAGGATATTATTTACAATATAGTACCTAATTCAATTATTTTTGACAATCAATGCGCAACAATAATAATAACAACAAGTACATTCTAAAAAATTAAAAAAAAAAACAGATTTATAGACATTAACATTAAAAAATAAAAATAATTTAATTCAAATACATATTTAAAAAAAAGGTAATTTAAAAAATAAAAAAACCCGACTGCGAAACTGAAAAGCTACAAACAAGCCCATTTTAAATTAAATAAAAGTTGGAAGCAGGCGGGACCCATACCATTTTCATTATATTTTCAAATTCAAATGGGTCCCGCCTGCTTTCAACTTTTTTTATTTTTTAAATTACTTTTTTTATTTCCAGCTTTTTAGTTTACAAATGTGAAAGATTTCGCAAACGATTTAGTTCTTGGTACGTGTTTTTTACGATTTGTCGCTTCGAATTACTTTTAACCATATAAGTTAGAATGTGACCATTATCTTAAAAACTGAAAAATTCTTATAAATCTAAACACTTACCTATGATGTTCAACTTTTGCCACTATTTGCGCATGACAAAAATTATAATTTTTCTGCCTATAGTCTAAATATAGATCACTATTTGTTAACGAACACGCGTAAACCTTGTATTATATAAATTGATATGATGTACCTAATTTATCAAAGGTCAGACCGGATCGTAATTCCTTGAGTTTATCTACAATTGCTGCGTCAATCCCTAGGGCTTCAATCATCCGCTCTTCTTTCTTCGTCCTAAAAAATAAATTAAATCTCGTAAAAGGCAAAGGTAATAAAAACATCATAACTCAGAAAATAGTAGCGTCATTCTGATTTCAACATTATTGTCTACGCAGACGGTTGGCAACGTTCCTCAGTTTTTTGACGTAAAACAATAAACCTACCTTACGTTTAATATTTCCTGTTTCAAAAAATCTGAGGTATTCCAGGAAACAACATTTTGTTTTAGTGCGGTTAGTAGAAGTGTTCAGGTGCGCTTCGGTGAAGTGCTGTTGAAATCAATGCTCTGAGTGGAATAACTCCAAAATCTCACTCAAGCGACCACAAAAAAAAAATCGAGAGCAAATAAATTTGTTTTAAAATAAATTCACTGCTGATATACTCTTACGAAGCACTCGAATTTCTTAGAAATATTGAGTGAACACACTACTGAATAAAAGACTTGATCCAACAAAAACTAATCACATCACCTTTGATAGATCGCCAAAACAAAACTCCGTCATCTCAATCTCAATACATTTTCGAAACAATAACTTTAAAACTTCGCATGTTCTATAAAAAATGATGGATGTGTTATAAAATATAGGAAAGATAAAGTCGAAGGCTTACCGCTAATGCTTAAGTAACCCGCCTCGCCCCATTACAGATCATAAATACCGTAGAATCCTGATAAGCTCTGGTAAAAGAAAGGCAAGTACCCACCCACGTGAAAGAGGGAAGTTACGGCACCTTTAGGGTTGACAGATCAGAGAGTGAAAAATGGTAAGATAATGGGTCGAAAATCCCAGAGAATGAGAGGGTACGGTTAGGTTAAGATGCAGTGATAACCCTGTGTTCTGTTCCCTAGGTAGATAACACATAGTGGGTTTTATGATTTAGACCATTTGGACAAGTCATTGACTAATGTCACGGAAAGTTGAATAAAGAAAGCGGTTCAAGGATATTAGGAAGACTTTACCAAGTAAGCAGCAATTTTATGGATACCAAAACGCATAAAAAGAAGTCTACATTCAGAAGCTTGTTTCGCAACGGTACCTACTGACTGTCATACTGAACTTCGAAGTTCAAAATACCGATGTACTGTATTCATAAAGTTTAAAATTACGAATTACGTGAATTTTGTCTTCAAATTCAATACAATAACATAATTTACATAAATAGATATACTTTTGCTTGTAAAATGTTTAACCTCTAGCGAATATATAATATTTTCTTCTTTTTTTTCTATGCTATTTACAAAAAATATCAGATTATTTAGATAAGAATTTGCCTGCTGGCGACCCTGGCTCCTCTCGAATTCGATGTTGGCTTTGTTTGAAAGTTGATCGGTCCCTAATTTTCTTTGTCTGAAAGAAAAAACAACTAAGTTGCCTACATTTTAGACGGCCAGTTTCGTCTCTCATTTATTTAAAACAAAGTTAGTTTGGGACGCGTCTCTGCTTGTCTAAAATTTTGTTTTTCAAATTGAAATAAGTAGTTAAGGTTGCACGTTTTTTGAATGATTTACTCTCCTACCTTGAAACTGTACGTACCATAAAAATGTTTACTTCGATACATAAACCGGAATCATTACTTTCAGCTCAATAATTTTACCTAAGAAACTTTCCTATCAAAATATTTATTCGCAAAATTCAACCCCAGAATTTGTCTCATCAGTTATCCAATAATGAAAAAAATAAACGCAAGCGAAAGACGTATCGAAATTTTACACGACAGTTCTTGTCTACTAACTTATTTCGTAAAAATATTTTTTCTTACCGCCTTCCGTGTCTGAAAATGTAGACAGGTTTTGTGTGTAATTCAGATGGAGTACGAGAAATGTTCTTCAAAATAATCTCTACAGAAAATGCGGCGTTCAACATCGTGTGTAATTTTTCATACGTTACGCTTGTGTGATCACGTTTAGAAGTGAGAAATTTTAATAACGAGGTCTGTGTCTGTGCTTCAGAAGTTTAAATAAACGCTCCGTTTGGCAATGTTATTATTTACGTTTTTATATAATATATACTCGTATACTCGTAAATTACTGATGTAAATATTTTGTAACTTTATTTGTGTGTTTTAGCAATGACGTTAAAAGATGATTTTGGTAGAGATAAAAAACATCACGATTTGGTTATATAGAACGATAATTATAATTAAAGAAACTTTTTACATAAAAAAAAAAGAACAGACTTCCCAAAAAAAAACACTACAAATTGAAAAATAACTTTAATTTCGGAAGTCGGTGTCTTTGGTTCCGCATTTTCGTTTATTGACACCGACTTCCGAAATTAAAGTTATTTTTCAATTTGTAGTGTTTTTTTTGGAAGTCGGTTGTTTTTTTTTTGTAAAAAGTTTTTATTTTTCACTTTTTAGTGGGTCAGTTTGTAATTTATCTAAGTTACAATAGCCTAATGTCAACTGCTCATTACATGTTACAAAATATTTCTTTTACCGACGTTGGGACGTTAATTGTCGAAGAGTTCTCCTGGTAAGAACCAGGAGAACTCCTCAACAACCACTCACCATACGCATTGTGACGAACATAAATTGCTTAGCAACCACATTAAAGTAATTGAATCGCAACCCGTGAAATATTTGTCATTGAGTAGTTCCGATGGCCATCTGTGGTCTTCATCATCGGCTCGACTTTACCAAATGATGATTTCCGAGAGCAAATGCTCAATTTACTTTAAAAAATACCAAAATAGCTATAGCTTGCTTATAAAACTTGAGGGTTTCCGTCGATTTCCATGGGAACCTCCCATCAGATTCCAACTTGATTATAATATGACCACCTCGAAAGTTTACCCTTTCAAACAAAAAAATAATTTTTGGAATCGGTCCCGGCTGGACCGATTCCAAAAATTATTTTTTTGTTTCTTTGAATAATCGGTGAACATACATTAAAAAAAAACATATAAGCGAACATATATCCTCCTCCTTTTTGGAAGTCGGTTAAAAAACAAATCCATACTAATATTAATCAATTCTATGTTGTTGTAATTTTTGACGTTCAAAAGTGCCTTTTTTTTTTGCGGAAGGAAAATCATCAAATGAATCCTCCCGCTCTGGGTGGAGCGGAAGGGAGTGTCAGACTCTTACTGACTAAAACCCACCCGTGTTCCTTCCTTAGCCCTTTATGTTCCAGGCCAGCGGTAACCCTTTCGGACAATCCCGCTGGCCTGGCAGGCTTCGGCCCTAAGGGGCCCCTCCTCGATGTAAAAGTGCCTTTAATGTGCCTATTTGAAATAATTTATTTGACTTTGACTTTATTATAATTTCGAAAGTAACTCTGTCGGTCTGTCTCTCTTGTCTCTCTGTCTGTTACATCTTCACGCCTAAACCACTGAACGGATTTCGATAAAAAAAAATTAGGCGGAGAGATAGATTGCATCCCGGAGAAGGATATAGTTAGTATAGTTTTTATCGACATACCTCGCGGGCGAAGCCGCGGGAAAGCTAGTAAATAATAATAAAAAAAAAATCCTTTCGATTCATGTCATCCAAAAACATAAACAAAAATCGTGACGAAATTCGAAAAAGCTGCCTCAAATCAAAGGATTAGCTGTTAATCTGCCTTCAATGGCTTATCTCATCCTTTTAAGAATCCCATTAAAAGCGTAAGCGCGGAAGTCTTTGAATAACGTTTTTCCTGTTACGTTGTAAAGAATAACTTGAAACGCTTTCTTTGTAAATAAATAAGCATGATGACAAGAATCCGGGATGATTCTTCTACGTAAAACACTTTCATCTTATTGAAGCATTTAAAGCTTATCTTTCATAGGTCAGCATATTAGAAAAAGAAAATCGTTTGACTGCCACATTGGTCTAGTTGTTGCAAGAGCTACTGCTGAGCTAGAGGTCCTGGGTTCAATTCCCAGGTCGCATACAGTGTTGTTGGTTACATTGGGTTTTTCTATGTGGAATTTCTCAGGAACAGCCCTAAGTCAGAATTTGTGCCCGGCTGGTGGCAATAGGCTCGCCCCTGATTACATGGGTACTAGACATAACTGGTGTAGACGCCAGCACATCAAGCTACTACAATCTGTCAAATTTCTTTAATAGATTTTCAACTTTATCGCCAAAGCATAAAGTTCAGAGTTGATTGGGAAAATTTGACAGTTTCGGATAGCTTGATGTGCTGGCGTCTGTAGATACTAAGGTACCTACGGCCTCATTCCGGCTATGCTTAAACCTTCGGGGAATTACAGTCATGATGTTATTTTATGTTAATGTTATGTTAAAAGGTTTGCAGATGAATTGTCGCGAGTTTTGAAGGATCTCTTTTTCATATTCTAACTCTCATAATTCGTAATCCTTAGGCCCTTTATACACAGCACGGTTTCTTTACGGCACGACGTACAAACCGCGCCGTAGAAAAAACGTATTTGTCAACAAGCTTGCATAATGATCCGTACAAGACTGACAACCGTGCCTACTCACGGCGTATAAACCGCGGCGTAGAAAAAACGTGTCTGTCAACGAGCGTGCATAGTGATCCATACAACACTGACGACCGTGCCTACACACGGCGTATAAACCGCGGCGTAGAAAAAACGTCTGTCAACGAGCGTGTATAGTGATCCATACAACACTGACGACCGTGGGATGCGATGGGAAATCATCAAATGACCCCTCCAGCTCTGGGTGGAGCGGAAGGGAGTGTCAGACTCTTACTGATTAAAACCCACCCATGTTCTTTCCTTAGCCCTTATGTTCCGGGCCAGCGGTAACCCTTTCGGACCATCCCGCTGAGTAGAAAGAGCCTTACAATACATTTGTATCTACAAAAAAGTTAAGGTGAATGGCAGTCGTAGCCCGTTTTCTTAAGATTTTTGCAATTTTCAGGTCAGTGTCAGGTTGTATCTTGATCAAAATATAATACTATAACAGGTACGTATTTACAAAATTATAATCATTAGAATCATTAATACATCTTTCTAAATTATATTTGTTACACAAGAACAAATCTCTTATGGAAAAATGCTTATGGAAAAAATATAATTTAAAGAGATATACTAATGATTCAAATGACTATAATTCTGTAAATACATACTTGGTGGGGGCACTCCCGTGCCCGCAGATCTATTATAGTCGCGAATCATATTGTGATCAAGATACATTCTGACACTGACCTGCAAATTGCAAAAAGCCTTAGAAAATTTGAATTTCGCGGTCTCATCATCATCATCATCATTTCAGCCGAAAGACGTCCACTGCTGGATATATGCCTCCCCCAAAAGGGGGGTTTTGCCATAATCGCCACGCTTGGCAGGCGAGTTGGCGATCGCAGTATGGTATGGTGGTGGAATGCTTAGAGAACGCTGCTGCGCATGCTCCGGTACGACCCTTAGTCGCCTTTTACGACACCCAAGGGATGTATGGGGTGGTGGTATTCTTTAAGTCCGGCACCACACAGACTTCCGGCACCACACAGACTTTTCTTCAAAAGTTTCTATAAAATAAAATAAGCGATAGACATAATTTTAATACTAGAAATAAAGATAAAATACATCAACCATTTTTTAGATTATCCAAACTAAATACATCTTTTATGGGGTACTGTGTTAAAACTCACATTAAACGTACACTTTGCAAACAAGCATACTATAAATTAGAAGATTATATCCAAGATAAGAACGCTTGGAAACATGCTGGTCCTGCTCCATAGGACAATCTAGAGTCTAGACAAAATCAAACTGGTTGCTAATTTAACTGTAAAATTGATTCTTTCTTCTTTTTTTTGACGTTGATTTATATTCTGTAATTACTTAAACTCACACCCTGACTTATTACTTGTAATTTTTTATTTAAATGAAAATCGTTTATTTTTACCATGTTTGTAAATATGTGAGCACCATGTATCTATTAGATAATTAATTTATGTCATGTTTTAATTTTTAATTCTTTTACCTATTTTGGTATAGTAATTTTATTTTATTTTAGATGCATCGTCTTCACATATTCAAAGTCAAAGTCAAAGTCAAAGCATTTATTTCAAATAGGCACTTAACAGGCACTGTTGAACGTCAAAAATTACTAAAATAGAATTGATTCTAGTCGCCCTTTCCAAAAGGTAGATTTCGTATGGAGAAGAATGGGCAAGAAACTCCATCGTTACTCTTTTAAAATGTTTTACAATATTATGCATGTACATTAATTATATAATATATATGTGAAGACGATGCACCTAAAATAAAATTACTGTACCACAATAGGTAAAAGAATTAAAAATGAAACCATAATATATAAATTAATTATCTGATAGATACATGGTGCTCACATATTTACAAGCATGGTAAAAATAAACGATTGTCATTAAAAAAATAATAATAATAGTAATAAGTCAGGGTGTGAGTTAAAGTAATTACAGAATGTAAATCAATGTAAAAAAAAAAACAAAGAAGAACAAAGAATAAATTTTGCAATTAAATTAGCAACCAGTTTGATTTTGTCTTGACTCTAGATTGTCCTATGGAGCAGGACCAGCATGTTTCCAAGCGTTCTTATCTTGGATATAATCTTTTAATTTATAGTACGCTTGTTTACAAATTGTACGTTTAATGTGAGTTTTAAATTTTCTTTCATTTAATTGCAATATATCATTAGGTATTTTATTGTAACATTTAACACAGTACCCCATAAAAGATGTATGTACTTTGGCTAATCTGTAAAATGGTTGATGTATTTTATATTTATTTCTAGTGTTAAAATTATGTCTATCGCTTATTTTATTAAAAAGATGTAGATTTTTTCTTACATACATAATATTTTCATAAATGAATTGGCAAGGTACCGTCATAATATTAATCCTTTTAAAAAGTTCCCTGAGAGATTCGCGGCGATGTAGATTATAAATGGCTCTGACAGCTCTCTTTTGCAAAATAAAGATGGATTCAATGTCAGCAGCTCGACCCCATAGTAAAATGCCGTACGACATAATGCTGTGAAAGTAGCTAAAATAGACTAAACGCGCGGTTTCTACGTCAGTTAACTGTCTTATCTTTCTAACAGCATAAGCGGCCGAGCTAAGCCGCCCCGCAAGAGATGTTATGTGAGGTCCCCATTGTAATTTCTCGTCTAGCGTGATTCCCAGAAAAACCGTTTGATCAACAAAATCCAGTTTTTCTCCATTCAGTATGATGTCACATTCGCTACTTCTAACATTAGGTAATTTAAATCTAATGCATTTGGTTTTCTTTTCATTTAGTACCAGATTATTTACCGTAAACCAATCATGGACCTGAAGAATAGAGTTATTCACGTCGTCAAGACTTTGTGCACGTCTGTCTATCTTAAAGATCAATGAGGTGTCATCTGCAAATAACACCATCTTCGGTTGATTTTGAAGTAATTGGGGTAAATCATTAATGTAAACTAAGAAGAGGAATGGACCCAATATCGAACCTTGAGGAACGCCCATTGCCATTTCAGACCCTAATGAGTTTACGCCGTTTACTTGAACTTTAAGCTTTCTGTCTTTTAGGTATGACCTTAGTAAATCAAGAGCTAAATTCCTAATCCCATAGTGCTCAAGTTTCAGCAAAAGTGTATCATGGTTTACGCAATCGAACGCCTTAGAGAGGTCGCAAAAGATTCCAATGGCATCTTGTGCTTCCTCCCAGGCGTTGAAAATGTTCTTTATTAGGGTGACACCGGCGTCAGTGGTACAACGCCCTTTGGTGAAACCGTACTGTTGTTCATGAAAGATGGAATTTTTATTAAAGTGTCGTAACATTTGATTGAGCATCAACTTTTCGAACACCTTACTGAGAACTGGCAGAATCGACACAGGCCTATAATTGTTGGGTTCTTTACTATCACCGGATTTGAATAAAGGAACAACTTTACTGTGTTTCATGAGATCCGGAAAGACTCCTTGGTCTACACTAATGTTAAATATGAAAGCTAAATAGGGCGCAATCGTTTCGATGATAGATCTACAAACTTTTACAGACATTCCCCAGAGATCTTCTGTTGATTTAATTTTAAGATCTTTAAAAGCTTTTATAACAGCCTGGGGGTTTGTATGCTGAAACCTAAACTCCGAAGGGCATGCCTTAACATTCTTTCTAAGTAAGTTAGCAGAAAGCGCGGGTGAGGAATTTAAAGTTTCAGTAGTTTTAATGGGAATATTAGCAAAAAAGTTTTCGAATTCCTGAGCAATTTCTACATCTGAATTGATGGGGCCATGTGCAGTCTCTAAATTAAATTCAGTATTACATTGTTTTTTCCTACCTGTTTCACTATTTATTATTTGCCAGGTAGTTTTTATTTTATCATCGGCTGATTTTATTTTATTGCTAATATAAAGAGCTTTAGCTGTTTTGCATACACTTTTGAAAGTCTTAGAATATGTTGCAACATACTGATGAAAGCTTGTGTTATTCATATGATGCTTCAGGCCATAAAGTTCAAAAAGGGTTTCCCTGCTTTTACGAATACCTGGAGTCGCCCAATCACTAAATAAGAACTTTGTGTAAATACTTTTAGTCTGTAGTGGGAAAGTGTCATTAAATTGAGTGTTTAATAGTGAAAAGAACTCGGCGTAAAACTCATTTGGGTCACATTGATTATTAAAACTCTGAACGCATAATTTACTAGCCAAAGAATTATTTAATTTCTCTAAATTTTTATATGTGATTGGCCAAACCTTATTATTTTTTTTTGTAAAGGCATGTAGGAGCAAAATGTTATTGTTTGTCCACTGTGATCAGAAGGCAACTTATTTACAATTTGTTTGTGTAAATAATCACAGTTACAGAAAATATTATCTATACAAGTGGCAGAGGAAGCTGTCACTCGGGTGGGTTCAATAAAAACATTTGACAAATCAAATGACCTAAAAGACTTAATAATCTGATAGTATTAGAGTTATTTTCTAACAAATTAATATTAAAATCGCCACATATTATTATTGATTTACTACTGGCAGAAAGTTTCTTTAGCACATCTTCCATTACAGAATCAAACACAGCTATTATTATATAATTAATGTATACAAAATATTGTAAAACATTTTAAAAGAGTAACGGTGGAGTTTCTTGCCCATTCTTATCCATACGAAAACTACCTTTTGGAATGGGCGACTAGAATCAATTCTATTTTTTCGTAATTTTTGACGTTCAAAAGTGCCTTTTAAGTGCCTACTTGAAATAAATGTTTTGACTTTGACTTCTTTTTTTTTCGCGGTCTACCACAGCGCATTCACCTTAAGAAATCAGATTATAATATATCTATCGCTCAATCATTTTCCAACTCAAACAGAGAACACAAATATACCAATGTTTGTTTTCTGTTTGAGTGCATTGCGCCCAATATAATAATGTTTACATTACAGAAGGCACATAATTGTTTAACTCAATGCACATCACGGACACTAACCAAACTCGACATATACTAAACCGACACAATAAACATAATTGAATCTCGCATTAGATTTGCAAACAACTTCTTGTTTATTAATACCCATCACCCTTAATCAAATGGCAGTCAATCGGTTTAACCCAGGGATGGCCAACCCCATAGGTTTGCCATCCCAACTGCCGCACGGTAGCACGTGACAGAAAATTCAGGGCAGTAAAAACAAAAATCTAATAATTGTTTTCATTGACTTTCTGATAAAATAGATTTAGTACCTATGCCTTATTACATTAATGGTTATTTTTTAATGATAGTTTATATTTATTTCTGTAAATTAGTTAAAAAAAACACTTTTAAACGTCAAAATTAAATTATAAAACCAGACGAGCTCGGTGTTTCCTAACCAATTACCCTGAGAAGAAAGACCGAAACAAACTCGGAGGTCACAGTCTCTTTATTATATTATATGTACATATTTTCGTAATGAAACATCCTTATTGTAACTTTAAATATTTAGTTTTGCCATACACTTACCAGAATTTGGTGACGCGCCACGGTCAAATTAAAATCGCACGCATATCTAAAAGGTTAGCCATCCCTGCTTTAACCCGTCCGCTGCGAAAATATGACCGGCAGCGGCACTCGGAACGTTTTGTGGTACGTCAATATATTTGCGTAACAAACGACATAGTAATATCGACCCTTCTCAATATGTGGCAGACCAAAGGATTGGACGGAGTATAAATACATGAAGCATTTTGGTGTTAGCCTTTCCTAAAGGTTTGGGATTTGATGGAATGGGTGGGGTTATTATTAGATGGTGGCCTCGTGTTTAGCGAAATTAAGAATGATTTTGTATAGGTCGATAGTAACATACCATAACGCCTGTAATACCAGAAGGTTTAGGCAGAAAAGTACCTAATAGCTCGAAGAATTGGCAAACTTAAGTGGCATTGGGCAGGGCATATTGCTCGCAGAACAGATGGCCGATGGGGCCGAAAGTTTCTGGAGTGGCGATCGCGTACTGGAAGACGTAGCGTTGGAAGGCCTCCCATAAGGTGGACCGACGACCTTGTGAAGGCCGCAGGAACCCTTTGGATGCGAGAAGCACAGAACCGGTCGAAGTGGAGGTGCTTGGGGAAGGCCTATGTCCAGCAGTGGACGTCTTTTGGCTGAAATGATGTACCTACATCCACATTTCGCCAGATACGTTTATAATAATAATAATAATCATTTTATTATCAGGCAACTAAGGCCCATAGATAAAATACACAAAATAATCTTATAAAATAATAAACTAATACATACTAAAAATAAAAAACCTTAAAACTATGAACTATACACGTAACATTGTCGGCGTCCTGTTTCGCTGCGTGGTGTCGCGTAACCGTCCTCGGAAACGTCGATATACGACACCTTTCGGCCAAAAGTCCCCTTTCAGACAGGTCTGTAGATGTTGGGTTGGAACTCGTACCACGAATGACTTAAAGTTGATGTTGTGGCGCGATTCCAACCTTTCGGCCCTTAGAGTCCAGTTGGTCTTCACCTTCAAATACTGCACGACTTCCTCAGTTGTCGTGGAGTGATGCAGACGCGAAAGGTACAGCTGCATCGTAGGTATAGCAGGGCGCGGCAGCATGTTGGATCCACTCGGTGCGGTGCCACACAGGTTACGAGAAAAGGGTTTCTTCTTCTTCCTTTCTACTTTCGTGAAACCCTCCTCATCAACTTGGCTGGCTCTTAGCAAAGAGCAACGGACCGCAGTCAGGGCAGGTTGAGCACCCTTTACCAGTTTTTCCCCTTTTCTGGTTTGTCGCTTAGGCTGCGACGCATGTCCCATGTCCCATGTAATAGGGGTGAGCCTATTGCCATCAAACGTGCGCAAATTTGGACTCCGGTCTGCTGCTGGGAAATTCCTAATGGAAGAACCCAAGAACACTTCGCCCGGCCTAGGAATTCAAACCAGGACGAGGCAGTCATAAGTCGATAGTGTACCTACCTAATAGTTCTTTAATTGCAGCTTGTGAGAAGAGAAGACAGATAAATTATGTACAGACGCCAGCACATAAAGCTACCCGAAACTGTAAAATTTTCCCAATCAACTTTGAACCTTATGACTTAGCAATAAAGTTGAAAATCTATTAAATAAATTTGACAGATTGTAATAGCTTGATGTGCTGACGTCTATACATACTACATGCAATGTTTAATTTCTCATCTCTACATTTATGTGCTATTAATATTATGTCATAATCATTATACTATCCTTCATCAACAGCCTAGCCTTTTCCCAACTATGTTGGGGTCGGCTTCCAGTCTAACCGGATGCAGCTGAATACCAGTATTTTACATGGACTGCGACTGCCTATCTGACCTCCACAACCCAGTTACTGGGTAATACGATACCCCTTGTTAAGACTTCTTGTCAGACTTTCGGGCTTGTGACTACCCCTAACGACTGGCAAAGATCCACGAATGACCGGGACCAACGGCTTATCGTGCTTTCCGAGGCACGGAGAGGTCTCGGTATATAAAGATGGTGACCCATCCACAAACTAACCGCGGGAAGCGTAGCTTAACCTGATCGATCGACCTCCTTCTGTCCTTATCCCAATTTATTTGGGGTCCGGCCAACATGGTCTTTTTATTCCATACTGTCTTCTCTATTAGTCATCATCTCGGTAGTCACCCATTTCTAAGCATATCATCATTCACACAGTCCATCCATCGTTTCTTTGGTCTTTCCCTACTCTTATAGCCATCGACATTCATACTCAAAACTTGTGATTATTATTATGTAAAAATCACATTTCCTAAGTATGTAAGGCGAAACCTCGATTGCACAATCTTAGACCCTACTTTGAACCCCCGGAAATAATGATGTCCATAGCCAAAACGTATTAGCATATTTGAACAGAAAAGTCAAAAACCCGAGGCACTCAGAAAATCTGTATTACAAACATTTTCTCAAACAAAAGGCTGGACCGAAGAAAAACATCTTATTTTTACACAAATGATAATCGCAGGATTATTTGGGATTAGCGCTCAATTTTGACGGAAGCGTCAATCCTAAAAGCCTTCTTTTCTCGTCCGAATGTATTTGTTGAGAAATACTTTTGTCTTTTAGATGTTTTGGTTTTGACCGGCTTTGGGCTGACGTTTTGTTTATTTGGCGAGAGGGTTTTTGACGATAAATAAATAGAAAACTTTGGTTACTTGGCATTATATCATGGTGGGGTCGAAATAGGTACGTAAGGTAATAAATTAATCAGTTTTCTCAACTTCGATAGCAAATAGCGATTTGAAAATATATTTTTCAACTCACTTGCTCGTAAAGCTCTTAATGAACCGCTTTTAGGTCCATAATGCGTATTGAACACGCGCGCTTATCACTTTTCAACACACTTGCTCGTAAAGTGGCTCTTATTGAACCGCTTTTAGGTCCATAATGCAGTGTATTAAAAACGCGTGCTTTTTCTTTACTTTAATCCACATGTGCTTTATTTCCACAGATAACTATTTACTAGTAGGAGATGCGCGCTTTTTTAAAGTCATCAATTCTCTTTTTTTTTAATAGTCTGTATTGTCCTTGGTCCCAAAATTAACTAATATTTATTTACCTTAAGGTGAATGCTCCAACCAGCCCGCGAAATTCAAATTTTCTTACGTTTTTTGCAATTTGCAGGCCAGTGCTAGGTTGTATGTTGATTAAAATATTATTCGCGGTTGTAAGACAATAGTTGATATATAGGTACAGAATTATAATCATGAAAATCATCAATAAAACGCTCTAAGTTCATAAAGCTGTTAGAATTACTTTTTCTGGTTTTTTTTTGTTCTTACACCTTTATGAAGTTGGAGGGTTGTATTGGTGATTTTGATTATTATAATTCTGTAACTACATACGTCTTACAGCCGCGAATAATATTTTAATCAACATACAACCTAGCACTGGCCTGCAAATTGCAAAAAACGCAAGAAATTTTGAATTTCGCGGGCTGGTTGGAGCATTCCCCTTAAGGTGAATGCGCAAGGACCTCGCAAAGGGAATTTCGCGGTCTACCGCAAAATTCAAATTTTCTTAGGTTTTTTGCAATTTTCAGGTCAGTGTCAGGTTTGTATCTTGATCAAAATATGATTTGCGACTCTAACAGGTACCTACATCTTTACAGAATTATAATCATTCGAATCATTAATACATCTTTCTTATGGAAAAGTTCTTAGGGAAAAATCTAACTAGAAAGATTCTATTCTAATGACTATAATTCTGTAAATACATATACAGAGCGTTAGGTTAAACGAGGGACATACTTTGAGGGGAGTTAGTACTCATGAAAATGAGCAACTTTTACTATGGGGCCGAACCTGAAATCGCAAAAAAAAATCAGCTGTTCAGTACATTTTGACGAGCTATGCGAACATAAATGTAGGAAACGGCTGATTTTTTTTCGCGATTTCAGGGTTAATCCCATATTAAAAGTTGTTCATTTTCATTAGTACTAACTCCCCTCAAAGTATGTCCCTCGTTTAACCTAACGCTCTGTATATTATAGTCGCGAATCATATTTGATCAAGATGCAACCTGATACTGACCTGCAAATTACAAAAAACGTAAGAAAATTTTAATTATCCACCTTAAATTGTCCGTAGTCCCTACCCGAAACCAAACGGAAAAGACCCTGACTGGCGTTCTATCATTGCGGATTCTCACTGAACTAATGTAGGTATATTTCTCTATGCCAATAGTACTTTCTAATTCCATACTAACTAAACTACAATTGTTTTTTTTTTTTTACAATTGTTTTTACATGCTCTGTGGTCAGTGCTTTTATTTACATTTGCGCGCGCATTGCTAGTGCTGGCTATGCGGAAAGACAAAACCAGCGCGCCATTTTCCATACAAGTTAATATTTAACAATACAAGTCTGTTTTTTTCCTCGCAAGTGTGTTGAAAAACGTCGTATGAAACGCGTGTGCATTGATCATTAGACTCTCGGGTTTCTTATCGCACTCGCCTGCGGCTCGCGCGAATAATACCGCCTCGAGCATAATGATCAACATAGCACACATGTATCATAATGTACTATTATGTTACTAGTGCGGTAACGCCACAGATAACTATTTACTAGTCGGAGATGTGCGCTTTTTTTAATCTCATCAGAGACTTCATGCCAAAAGGAATCCGCGGGCCATATTTCACTTTTATTTTTTAATAGTCTGAATTGACCTTGGTCCCAAAATGAACTACCTTAAATTGTCCGTGGTCACTCCCGGAACAAACGGAAAAGACCTTGACTGGCGTTCTATTATTGCGACACATACATACGACAATACTACGATCAGTCTAAGCATTATTTTCGTATTTATTATATTTTTTATATAGGCTGTTTAGCAGTTTAGCCAGTGTCTTTATTTACACCTGCGCGGGCATCGCTAGCGTGGCGCGCGGAAAAACAAAAGTGCGCTGTAATATTATTATACTCTTTGCCAGCACGCCATTTTCCATAAAAGTTAATAACAATATAAGTCTTTTTTTTCCCCGCAAGTGTGTTGAAAAACGTCGTATGAAACGCGTGAGCATTGATCGTACACACATCGCACATTGATAAGAAGAGTGACACTAACCAAAAAAGCTGTTTTTTCAGTAGAAGCATTTAAAGTTTTACAAAACAATGATGACTAGTTTTGCACCAGAAACAATAAAAAATTGATATCATGTTTAATTTAGAGCTACAACGACTGGTGTATTTGCAAAAAATTGTATCTTCGCGCGCTAAGAGATGGCGCTGCTAACGAAAATACATAATTTTTCGTAGACGGTCTTCTTATCAATGTGCGACATGTATCATGATGTACTATTATAGCATTCTGTGACCTAAACCCGCACTTAAGTCACACTTTTCTGTGACTTAAGTAGTCCATTTTTACACAGATAAGCGTGACTTAAGTGCGGATTTAGGTCACACGAGCAAGACACAACAAGTAGTATACATACCTCGCTACGTATTAAATACGTATGGTAAGAACATAAAGTATAGAAATAGTTGTTTCAGAAGCTTGTCTAAAAAATCTTTCTGCGTTGAAACAGTACATTACGATACGTAATTTACTATTTCAACACAGAAAGTACGTAATGTACTATTTCAACACAGAAAGATTTTTTAGACAATTTTCTGAAAGAAAAATAAAATGGACGATGTAAGTTCTACTTCAATCTCCTCCAATCTTTACTTTTACTAACCTCATCAAACGAGGAATGTGGTCATTCCGACTATATGGGACATTGGTGACTAGGATCACGAAAAAAAGTAAATTGTTTAATTCTCCAGAGGTTTTCGTACAAATCAAGATTTGTTGGGAGAAAACAATTTCGCTTGAGCTAGTTTTTACTTACGCCGCTCCACACGAGTAAAGAAATTAAGCTTTTGTTTACTAGGTGTTCATATCATTAAAGGCCAGTTTTTATAAAAATCAATCTATTTTATCTGTCGCAGATAGAACAGTTTGTGTTGTGTTGTTCAAATAGATTTGTTCAGTAGATTTTAAGTAACTTTTACAACGAGTCTGTTTTGTTTGCAAGTATACCCACCCGCCATCATTATTGTATTGAGCGATAAATTGTTAACCAGTGCGCAAGATGTACCCTAATAACCCACGAAAAATTTCACGAAAAGCTACGTCGAGAATCATGTACTGAATTCATGGTTGTAGTTTACGCACTGGTTAAAAATTTATCTTGTATAAACTCACGCCATTTTTCTATATGGGCAGTCAGAAATTACAGAATACCAGAATTTCAGAATGCTACAGTGATACTCAGAATAATTTGTCTAGCAAACTGTGCCAGCTAAAGGTGTTTAATATATTAACAGTTTATTCTAACTGAATAACATAAACGAGCTCAGCTTTCAATACCTGAACATAGGTGCATTATGCAAAGCATTCGTCAATTAATGTTTCATTTCTGTCCACATTCCCAAATTAATTTTGTTAAACCATCATTTAAACTCCACATTGTTAGCTTCTAGCCTAACAATGGCTTTGTTATAATTTTCACGCACGACCCACTGAACCAGTTCTCTATTATCTCGAAATTTTAACTCCACAGAAGCACATTGTACAAAAGTTCAGAAGGTCAGCTCCATACGTCAAGGAAAAACGCACGCACACATAGACACGCGTCAGCTACAGCACCGCACAGCACCTACAGCTAATAGAAGTGCACTCACGACTGGCATTCGTTTTACTGAACGATATTCAAACTTTAAACTTGATTTCAAACTCGAATCAACCAAAGAGCTTTGAATGTAAGTGTGCTCAAGGCGAGATTTATCCAATCGATACTAATAATAATAATAATTCCCGATACCGGTGGGCTACTATTTTTTATATTTTTAAATGTTTTTGTGTTTTTATATTCTAATATTTAAAAATATAATTTATATGTGTATAAAATGAAATAAAGGGAATAATAATAATAAGGTTTATTCACAAAAAATACAGAAACACATATACAATGTACATTACAATTCATTGCATGTAGCAAAATCTGTACAAAAAGTATAACCCTGTCCCTTAGACTAGGACAGCCTGTATTCTAAGAGACGGTGTTCAGCCAAACAATTACTTAAACATAATTTAATACAACACATGAACGGTGTAGATGTTATTGAGTTTCTGTGATTTTATTGTGTGTGTAGTGTAAATGAAATGAAGTTTGAGTTTATGATGTGCCTAATTATATGCATTTTAGTGTACGAACTGCCTACTGTGTTGGATTACTAGATGATGTATGTGAGTAAGGACTCTGTGTAGGCATAGTCTTTTTGGAGTAGCCACTCTGTTACTATGGATTTAATTTTGTACGTGTTTAAGTTTAAAATATTTAATGATGAATTAATTTTTTGGTAAATGTGTGTACCTAATATATAGAATTGGCGTTTTGCGAAGGTGGTTTTGTGTTGGGTTCTGGGAAGGAGATTTACTCTCTTATTTGGGTTTGGCGGTGGCAGACCCACATGTGTTCTAAGAATTGATCGGAGCACAAAGGGTTGCCGCACTGTAAGAACCTTACAGTTAGAGTACAGTTCCGTTGTTGGATAACTGTAGGGTTTTTTAGATAGTACTTTGAGTACGGCTCTTTGCGCTCTTTCCACTCTCAAAAAACTGGTTTTAGCTGCACCGCCCCATGCAGTTATGCAATACCCAAGAACTGACTGGCACAGAGCATGATACACCATCCTTAGTGTGTCAGGACTGGCTGAGTCTCTAAGGGACTTAAAGATGTGTATAAGTCGCAATGTTCTTGTGGTAACGACTTCGATCTGCTAGTCCCATCTTAGTCCGCTATCAATCTGCACTCCAAGATACTTTACGCTGTCAGCTCTAGTGAGTGCTGGACAGCCACAGGGTCCGAGTAAATTTGAGCACGAGTGAGCAATTACAGAGAGAGTATGAGAAGGTGCAGTGTTATGTCGGATTGCGAAAGGTATGTAAGATGTTTTGCTCAAGTTAAGTGTCAGGAGGTTTAAATTGAGCCATTTCATTATTTTGCACAAGGCTTCTTCAGCTGTAGCTTTGACCACATCCCAAGTAGGTCCGTAAACAAGGATAGCGGTATCATCAGCATACGCGTAGATGTTACAGTTAGTGAGGTTCATCCTACACACGTCGTTCACGTAAATTTGGAAGAGTGGAGGCCCAAGTATGCTTCCTTGAGGGACGCCATAAATTACTGGTTCCTCGTCACTATAGTACGAGCCAATTTTGACCAGTTGCGTTCGGTTTTTGAGGTAATCCTTCAACATCTCAAGTGGTAAGCCACGGACACCGACGAGTTCTAATTTAGCAATAAGTTTGGGAACAGAAACTGTGTCAAATGCTTTAGCAAGATCTAGGAAGATAGCCAGACATCTGTTTTTACTATCTAGATTTCCAGCTACCTGTTGCGTGAGATCCCAAACGGCATCCTCGGTCGAAACTCCTTGTCGGAATCCGTACTGGTTCTCAGCAATTATTTTATGTCTGGCTAAAAAGCTCCCCAGACGTTTGTTTAAAATCCTTTCAAGAACTTTGGAAAGGGCTGGCAATACTGATATTGGCCTATAATTGTTAACACAGCTTCTGTCCCCTCCCTTATGAATAGGGTGTATAATTGCCTTCTTAAGAGCATCCGGAAATACACCTGCTTGGAAACAACGGTTACAGAGGTGGGTCAAGGGTGGGACCAGTATATGACGGTTTTTTTTTAGTAGCAAAGTTGGTATTCCGTCCCATCCCACGGCACAATCATCCCGTAATTGAAGTATGACAGTCTCTACTTCTGCTTCATCAGTCTCCAATTATAAAACTTTACATCCTTTTTTATTCTGTATTGTGTAGGCATTTAATATTTCCTTGTGCAATAAAGTATATTTAGTATTGTTTCTAACAGTTTTACTTAATTAATTCATATTTCACGAAGCTTCCTCTAACAACATTCCAGGATCCCTGTGTGTGTATATAAGTAAGTATATACTGTTTGGGTGCTCACCTACTACCTGCTCATAACTGCCCACTTACCCATATTAACTCACTTAAATCAATCGACAATTTCAAAATCCCGGGATTTTAGAGGCATATCCATGTTGACATCAATGTTTGCGGTCATATACCCCAAACAGCTCTACCTACTCCGACCACTGGTCATTATGTACGAGATTACCATTTTATGCCATTTCTTTCAATGGAGTGTCAGTGGTTGACCAGTGAAAAATCATAATGACGCTATTATATTAGTAGAATATCAAACTTGTCAAAATCAACAATGAAATCAATGATAGACCCTTCTGACATTATTGTAATAGCAAACTTGAAACCCAGGTAGAATGACAGCAGCTCGCTTCACCTACCTTTTCACGGTGAAATGTTTACAGAATAGCACTGCAGATAGTTTGCAATCGTCATAATTACGCGTCTAGTCTACGTGTGCGTGCCCTGTTTATGCTCGTTGTATGGAAACTGGCCTTCTGTTATCTATTTATCTTGTCATAGTACATCGTATATCAGATAAGAAAGTTTTCTGTCCAACATTACCAAAATTGCGTTGTCTGACAAAGATTGATTGTGATTTATGATCGCCCCGCATTCCCTTAATTAACTTTTACCTGCATTTCGAAAATAACAGTTTTTATGCAAGAATTGAGTTACGAATTCTAGTTTAATAGTTTAGCCTTTTATAATGGATTCGTTTAGTGCGTTATTAGTGTTTGCGTTTGATGTTTTTGTGATAAATCTATTTTGTTAGCTGTTAATATTTGAGTTGCGTTTATCGGGAAATTTTCATTTTGAAGTTGCCAGCGGGTAGTAGGTACACTAAAATTATTTTTGTGCAGCGATATTTGTTTTTAATTTTATGACTTATTTTTTACAAACTAGTATTCTATTGCTAGATTTTTCCAGATAGATTTTGGATTTTTTATTTTATATATATTTTTTGTAGCAATGTAGTTAGTTTCTTTTTTTAGTATTTGAACACAGTTTTAACTACAGCATGAGCTTTTGTCGAATACCTAAATCACACGGTTTAAGAAATAAAGAGTTAAATGATACTACACAATAATTTTGTTCCACCACCATACTATACTGCGATCGCCAGCCCGCCTGACAAGCGTGGCGATTATGGCAAACCCCCCCCCCCCCCAATTTGAGGGAGGCCTATGTCCAGCAGTGGACGTCTTTCGGCTGAAATGATGATGAATAATTTTGTATGTAAAGTATATATTATGTAAATTTTCTTGATACAGATTGTATTGTACTTTAATACTTTCAATCAAGTCAACCTATCACAGTCCACTGCTGGACATAGGCTTCTCGTAGGCTGCACCACAACACCCTGTCCTCCACCTTCTGCATCCAGTCTGTCCTAGCCACCTTCTTTAGGTCGTCCGTCCATCTAGCTGCGGAGCGTCCCATACTACGCTTACCGATACGCGATCTTTACTCCAGAATACGTCTGCTCCACCGGCCATCAGCGCTTCGAGCCTTCGACAAACATGGCCAGCCCACTGCCACTTCAGTTTGCTTACTCTGCAAGATATGTCGATAACTCCGGTCCCGTTCCGGATAATTTCATTCCTGATACAACAATATTCTATAATAATATTCATTATTCTTCTTTTTCATTCAATACTTTGAACAAGTTTAATGGAGAACCTTCACACCAAATTATGTCTGTCACCAAGTGATGTAAAGTAGGCATCTTTAGAATAAAAATCCATCAAAAACGTCAGAACAAACCCAGCTTGGTACTTAACTCTGTGCTGTAAAAAGGCTACGCCCACACGAGCTGAAAATGAAAAATGAAAGAGTGGGACGTTACGCATACTCGTAAGTCTGTACTCTCGACCGCTAATTTATTTATATGCGCCCGGTACCGGCGGCAATATCTCAAAGCCTACCAGTGTTGCTAGCCACTACACAATGTTGCCATGTGTAAAAACGCTTGACATTTCAAAATATAGGGGTTGTTGAGAGCATTTGAATTTGGGCGTGAAGGACACTCCTATTAGAGCAGTGGCCATGTTTACAAATTAATTATTTGTGAATACGTTATTAGAGTTTACGTGAACTTTTACCTACAGTGTGTTTGTGACGTTCTCTTTTGAAGTTTTTCAAAGAACTTGCAGTTTATAGTCTTTCTAATATCTCAACACTGAGATTATTACCTACGTGTCAATATAAAAAACAAATTTTTCCCTATTTTTTTTTACCTGGCAAGCTGTTAGCTTTTTTCCTACACAACAATAAAAATAACTACGTGCCCAATGTAAATAAGAAGCGTTCTAAAATGGCAACATTCTTTCAGTAATTTTCCTTCGTTAGCGAAGGAAAATTACCTCACCTCCTCACCTATGGAATCTGTGCTTTCCCGGATGTTAACATATTATCAAGATCAAGTAACTGACAGCTTTCTTCCTTTGGAGGTTGTAAATTCTTAAAATCTACATTTTGAATGTAGACTGGTTGCCGTCTACAATCTCAAAAATAGCTATCAGTCAATAACATGTTTGCTTATTGAAAGATTTTTAATTATAAAGGGTCGGTCAGTAGACACGGAGAGTGGATTATCTCTTATGAAATGAGGGAAATTAAATGCCTACAATCTGCAAGCTGATCTTGGGGCCTAAAAAGGCCACTCTGGCACAATCATGAAAGGATAACATTATGAATCATAATGGACTGTTAACTGTTAAGTTAATCGTATCAAATCCCATTGGTGAAGGATTTTTCAGTTATTTTTTTTTGTCTTTGCTAAAATACCAATCAGTCCAATCGTAATCCAATCCCAATCTCTTTAATTATACCTACGTAGTGCAGTGAAAAAAAGAAAAACACGGACTGTCTTCTCCATATTATAATTCATAATGTTATCCTTTTATGATCCTGCCAAAGTGGCCTTTTTAGGCCCCCAGGTCTGTCGAAGCAGGTGAGCATAATAAATAGTATTCTATCAATCTATCTGTTAGGTCTTGAAAAAGAGAGAAAACCCAACGTCTTATCTTCTGCCTATATATATAGATACCCCACAGGCAATACTATTAATCAAAATTGATTGATTGACAGGATGTAGACATAGTACTAAAATCAGTCTACTAGCGAATCTCCAAATTTACGTAAAAGAACCCTCTCAAAACGCCTAAAATACTTCCAGACAAAGTACCGGTAAAGCTGTCAAAATCATTATCAAACACTCATCTTCAACTAGGGCACGCAGAAACGAGGGTGAATAAGTTCACGGGAAGCCATTTCCAAATGAACTGGTACCATGAATCAAAACGGTATCTATAAAAATAGGATCCTCCTTTGTAAGGAATATGAGAATGAAGGTCAAGTAGGCACTTTAGCCGTTATATTGGCTTCATATTTTTTTTAATAATGCTATATCTAATGTTCGTGCCTGAGTTTGATTCCTAGGTCAGGCAGTGTTTTCAATCAGGAATTTGAAACCCAAATGGAATTAGCCTCGTCTCCTCTTACATGGAATTTTTTTTTTTAATTGAAACTTTATCAATATAAAGGGCGCAATGAGGTCCTTTAAGCGCAACTATTTTTAAGCGCAACTAAATTATTCCTCAAAGCGTAACCATTTTAGTTGCGCTCACAAATTCAAATAAAAAATATTAAATGGGATATTACTATACCTGTACACCATTGGGAAGAAAATGTGATGCCTGATAATATGTTATTTTCAGGCAAAAATTTTCTTCATTATTATTAAAGTTCGCCAACAATAACTGTCCTTGACATCTTATTCTAGTTCTCAAACAATAATTTTATTGCAATTGTAATAGATTACTTAAAATACTTAGTAATAAAATTGCAATAAAGGTGGCAATTTAGACAATAGATCTATGACATGAATTGGGTTTCAATAAATAGTGTCATTAGTATTCGGGATGAATTAATTGAAGGTGAGTCCAATTTCTTTGCTGTTTACGACACCTCCTTGAGATATTATATCCTTGTAATCCAAGGGGGATCGGAACTGCCACTCCTTCATACAGGTTATACTGTAACCTAGTTAGGAGATCAGAACTGCACCCACTAAAATTGTAGCAAACCTGTAATTTTACCATGTATAATTAATATACCCATGTACTGCAATACTCCAAAAGGATTAATAAAGATTTAAGTATTAAGTATTTAAGTATTATTTTGTTGTAAACCTTAAGTTAAATGTTTATGCTGCCAATATGAATAATTATGCTTGCTCCAGCTAGATAAATAATTTAATTTATTTTTTATACGGCTGTAAAAACTCCGGAATGTGTTTTAGGGAAGATGATCAAGTTGTACCAATTTTTTATTTTATTTTGTTATTTAAGTAAGACACTGTGATCCATATTTATGTTAGTAACCAAATATACATAATACATGCCATAATAATACTATTAAAACTAAAATTAAATAACTGAAGTAAATTAAATAAAATCTCATTATCATCATCATTTTAGCCGAAAGACGTCCACTGCTGGACATAGGCCTCCCCCAAATAAAATCTATACTAATCTGTTTAGTATTTTCAATACTAAATTGTTTATGTCAGTCGATACTAAATTGTCTATGGCAATCTCTACAAAATTATCTATGTAATCTGTGTAATGTGGCTCTTCCGTTTCGGTCTCCATACCAGCGTCACGCCTTGCACATTTTTCTTAAAAATAATACCTAGTTACCTTTCCTATCTGTCTCTGCTCAATAAATTTTGTGTCAACAACAGTCAGCGTTTCATTCAAGCTCTAACATTAATGGTCTCATCCGGCTCGAAGGACCAGACCATTAATGTTAGAGCCGGCTCGAAGGACCAGAGCATTAATGTTAGAGCTTGAATGAAACGCTGACTGTTGTTGATACAAAATAGATTGAGCACTGATTACACTTAAACACTTATACACTGTTGTAGATAGATAGGAAAGGTAACTAGGTATTATTTTTAAGAATAATGTGCGAGACGTGACATTGGTACGGAGACCGAAATGGAAGAGCCACATTACACAGATTACATAGATAATTTTGTAGAGATTGCCATAGACAATTTAGTATAGACTGACCTAAACAATTTAGTATTGAAAACACTAAACACAATCTATACTTAACTAATAATAAAGCCGAAGAGTTTATCTGAACGCGTTAATCCCATTTCTTGAAGAAAGCTTTAGGCTATTTAACATCACGCTATGGCCTTTAAGAGTCGAGAAAAAAGAATAAACAGTCAGAACGAACGCTAAGTGAAAACGAAGTGATAGCGCGGGCAGGTGATGCGATGCGACGGACTGGGCCGAGGGATCAAGAAATTTCACGCGGACGAAATCCCTGGCAGAAGCTAGTTGTAAAATAAATTCATAAGTTAAATTGCAATCATCTTCAATTTCATAAAAACATAAACCGTAAAACGTAATTTTATTTGAATCTAAATTTCTGAAGTAACACCATAAAAAAGTTTTACAAAAAAAAAAACAATTACCTACCTATCTCCCATATTTACTGGCTTTGGTATAAAAGACAAATCGCAAATAATAATTTTCTTAATCAATAGCCTTTCCCAAATTCACGATCAATCATCTTTTGAGAGCTTTCATCACTCAAATTTTGTACTTACGCACACAAGCTGGAAAATACTCATTTTGTACTGAAACCGTCTATAACCGTCTGTCTTGGGATGTAAGCATGGCTTATGACCTTGAGTCCTGAGTTCAGTAACAAGGTCAGTAAAGGTCCAAAGTGCACGGAGACGCCTCGCTGACACCAGATGGCGGCTTTGTCAACGCTTTTCATACAAATCAAGCGTGTCACCGTTTACTCGCACTAGACACAAATGAGGCATGGAAACTGAGGTCCCTGACAGGAGTTGTGCGTGTGGTGACCCCGTGCCGAAGACACGGGCACAGAAAAACTTGCAAGGGATCGAGAAGGGGGAGTGGAGGGGAGTTCAGGTGATCAGACCGGAATAACTCATAATATCGGCGTCATCGCATCAACGCCGGCTGTCGCTGAAAACCAGCGCTGGGACTGTGTCTCCCATAGGGTCGACCTGTCGAATGCGCCACGGCGCTTACGAACTGTTCGCGTTTTGCTCGCATGCGGTTACAGCCTACGTTTGGTGCGCCGCTGTAGTGCAACTCCGGGAAGGCTCGAGACAGTTTTATCGAATATCGCTATTTTTTTATTTGTTGATCTTTTTAACACAAGCAAACATACAAGCCAATTGCACAATATTAAGCGATAGACACGCGCCATGCAAAAACAATAATATATTTAAAAAACTGGCCAAGTGCGAGTCGGACTCTTACACGAAGGATTCCGTACCACAAGCCATAAACGCCGAAAAAAACACGTTTGTTGTATGGGAGCCCCCCTTAAATATTTATTTTATTTTGTTTTTAGTATTTGTTGTTATAGCGGCAAGAGAAATACATAATTTGTGAAAATTTCAACTGTCTAGCTATCGCGCTATATAATTACCCTTTGGGTACGGAACCCTAAAAATACAGTGGGTATAAGCACAGAAATCGTGCAGAATTTTTACATAATTTTAACATGAATAGTTGACAATAGTTTGGAAATCGTGCGCTTTGACCATTGAAATGTGTGGCCAATGGAAAAATGATAGGAAACCTTACCAAGATTTGCTATTATTGTTGCTGCCTGATAGCGGAATGTTGCTGCTCATTCTCAAACCTGTAAGTTGACTATTACTGGACTTAAACAAAAGAGGGCCAATTTTGAGCGATTCATTTGAGTTCATTCTCGACTTGCTCTCTTTTGTAGTTTTATTAACGTGTGTTTCAAAAATTAATGTACAGACGCCAGCAAATCAAGCTAATACAATCTGTCAAACGTAATTAATAGATTTTCAACTTTATCGCTAAAGCATAAGGTTCAAAATTGATTGCGAAAATTTTACAGTTTCGGCTATCTTGATGTGCTGGCGTCTTTACGTAAATACGTACCTTTGCCAACCTCGTCAAAATCATCTAGACGCGAAGTGGTGCTAATACAAACGAGAAAGAAGTCAATTCAGTAGCATCACATTCTTCAGGGCTCGTTGCCCGCTCCCCTATAATTAATAAACCTAAGCATTCCTCTATAAAACTTTTATACGACGATAAAAACCGTATCGAAATCCTCCCAATGGATCTCGAGATTAGCCCAAATAAACAAGGATAGTTTTATGCTTGGCAAATAAATGTTTGATGAGATGAAGATTGTATGCTGCATTCGTGATGATTGTGATGTGAACCTTAGGAGTTGTCATTTGTTTTTGTAGTTTAAGCTCATAGCACACATATCAAGTCGGAAAAGGTCGTCAGCGTATCGCCTTTCGCCTCGCAGTCAAACAGGCGTCAACCTAACGTAAGCACTAACCAAAGCGGGTCCGCAGCTCCGACATGTCGCCTCAGCTACGGCTAGGCGACGCCGCGCTTAAGGCTCGCCGACCCCTCGTTGACCTGGCTGGCACCAGATCAGTTTGAATACGCGCACAATACGACAGGAAATTGCCAGCACGTGTGGCAACAGTAGTGTGCTGCAGGTAGGCCGCGGTAGGGATGGGAGTGGCAAGGGTGGACAAAGAGACGTAAACTCGGCTACGGAGAGACGTAAACGCGGGGACGACGAGCCGTAACCGCGGGAACTGTAAGTTGACCACGCACGGCACCGCGGTTTGTGAGCTTGTCCCGAGGCGAGGTGATTGCGTTATGATTCCGATTAGTGTGCGTTACAGTGGGGAGTTTCATAGAAAGAATACTGAATGTCTCGAGTTGATACGGTGACGATCCCTTTCCGAGTTTATATGTGTGCTATGACCTTTATTTACATTAATCTCCGAGAGCAGTGGTAGCCCAATGATACCGGCTCCAACTGACGAGTTGTATGTCGTGGGTTCCAGGCAGGCGCTTTACTTTGTGTAATTTATCTCATCACCATTCTTCTCAAAAACGGTGAAGGAAAACATCGTGAGAACCGATACGAGGACGTCTTAGGACCAAAAATTCGAAGATATGTGACTTCCGCCCGCAATGGTGGCACCCCCAAATGGCACGCGTGGTGGATTACGGCCCATTCCTTCTCACAGAGAGGAGGCCTGTGTCCCAGCAGTTCCCACTGCTGGGACACAAGCTTCGTTACAGACTGATTATGTATGTCCGAGATAGTATTTGATAGTAATTAATAATAAAAAACTAATACCATCTAATTTAGTCAGGTCATACGGAAAGTATTATCTGACTGAAAGACAACATACCTACGGTAACAGTTATTTTATTGGGCCGAAGTATTTGCAACTGTGATCAGACAAAAAAATTGCATACGATATACGAAAGAGATAAATATAAATTATATTTCTGTGTTGTTTAGTCATCTACTCGTAATAAGTGTATACTATTTTTTTTTTGGTGGGAAATCATCAAATGACCCCTCCCGCTCTGAGTGGAGAGGAAGGGAGTGTCAGAGTCTTACTGACTAAAACCCACCCGTGTTCCTTCCTTAGCCCTTTATGTTCGGGGTAGCGGTAACCCTTTCGGACAATCCCGCTAACCCGGTAGGCTTCGGCCCTAACAGGCCCCTTCAAATGATGCTGACATCTCTTTGAGGCGCGCGTGGAACACGTACGCGCCGTCCGGCACGGGCCTGGTCCTGATCGGACGGTGAGTTACTCCCACCTGATGATGTGCAGGAACCTCCCAAAACATCCATGTCCGGTGCGGACCTGCGTCAGGAGGTATGTGAGGACGCCGTGGCGCCTCTCTACCCACTCCTCAAAGAGGGTCTTATCGCCACTATCGTCGCATGCCCTGCGCTGGGTTGCGACAGACGCTCTTCCCATGTCGCCAACAGATTGCGCCGGAGATCCGTCCGCTCCGCAGCGATTTGCCGTAGAAGCGGAGTTTGTGGAAACTGGCCTCTTTCCAAACATGTGCTTAATAAGAACGTCTCCAGTCGAGGCCCGAGAGCCCTCGAGGCCAGGACCCAGGCTTTACCTGGCAAGCGTTCAGGTCCTGGGGCGGTATTTTTAGCCTACAGCCTTCCTACCGCCGCTCTCCCCGCTCTAAGTGAATCCTGCTTTCATTATTGTTATTGAAGTGAAAACTTCTTTAGGCGCGTTGGGCATTTTGAGATGGGAAAAAACCATTGAACTCGCGACACTGTTACCTTAACTGATACCTCTGTTTTAAGTTTTGGCCATTATAAAGAAATCAACGCGCGGTACTTTTTCTTTGGGAAGAATGACCTTCAAACATATTTACAAAATTACTATGCTGTTTCAAGTTTTCACTTTTGTCAGCACTCCTGGAGTGCCACTGTTTTTTTTGTTAAATAACTTGGCTATTGCTCATACTTCCCTTGCCTTGTCTACGCCGAGAGGAGAAGACCTGTGCTGATATGACAGTATCGGCTGGCACAAGCATTATAGGAATAGCACACATAACATAATCAACTTCTAAAGTGGTTGCCCATACGCCAGCGCAGAGAGCTAAGGGCGCTGCCCACCTTGTTCTCATTTCTTGATTCTCCATCTTCCCCTGGTTATCTAGACCCCACTTTCAGTACATTTGCGCCAACCACAATAAAAATCTACGTTCATCACACAATCGTCTTCTCCAATGACTCATCGCACAGACTTCATTCACTCTTCCTTCTTCGTTCACTCTATCTCTCTGTAGAATGCGGTCCCCCAGGAAATAAGGATGGAAACCATAGATACGTGAAAGCATTTCTATGATGGCAACCAACCGATTATCCTTTAAAGTTAAGGTTCGCGAGCACATTCGCAAGAAGCTGGCAGTATCATCACAACGGTAATATTTTCCCATTGTTTGTCTTATTTCTTTTTAGTACGAGTATATTCATGTATTTATGAATATTTATTTGTGCTTATATTTATATGTAAGTATATATTATATTCATAACTATGCGTATATTTAAAATATTTATTCCTCAACTTTCATGATAGCACCTACCACTGTTTGTCTCTGCATCACTCATAGGTTGACTGGTAGAAAATGCCTATGGCATTAAGTCCGCCTCTGTACATGTATGTGCTTGAAGTACCTATTAAATAAATAAATCAGTCTATAATTTTCCCACTGCTGGCTGAGTGAGAGGGAGTGGAACGTAATTCACCATGCGGGCCCAGTGCGGGTTGGTAGATGTCACATGTGATCGAATTTTTGTTTGTAGGACATTTCCTCACGATGTTTTCCTTCGCCGTTTTGAGAGTAATGGTAATGAAATAATTTACACGAAGTAAAGCGCCTGACTGGGTTCGAACCTAAGTCCTACAACTCGTAAGTCGCGGCCGTTATCGCTGAGCCACCACTGCTCTCTGAATAGTTTATACCGTAATAAATATATAACCCAGTTAACAAGGTTGTAGTAGAACCCATCTCGAAAGTGCTACCTACGTCTGACGTCCATTTAAGTATCGTGGCGCAAGGAAGTTATTTTAATGCTCCCCCTAAAATAATAACAATAGCGTAGACTAAGCTTTTACTTTCTCAGAAGCTAAACTTAAGATGTAAGAAGGTTGTATTTATAACTTGTATTTCTCTGAACGTAAATATTCTTGGAGTACGAGTGGGTAGCACGTTTATATAGAGAAACAATGTTTGGACTCAAAACATCTCGTAACCAATTAGTTACACCGCTGACCGAATTATTATGATTAGTGTTCTTTTTTAGTCTAATCAAAGTGTTTACGACTTAATTATTTGTAAAGCTTCCGGCCTGCTCGATAGATGGCGTTGGCATCAATTTAGAAGTCGCTATGGTTTCGTTACCACAATTAGTATATAAGCAATAGTTTTTTTTTAAATAAATGAGCTATCACGTGACACAGATCAGTACACAGTGGTTTTATTTACTATTCTCGCTAGTGTACCTTCAGGTCAATTTACCCCAAATACCATCAGGTATTTAACATTGGTCCTTCGAGCCGGATCGTTTGGACAGTTTTTTGATACAAGTGGAGCCACCGTAGGCCCGCTTGTCCGTCCCGTGTACTTGCAGTGGATCGCTGCAGCAAGGTACACGGTCCTCCGCACTAGCGGCGACAGCTTCACCCAGCATAGGCGGTGAGCTGAGTCAGCATTGGCGGACTAGTTCAAGGAGTGGCTACAGAGGACGCCACTCTCAGATCAACACTTCACTGGATGACAGCAAAGTGACGCAGGCGCAGCCATCACGCAACGTCACAGGTGACGTCACGCGCAGTTCAGCTAGCGACCGCAGAGGGCGCCACTTGCAGGTTAAAGTTTGTGTGAAGTGCAGTTTTGTGAGTACAGTCGGTGACCAACATTGTCTGACCCACCCAACATTGACTGACCCACCGGCATATCTTGTTAAGCCATTTTAATCATTATCTTCTTGTCGTTAAAGTTGAAAAGCTTTTAAATAACACGGTCATACTTACTACCTAATCTTTAATTTCGCGTATTCTCAACCAGTCATTGTGGCTTCGCGGTTCGATGCTGGATCCGCGACGAACAACATGTGGGTTCGAAAACACAATCCACCTTTTATCAATTTCAATTTCTTTATAATTTCTTTTTCTTTATTTGTTTTCATTTATGATTTCCACAATATTTCTTGCATTATTATAGAACGACCAATATGATTTTTGCCTAACAACTTTTCTGGAAAACAAGTGGGTAAACAAAAAAAAACTATAAGTCCTCAAATAAGTAGGACAAAGTAAAAGTTTACGTCGTGGGGTAGATGAATACTAAGTTGATTTAAGTGACAAAAGTCAGTCTACCTACGCCTAAACAGTGACTGCGGCGCACAAACATTTCTAAAACGTTTGACGTAAATCGTGAAAAGTATTTATAATGAATTTGGTGTAATCAAAGCGTCATGTCGCAGCTTAATGACTATACAAAACATTGCTGGCTGGATGGTGACGTCCTGCTGCAGACTGTGCGAATTGCCTATCCAAATACAGATATTTACTTCGTGCAAGATAACTGCTCCATCCACCGTGCAGGCATTGTGAAGAATTGGTTAGCTGCTCAAGAAGGTGTAACTGTTATTTACTGGCCTTCATCATCTAAAACTCCCGATTTGAACCCTATGGAAAACCTATGGGGTCAAATGGTTTTAAATTGGGACACATCCGAAGTGCGAAATAAAAACAATTTGGCTGAGATCATGTCATCGATATGGGAGCACATGAGAGGAAAAGATTTGTGTTGGAACATGGTGTGCGGTATGCGTAGCCACTTACAGCAAGTTATAGGAGACGGTGCGCCACTTCGCTACTAACTAATCTACTTATAAGTATTTTGAAACACACTATGTAAGTAAATGCTCAATTGAATGAATGCTAAACCATTAAAATGTAAGATTCTGTGGTGATGTTATTGTTATAAATGGAAATGCATTTTTCTATTTAAATAACATGTTGATTCACTACAACAATTCACAAATTCATTCATTTTCTCGCATTTATACATCAATGTTTTCTCGATAACACACTTCCAAGCAATTACCATTCATGACTTTTTTTCACTATTTAAATGTTTATAAATGGTTAGGTTTGAATATGATATTATAAAATGTATTAATTTTGAACTAAAGAGCATTTACTTACTTTATCTTATTTATGTATATTTTAACGAATTAATAAACATTTTTATTACTTGCAATGATTTTGTTTCATTTCTATACAAACTGCCCATTTAAAAAGATATTTCCCGATTCGTTCGTAAAAAAAGTAACAAAATAGATAATAATTAAAAACAAAACATTTCTAACAAAAAAATGTTAGGTTTTTCCTGGTTTCGAACGCAGACCTCGACGAATGTCGAGCTGCCTTAGTGACCACGAGACCAACTCAACTCTTGTAATATGTTTTGAAATTCGATCTTAGTTGTGATGACAGACGCAATATTCTAAAGAATTTGAACCATATCGTATATTTTCATAAAGTTCATTATCGCACAATCACAACCAGCTATTAAAATGAATCACGGAATTTAGCTATTAACCGTAGACACCTTTAAAATGTTACTGATGCGCGATATTTTTTTTTATTCATCCACCCTCGCCTTGGTTTTTTTTTTTTAGTAGTCTTGAAACTCATTAGCCTTTCAACCTTAACAACAACAATATAATGATTAAAATCGCCTAACAACATGATTTATCGAAATGCTTGCACGGAGTATTCCAAATGTTCACGATAAGGTTCAAATTCGCTATCATTCAAGTGGGTCAGATAATGTTGGCCACCGACTGTACATTTTATATATTTATCTTGGCCAAGAATTGGACAAACAGGTCAAGTCAAACGATTTTGAACTCTATTCCAACGAGAAGTTAAACTTAAGGAAATAGTGAACAAGGTTCGACTTAGAAAATTATTTCGTAATCTCGGACTTATAAAATTTTAACAACATTTTTAAACTTAGAAAACTTTTGTTAGTATATTACCAATTTGTGTGCATGTTAGAATTAAGACTTAGATTATTTTATAGAAAACGGGGGAACGGGGAACCTATACCCGATTTCCACCAGATTTTATGTTTCCAAAACACTTGTAAAATTTTAAGTTTATTTTTTTCAACTTATTCATTTGTTGTGTTTATTTGATCAAGTTAAAATCAATTATACAAATTTTATTTATTTATTAAGTACATAAATAAATCATAAAAATGGAAGGATTAATTAACGTTTTAAAAGATCAACAGAATGTTATCACAAAGGGATTGACAAATTTTAAGAAATGTGGTAAAGATAGATTAACGCTAGAATACATAGAAACAAGGCAAGAATTATTAGAAAGGGATTGGGCATTGTTTAAAGAAAATAACACTAAATTATATGAACGTTATAAAGCTGAAGATATAGTACAGAAAGTGGTTGATATCTATGATGAGACAGAGGACACTTATATTATTTACAAAAGTTTAATGAAAACAGTTCTTAATAAAATACGGTTAGCTAAGGATTCTGTACATCAAACCGATAATGCTTCAACTAGTACAAATAAATCAAGTAGTTCATTTGCTAAGTTGCCCAAAATATCCATTCCAACATTCTCAGGAAAATATGATGAATGGACAACATTCCATGATCTTTTTACATCATTAGTCCACAAAAATGATACTTTAGATAATGTGCAAAGGCTCCACTATTTAAAAGGTCACCTTTCTGGCGAAGCAGAGCAATTAATACGTCATACTCCTATAACTGATGCCAATTATAGTCAGTGCTGGACTCAGTTACAGAAGCGTTATAACAATAAAAAATACTTAACAAATTGTATTCTTAGGAGGTTGTTCGGTCAAAAACGTATGCAGGCGGAATCGGCTACAGCTTTGAAAGAGTTGCTTGATACCACGTGCGATTGTCTTAATGCGTTGAGTAATTTGGAGATCAACGTGAGTACATGGGATGTCATTATCATACACATTGTTACCTTTAAATTAGACACCGAAACGCGTAAACAATGGGAGCTTAGTATTTGCAACAATGACTCCAACAATGACTTACCAACTTTCAACCAATTTAAAACTTTTATAGAAAATCGGTTTCGTGCGTTAGAGTGTTTAGAGCCAAAAAGGGCACCAGTTCATCAGGGCAACAACAATAATAAAGGTTCATCTGCTCATACTCCAAAGGCAATGTTGGCTACGAGTTCGTCAATAAAATGTGAATTCTGCTCAGAAGGACACAAACTTTGTTTCTGCAAGAAATTCTCAAAGCAGACAGTTGAAGTTAGACGTGAATTTGTAGCCAAACATAAAATTTGCTTCAACTGTTTAGGAGGCAACCACATTGTTTCTGAATGTAGAAAACCTACCACCTGTAAGGTTTGTCAAAAGCGCCATCATTCGCTGTTGCATTTGGGTCAGGAGTCGGACAAAAGGGACCAACCTTCGACACCACCGGCTATCGACAGTGCTAGTTCACCTAATACTAGTCCGATTGTTTCGTGCCTGTCGACAGGTAATATTCCCAAGCCCAGACAGGTTTTATTAGCCACAGCGCTAATAAAAGCCGAGTCACGCTGTGGTGTATTTCAGGCTGTCCGAGCCTTGCTTGATCAGGGTTCGCAGGCATGTTTTGTAACAGAGGCCGTAGTTCAGCTGCTCAACCTGAAAAAAATCCCTATTCAAGGAACTATTTCGGGCCTTGGTGGTAATAGTTCAACCATGGCAACGTACATGGTACATTTGACTATCCAATCTCGGATAGATTCAAATTTTAATCTTAAAGTTAATGCTTACGTACTAAGTAAAATTACATCGTACTTACCTGAGTGTAGAGTCGACACTACCTTAGATTGGTTAAGCGTTAACCCGCTGCAGCTTGCAGATCCAGAGTTCAACACTCCCAATAAAATAGATGTTTTGCTGGGCGCTGATGCTTACAGCTGCATTATTAAGGCAGGCATCGTTAAGAATCCATCAGGCACTCTGATTGCTCAGAGCACTACCTTAGGGTGGGTCCTGTCCAGAAGCTCAGCAAGCGGCCAAGGTCAGAGGACGGTCAGGGGCTGTCCTCCGACGAAGAGCTGGCCTCGGCAAGAAAGATCCCCACCAGTAGGCGGGGTGGGGTGCGCGAGCGAGGCAAGGGGAGGGGGCTCACTGCCCGCGAGGCGGCAGAGAGAGCGGAGGAGCCCGCAAAGGAAGGAGGGACCGCAGTCACTTCGGGGCCCTCAAGCGACGAGGAGAGTGCGGCTAGTGACCCCGAGGCGGACTGCAAGCGCAGGTTTGCGGAGGTCGTGGAGGCCGCGATCCGGGACGTGGCCTTGAAGAAGCTCCAAGCTTCAAAGAACAAGGCCGTAGTCTCGGCGATGGCCTCCATAATGGCGGCAGCGGAGGCGGCCAACTACACCGGCCCCTCTACTGGCGAAGTGGCCGAATTGAGGGCGGAGGTCACCCGCCTCACGGCCGCCATGGGGAAGCTCCAAGAGGAGAACGGGCGACTCCGAGCGGACCTGGCCGGCCTGAGGGCCGCCGGGGGCGCGCAGGCGAAGCCGCCGTGCCAGCCCGTCCCGGTGGAGAATCAGGTCCTGAACCTGGTCCGGCAGGAGCTGGCGGCCTTCCAGGCGTGGTTCTCCGTCCTGGAGGGCATAGTCCTGCGCCCCCCCTTGGCGGGCGGGACGGCCCCGAGGCCGAAGGCGGCCTCGTACGCGGCCGCTGCGGCAGCTGCCGCCCCTAAACCCGGGCCGTCTGGCCGGGCCCAGGCGCCGGCCAATCCGGCGGCGGCCAAACCGGCGTCGGCCAAACCTGCGTCGGCCAAATCGGCGTCGGCCAAACCGGCGTCGGCCAAACCGGCGTCGGCCAAACCGGCGTCGGCTGGAGGAGCCCCGGCGCCAGCGCCGGCTGGCGGGGCCCCGGCGCCTACCGGCAACACCCCGGCGCAGGCCCGGAAGAGGGGCAGGCCGGCACGGGAGGCGAAGGCCCCAGAGCCAACGCCCCGCCCCCAAAACCCTCCCACTCCTCCCACGACCGACCCGAATGGCAGGTGGTCGGGGAGAAGAAGAAGGCGGCCAAGGCGGCCAGAAAGAAGGCGCAAAGGCAGCGCCGCAAGGAGCGAGCCGTCGCGGCTAGGCTTCGCGCCCCAAAGACCGCGGCTGTAGTAATAACGCTACAGCCGGACGCGGTCAAGAGGGGCGTGACGTACCGCGACGTGCTCGCCAAAGCGAGAAAGACGGTGGACCTCCAGGAGCTGGGGATCACCGGGGGCCTCCGGCATAGGGTGACCGCCACTGGCGCCCGCATGTTGGAGATCCCCGGTGCGACGAGTGGCCCCACCGCTGACGCCCTAGCTGAGAAGCTAAGGGCGTCCCTCAATGCGGATGAGGCTCGAGTCTCCAGGCCCGTCAAGTGCGCAGACATGCGCATCTTGGGCCTGGATGACTCCGTAACGGAGGGAGAGGTGGTTGCCGCCGTTGTCAGGACGGGCGGGTGTCTGGCCGACCAGGTGAAGGCGGGCACCATACGTCCTGACTTCACGGGTATGCGTACCGTAACGGTAAGCTGCCCCGTGACGGCGGCCAGAACAATCGTGGAGGGCCGAAGGCTCCTGGTGGGCTGGGTTTCAGCGCAGGTCAAACTGCTGGAACCCAAGCCTCTGAGGTGCTTCCGATGCCTTGTGGGACACCATGTTGGCGTCCAATGCACCTCGGAGGTAGACCGCAGCTCACTATGCTTCCGCTGCGGTCAGCCCGGACACAAGGCCGGCTCCTGCAACGCCGCACCGCACTGCATCGCATGTGCCGCCGCCACCAACGCCGCTGCTGCCGCCGCCACCACCGCCGCCGCTGCCGCCGCCACCACCGCCGCCGCCGCTGCCGCCGCCATCGTCGAGGGGCCCTCACAAGGGGCCCGGGAGGGGGCTGAAATGGAGGAGTAATGGCTCCTCTACGCGAACATCAACCACTGCGCCTGCGCTCAGGACCTGTTGCTCCAGAGCGTGGCGCAGTGGTCGATTAACATCGCCGTGGTCGCTGAGCCGTATTTTGTCCCGCCCAGGGATGACTGGGTGGAGGACCTGAGCGGCTCAGTGGCCATACTTTCGTCGGCCGCCGCCGGCACCCCGTCCCTCGAATGCGTCACGAAGGGACAGGGGTGCGTAGCAGCACGGTTCGGAGAGATAGTAGTAGTGGGGGTGTACTTCTCTCCGAACCGAACTCTCGCCGAGTTCCACAACTCTTTAACAGAGTTGAGTGTCGTCGTCGCCGGAAACCATCCCTTCCCCGTGCTAGTGCTCGGGGACTTCAATGCCAAGAATTTGGCCTGGGGTTCCCGTTACACGGATGTGCGGGGCAGGATGGTGGAGGACTGGGCTCTGGAAACAGGCTTGGTCGTCCTAAATCGGGGTTCTGTTCCCACGTGTGTGCGGATGCGGGGTGAGTCCGTGGTGGACATCTCGTTCGGCACCCCGCTCTGTCACAACGCGTCATTGACTGGCGCGTCATGGAGGGGGTGGAGACCTACTCCGATCACCGGTATATCCGGTTCGACGTCTCCGCCCAGACCTCTAGCGCGCTGGTCCAACAGGCCCCGAGTGGTCTGCGGTGGGCGCTGAAGCAGCTGGACCGGGAGCTCCTCCTGGAAGCCTCGATCGTGCAGGCCTGGGTGTCATCACCGGACAGGCCTGCCAACATCGACGATGAGGCGGAGTGGTTCCGGGAGGCCATGTCCGAGATCTGTGACGTGGCAATGCCCCGAGTCCGGCCAGGACGCGCCCGACGTCAGGTGTACTGGTGGTCGCAGGAGTTGGAGACGCTACGCAAGGCGTGCGTCGATGCGCGACACCTGTACACCAGGCACCGCAGGCTCCGCATTCGCCCTCCGGATGCGAAAGCCACGGAGGCGGAGCTGTACGAGGGGTACAGAGCGGCGAAGACCGCCCTCCAAGAGGCTGTCCAGCGGGCCAAGGATGTGGCCCGCGAGGAGATGGTGGAGACTCTGAACAGAGATCCGTGGGGGCGCCCTTATAAAATGGTGCGGAATAAACTCCGCACCTGGGCCCCCCCGCTGACGCAGAGTCTCCGCCCCCAGCTGGTGGAGGAGGTGGTGAGCGCTCTGTTCCCTTCACGGGGGGAGCACACTCCCCCGCCCACGGCTCCGCCAATTGCGGTGCCCGAAGCGGACCACGCGGACGACGACGACATCCCTGCTGTGACCGGGGTAGAACTGAGAGCGGCGGTAGGAAGGCTGAAGGCCAAAAATACCGCCCCAGGACCCGACGGCTTGCCAGGTAAAGCCTGGGTCCTGGCCTCGGGGGCTCTCGGACCTCGACTGGAGGCGTTCTTAAGCGCATGTTTGGAGAGAGGCCAGTTTCCACGCCGTTGGAAGACGGGGAAGCTGGTCCTCATTCGGAAGCCAGGGCGCCCTGCGGACTCTCCGTCCGCATTCCGGCCCATCGTGCTGCTCGACGAGGTCGGCAAGCTCTTTGAGAGAGTGATTGCGGGCCGCCTCGTCGGGCACCTGGTGAGGACGGGGCCGGATCTTGCGGACAGCCAGTTCGGTTTCCGCAAGGGGCGCTCGACGGTGGACGCCATCATGCGCGTGAGAGCCCTCACGACGGGGGACGCGGTGTCCCGGGGTGGGGTCGTCGTGGCGGTGTCACTCGACATCGCCAACGCGTTTAACACCCTGCCCTGGAGCACCATTGTGGAGGCACTCCGGTATCACCGGGTGCCGCCCTACCTCCGTTGAACTGGAACGGGCCGGGGCCGCCTTCAAGCGGCTCTTGCCCAACCTGGGGGGGCCAAACGCCTCCTGCCGGAGGCTTTACGCGGGGGTCGTGCGGTCCATGGCCATATACGGGGCCCCGGTGTGGGCGCGTTCACTGCGGCGGCGAGCCGCCCACTACCTGAACGCGCCCCAGAAGGTGGTAGCCATAAGGGCTATCCGGGGCTACCGCACGATCTCTGGCGAGGCGGCAAGCCTCCTTGCCGGACTGCCGCCTTGGGATCTGGAGGCGATAGTCCTCGCGCGCCTGTATGAGTGGCGCGCGGAGGCACTACGCCGGGGGGAGGATCCGCTTCCGCGGCAAATCGCTGCGGAGCGGACGGATCTCCGGCGCGATCTCATGGCGGCATGGAAAGAGCGACTGTCGCAACCCAGCGCAGGGCACGCCGCGATAGCGGCGATAAGACCCCTCTTTGAGGAGTGGCTAGAGAGGCGCCACGGCGCCCTCACCTTTCGCCTGACGCAGGTCCTCACCGGACACGGAAGCTTCGGGAGGTTCCTGCACATCATCAGGCGGGAGGAAACGCCCGGGTGTCACCATTGCCAGGATCGCCCAGAGGACACGGTGGAGCACACGGTGGAGGTCTGCCCCGCTTGGGCGGAGCACCGCCGTGTCCTCGTAGAGGCGATTGGCAGCGACGGCGACCTCTCGCGTCCGGCCCTGGTGCAAGCCATGGTCCGGGGCGAGAGGGAGTGGGAGGCAGTCACCTCCTTCTGCGAAGCAGTCATGCTAGCGAAGGAGGTGGCGGAACGGCTCAGGGAGAGAGCCTCTCGTCCCAGTCGCCGCGGGAGACGCTCCGGGCGTCGGGAGCCGCGTGACGACTCCCGGCCACCGTAGGCGCGGGCCTGCGGGCGGAGAGTAATGGGTAGCTCACCGCCCGATCAGGACCAGGCCCGTGCCGGACGGCGCGTACGTGTTCCACGCGCGCCTCAAAGAGATGTCAGCATCGAGGAGGGGCCCCTTAGGGCCGAAGCCTGCCGGGTCAGCGGGATTGTCCGAAAGGGTTACCGCTGGCCCGGAACATAAAGGGCTAAGGAAGGAACACGGGTGGGTTTTAGTCAGTAAGAGTCTGACACTCCCTTCCGCTTCACCCAGAGCGGGAGGAGTCATTTGATGATTTCCCATCCACAAAAAAAAAAAAAAAAGGGTGGGTCCTGTCCGGTGCAGTTAGTAGAAACACATCTAAAAGTTCACCTAAAATTAATGTGTTGCATGCACAAGTTAATGAAGACGAAATATTAAGAAAATTTTGGGAACTTGAAGAGCAAAATAGTTCAAAGAAAATACTAACACCAGAAGAAAAGAAGTGTGAAGAGTTTTATACTAAAACTACGGTAAGGGATAGCAGTGGAAGGTACGTAGTGAGACTACCTTTCCGCGAAGAAAATCCTTCTTGTAAAGGTGGAAGCTCTCGTGCTATCGCTGAAAAAAGATTTAAGTCATTAGAAAAAAGGCTAGAAAGAAATACAGATCTAAAAGAAAAATACAAGCAGGTGATAGAAGAATATTTACAACTAGGACACATGAGGCAGATAGACAAGAATGATAAGAATAAGGAAGTGGCGGTATACTTACCTCACCATGCTGTAATCCGGGAAGACAAAATTACCTCGAAGGTACGTGTTGTCTTCAACGCGTCCGAGAAGAATATCAATGGAGTCTCACTCAATGATACGTTGATGGTGGGACCTACATTGCAGTCTGATTTAAGACACACAGTGTTAAGATGGAGACTTCATCCCATAGCACTGGTAGCGGACATCGTCAAAATGTACCGCCAGGTCAGGATTTCGGAAGAAGACGCAATGTTTCAGCGCATATTATGGCGAGACAGTCCTAATACCGAAATCAAGGACTACGAGCTGGTTACGGTTACCTTTGGTACGGCATCAGCACCATACCAAGCAGTTAGAACCCTACATCAAGTCGCCTACGACGAAGGTAAAAATTACAATCTGGCTGCCGATATGGTTCTGAGCTGCTTCTACATGGACGACTTGATGACCGGTTGTAATAACGTAGCAGCAGGCCTGGAAATCTATAGGCAAATGACAGCGTTATTAGGAAATGGTGGATTCACGCTCCAAAAATGGAACAGTAATAACCAAGAAATAGTAGACAGGATACACCAAATAGAAAGTAATACATTGAAGGGACAAATAGATCAAATTAGGACAAAGGACAACATGAACAAGGACAACACAAATAAGCACAAAATCATACAGGACATAAACCGTGCAATAGAGTACAACAAACCAAAGAAACCAGAACACAAAGAAAGGGAAGTAGAAATAAAATTAGATAGTACCATCAAAATTCTAGGACTTACCTGGAACCGCAACACAGACACCTTTCAGTACACGGTGTATCTCCCGCCGCCGACGAACGCACCTGTGACGAAAAGATCCATTATTTCTGTGATAGCACGACTTTTTGATCCATTAGGCTGGTTAGCCCCTAGTGTGGTTTTAGCGAAAGTATTTATCCAGAAATTGTGGCTTGCAGGTGTTGGTTGGGATGAGGAGATAACCAACGACTTAATAAATGAATGGAGATCATATCGTGAGGAATTGTTACTACTTACCAAGATTCGGATTCCTCGTTGGCTTGGCACCAAATCGGACGACTATCTGGAACTTCACGGTTTTAGTGACGCCTCCAAAACAGCGTACTCAGCTGCGATTTACTTGCGGATGGTAGACGCTGATGGCAATGTTCAAGTGTCGTTGCTGGTGGCTAAGACCAGGGTTGCACCAGTAAAGCAGATAAGTATTCCACGGTTAGAGCTCTGCGGGGCAGTCTTGCTGTCACAGATACTGTCTCAAACATCTGAAGTCTTGAGTATCTCCTCAGACAAGGTCAAGGCATGGACGGATTCCACGGTGGTGTTGGCCTGGATAAATAGCCACCCAAGTAGATGGAAAACGTTTGTGGCCAATAGGACGTCTGAAATATTGACCTCAATGAAAGCGTCGCAATGGTTTCACGTCCCCACTAAAGATAATCCAGCAGACTGCGCCTCTAGAGGGATACTTCCCAGTTCCCTGCTAGGAAACGATTTATGGTTTTCTGGACCATCGTTTCTTAAATTAAAAAATGTAATTTACAATAGGCCAAATAATTATTGCAGTACAGATTTAGAAGAGTCAGCTAAGGCGCATGTAGCAATCATTCCAAACTGTTCCTTCTTCGATCAATTTTCTCAGTTACGAAGATTGGTGAGGATTGTTGCTTACTGCCGAAGATTTTTAAAGGAGAACAAAATATACAGGAAAGGATATTTACAAAAAGCAGAATTAGACGCTGCACTCGAATGTTGTATCAGGAAAACACAGGAAGAACTATTTACAACAGAATATAAGGAGCTGAAGATCAAAGGCTATATACAATCAAAAACCAGTCCATTAAGGTCACTCTGCCCCTACCTCGATGATAAGGACATTATGAGAGTTAGAGGTAGACTGGAGAAATCGGCACTAAGCGAACAAATGAAAAATCCGATAGTCCTGCCTCACTCCAGTCATCTAACTCGGCTAATCATAGCTGACGCACACCATAAAACCCTTCACGGGGGTCCTCAACTCATGATAAATTATTTGAGGACAGCCTACTGGATTATAGGGGTCAGAAACGTGGTCAAACACCATGTCATCAAGTGTGTGACATGTGCCAGGCAAAGAGCCAGTACTAAAAATCAATTAATGGGTTCCCTACCAGCTGTTCGATGTACCCCAGCTCGACCATTTTTGCACAGTGGGGTTGATTATGCTGGTCCAATTAATGTGAGGACAACGAAAGGTCGTGGCCACCGATCCTACAAAGGCTATATATGCTTGTTTGTATGCATGGTTACTCGTGCACTACATTTAGAAGCAGTGAGTGACATGAGCACTCAAACCTTTTTAGCGGCGTTTAGACGTTTTGTCTCGAGACGAGGTCATTGTGCCAAACTGTGGAGTGACAATGGCACCACGTTTGTAGGTGCCTCCCGGGAGTTGCAGCAGTTGACAGCTGTCCAATCGTCCATAGCCGAACACCTCGAAGCGAATGGTACGGAGTGGCACTTCATTCCTCCTCACTGTCCTATCTTTGGCGGACTTTGGGAGGCAGGAGTGAAGTCCACAAAGTTCCATTTGAAACGAGTGATCGGTGAAGCGACTCTCACATTTGAAGAACTGACGACACTCCTCAGTCAGATAGAAGCGTGCTTGAACTCGCGACCCATGAGCACAATTAAGGTTGATGATCCTGGTGAACCGTTACCATTAACACCTGGACATTTTCTAATTGGAGAGCCCTTAGTGAACGTACCAGATAACAAGTACGAAGATTCAAATATTAATTATTTATCCCGCTGGCAATTAATCCAAAGAATGCTTCAGTCGTTTTGGAGACGTTGGTCTCACGAATATCTCGTTACTTTGATGAATCGTTACAAATGGTCGTCCCAAGTTGCTGAACCAAAAATTGGAGACATTGTGCTAGTCAAAGAAGACGACTTACCGCCAAGTCGTTGGTTGATGGGTAGGATAGTACAAAAACATCCTGGGGATGATAGCATCACCCGTGTAGTCACGTTACGCACCAAATCGTCAACAATCAAAAGGCCAACATTCAAAATATGTATTTTACCCGTAGTCGATTAAGAAAGTTGTATTGTACTTTATTGTTTACATATTTTATATTTAACCATGAATTTTTACAAATAATTTACACCTTTTATTTTGTGAGAATCAATTTATACAACATTTTTGCGCTTGTAAACTTTAGAACCACTGCGAATAATCAAATTATACACATATTTTTAGTTTTTCTTTACACTGTTTACAACTTTTATATACTTTAATTTGTTTAAGATACACCTTTTTTAGCACATAGAATAATTCATGTTTAGCTCCTAAGTTATTGTAACATTCTTGTTAGCCATTACGAACTGAGTGTTATGGTTATATAATATTTTATGAAACATAGCTTGTAGATTTTAGTTTAAATTATTATGCATGTAGTACAAATGTTTAGTTCAACTTGCGTTCGCAATGAGCCACTTTATTTCAGTTAGAAGGACATTCCGTCAGTAACGTCCTTGGTGGGCGGTATGTTTACGACTTAATTATTTGTAAAGCTTCCGGCCTGCTCGATAGATGGCGTTGGCATCAATTTAGAAGTCGCTATGGTTTCGTTACCGCAATTAGTATATAAGCAATAGTTTTTTTTTAAATAAATGAGCTATCACGTGACACAGATCAGTACACAGTGGTTTTATTTACTATTCTCGCTAGTGTACCTTCAGATCAATTTACCCCAAATACCATCAGGTATTTAACACAAAGAAACCATGAAAATTCTTATGACTGAAAAAAAAATCCTTTACTCCAACTAAATATGTTGATCAATAATAACACATCGCAGTCCACTGCTGGGCGTAGGTCTCTACCAGGCTGCGCCATAACACCCTGTCCTCCGCCAACCACACCCATCTGTCCCAGCCACCTTCTAAAGGTTGTCCGTCCATCTAGCTGGGGTCCCACACTATGCTTGCTGACACGCGGTCTCCACTCTAGGACTCGTCTGCTCCACCGGTCATCGGTCCTTCGGCAAACATGTTGATATTAAATAAATTAAAAAAAATTAAAAAACCTTTTATTTCTTACATTGCTTATTCTAGTGTTAGTTTATTAAGTTTATCATATATTCTTGTTAGCAAGAATTCCGTCTTCACAGGTGAAGGCCTCCTCCAAAGTTAGCCAATTGTCTCGGTCTTGGGCTGCTTCTATCCAGTGTGGGCCGGCGACGGTTTTTATTTCATCGTCCTATCTACTCATGGGCCTTCCTTTGCCTCTTTTGTCGATCGGGCCCTTCCATGACGTCACTCTTCCGGTCCAGCGTTGATCTGGGAGTCGAGCTACATGGCCGGCCCACTTCCATTTCAATTTTTTCGCATGTTGTAGAGCATCTGTAGCCTTGTCAACGAGGAATTGAGAGGAGTATGCCTAGTTTTAGAACAATACAGAAAATAAGGCATACAAAAATAAGAAAACATGTTGATATTACTATATAAAAAAGTCCATAATCCTCCAGTACTATTATAAGAGAGAAGAAGAAGATATATCAACAGCTAATATAACTGTCCAACCACTCAACCCTCCCACAATAATATTGACCAAAAACGAGCCCATTTATCTCCATCGTCAATTCGTAAAAACTGATAGCCCGATAATAAAATTCAATTTCATACCGATGCAGGCCATTACGCATTGACGTAATGAATCGCAATTTCGGAAAATAAGTAAAAAGGTGCGCCAGTTCAATTGGATTCCCTTTTCGAGTTATGAGGGTCGGGAAAACCATGCGTCACAATCACTCTGTCTAAGAACTGCGCCCCGTCTCTAAATATTGTTTTTAGACTGTTAGGCGGGCAAAATATTTCCCTCCATCATGCAAATTTCAACTCTCTCTTTAAGGAGTATGGTTCAGATTTGTATGAAGACCTTACCCTAATATGTGCCCTCGAAATTGGTACAGCAAGTTTCTTTCGGTATTTGACGTTCCCGTAATATAAGTAAGAAGTATACTGTGTAGGTGTACGGAACGTGGAAAAACATTTTTCATCTTGTTACAGAATTATTATGAATTGAAGTTAAACTTTTAATGTTAATGTCGTTATGTTAAGCATATTTATGTTTGAAAGAAGGCAAAGTACCTTCACGACTTTGGATGGACAGGTAATGAAGTCAGAGTACCTAGCACCAAACGGGGTGAATAGGGATGCTGGGGTGAATTGGGACAAAACTTTAAAATCGATTTTAGCATTGAAATAATACAGTTTGTTGCCGAAAAGGACACTTAATCGTTAATTATAATACAATAAACACATTAGACTCCTTTTTGGCAACAAACTATATTATTTCAATGTAAAAACGCTTTTAAAGTTTCGTCCCGATTCACCCTTGCAACCCTATTCACCCCGTTTGACGGACCTCAGGCATAATTTAGGATTTCATGGTTTAAGAGTACATTGTTAAGTTACGAGAAAATTTCGTTTGGAATAAAATTATTACTAACTCACTTCCAACTGTATCATCGATATCTACATAATATACAATACATATACTAATAATAAAGCTGAAGATGTTATTTGTTTGTTTGAACGCGCTAATCTCTGAAACTACGAGTCGGATTTGAAAAAATATTTTTGAATTTCATAGCCCAATTCTTGAGGAAGGCTATAGGCTACTTAACGTCACGCTAGAGCCCATAGGAGCGGAGAAAAAAGAAAAAAAGTCAGAGAGAACGCTAAGCGAAAGTAATAGCGCGAGCTGGCGATACAATGCGACGGGGTGGGTCTGGGATAAACGAGTAGATGAAGTCGCGGGCACAAGCTAGTGAACAAACAAAATTGAAGTGGTTGGGGTGTAAATCCACACAACATTCTTCTTGACAAACTTGCTGGCACAAAACTTAACAGTTGTACTCGTAAGTACACAAACAATTCACTTTCCTGCAATTACAAAAACCAATTCCCAAAAGTACACAATTTAGCATATGCAAACATATGCATAAAAAGTAAATTTTATTGCAAGCAACGGTCGCAACGTACCTATGCACAAGTTCGGAATAAGTTGGCGAGTGCGCTCTATTTACTTAGCTCTCGAACCACGACTAGCGTTCCAACTGCTCTGACCATAGATTAAGTTTAGAGGAGAGATACGACTGTAGTTTGGCTGGACTGTGTGGAATGGAGGTAGATTAGTTTGAGTGGAGATGGTGTCTCAAGAGGAGATTACAAGGTTTCGTGTTTATATATGACTAGCTTCTGCCCGCGACTTCATCCGCGTGAAAAGGTGTGAGTCTATCTGGCGGGCCCCAACGAGATTTATCAACAGGTGATAGCTTTTCATAAAGACATTATTTTGTACCTAAAGAAAATAAATAAGATATATTTTGTACCTCGACAGTTTTTGATTGAACGGCGTTTTTATGAAGTATCTAGCTAGCGGGCCCCTTATGATTATTTTTGTTGTTATTATACTTTTAGATCGCCCAATAGTGCTCGGAGTAAGAAACTATTTTGTACCTTATAAATCCAAAATTTCGACTTTCTGTGAGCTATACTTCAAAAGATATTCGCTATCTAAACAAACGTCCAGCCAGCTGGCCCTTTTTTAAATACTACTTTTTTATATCATACAATTGTGTTAGGAGCTTGATACTATTTTGTACCTTACAAATCCAAAATTTCGATTTTCTCTGAGCTATACTTCAAAAGATATTCGCTATCTAAACAAACGTCCAGCCAGCTGGCCCTTTTTTAAATACTAATCTTTTATATCATACAATTGTGTTAGAAGCTTGATACTATTTTGTACCTTACAAATCCAAAATTTCGACTTTCAGTGAGCTATACTTCAAAAGATATTCGCTATCTAAACAAACGTCCAGCCAGCGGACAAAATCGCTGTGTGGAAAAAGGTATTGCACAATAAAGTAAAAAAAAACAAGTGCAACTAATAAAGTATAACAATTACAGGACTATCTGTTAAACAATACTCCACGCAGTATAATCAAACGTTAAATAAAACATAGATATGGTAGTTTGAGGTGCCATAGAACATCTGGTCCACAATTAGTGGAAAATTTCATTTTTGTGAATGAATTCGAGCTTTATTGCGTCATAACTTTTTCCACACAGTGATTTGGGGTTTTCCGCCATAGCATTAGTTGAAGTAGGTACATAAAAAAACCTTTCCAATTATATATCGCACGTTGTTATTGGTTCCTAGGCTGTAAGCGGCCCGCCTCCTTTCTTGTTTTAACATAAAATATATGTCGGAAACGTCACTAGTACGGGAGCTGACTTGACGACGAGGCGGAAGTGCTGTCACGACAAGCTTCGATGGAGTCATTCGTTTGACCGGAATCGGAGCGCCAGTGCCATCTGGTGGCGCTTGACAGAGTCTAGCCTGAGTTCGTGGGGGGTCGTCGCTGGAGGACAGCGCGACAAGAACGATGTGGAGCCCTCTTGGACATTGCACATAGTACGAACAACATGTGCTTAGAAACTGTCCCGTGTTCCGTATCTGGTTGTGTCGTGTACCTAAAAGTGTGATTTGCTAGCGTGATTAAATAGTTTGTGAAATTATAATCTCATTTGAACTGAAAACCGTTTTTCTATTGCGCATTATCCAACACATAACCCACTGTAGCCCACACTAGATAAAATATGGCTGATATTAACGAGACACACTCCCCCGTCATATATATATTATTCTATAATACACATCAAGACTCGGCAAGGCTGTTGCTTCGTATTAAAATAGTAAAATAATTTTCGGAACATTACCGCCTAAATACAAACTCAAAAAAACCTCTTTATTGTACTGTTCATAAGTACACAACGGGTTGCGCAAAAGCTTTAACAGGCAAACAGAGGAGCCTCCTACCCGTTTCAGGAGCCTCTATCACATGCTTTTTAAAAGCTTTACAATTTTTTTTATCACACTTAGCCCAGTTACGTATTGGCGCGTTTTTCCCGCGGCGATTTTCAACGCCTTGTTTAGCGCCGAAAGTTAGAAATCCAACCGTGTTTTTTTGACACTCAGGGATTGACTCTGTTGAATTCTCATTGCTTGGCTCAACACTGAGAGTTGAAATTCGAGTGCGTGATAAAATTTTGGCACGATATTTTTACGTCCGTGCGTAGTAGGCTAAGTGATTTGATGAACAATTTTCTGAAAACATCTAATGATATACCTATGTCATTTTGAAAACTAGCGTCCGGCATTAGTTGTCTGGCATTTTTGCTAAACTGGGCCTTTTTGGCGCAGCCATGAAGCACAGTTTCCTGCTAATTTCTTACATCAAACTTTACACTTGTTTGCTATTTAATTGTGTCTGTAATTACGCCATTTAATTAGTTAAGTGTCAACTAGTGTTAGTGAAAACGGACATGTTGGTGTAGTATCGTAGCATGTTTGGTATGTAAAACACTCCACTTCACCCATCTATTTCCTCTATTTATTTTTACTCTTTGACTAAAACGATTTCTTTTACAAGAAACCGCTCGAAAGCTGCGAATATGAAATTGGCTCATCCTTGCAACAGACATGCCTTCTTTATTTATGCTAACAGAAAAGTGCCGTTTTCAGAACTTGCCATGGTAAGTTGTGCAAGTATTTTATACCATTTATTTACAAAGTTTTATTGTGCAAAGGATACAAACTGGTTTTATTAACGTTGAGTTGTGAGCTGAATTAGGAAGAGGTTTAATTGGGTATAAATACAATAGGATTGTTAGGGATGTTTCGTCATCTTCTTTCACCTGCCCTTTTCAATTTATCTGGGGTCGAGCCTCCTTCAGCATTTGCGGTCCCGGGTTGTCTCTGGTGATAAGTTTTTAGATTTTAGGACTTTCGCGACAGTCCACCACATGTGGACGGTGGTCTGCCTCTACGTCTTGGTTGTGTGTCAATGTTAGGAACAGTCTTCACGGAGTAGTTGTCGTCTCGGCGCTTGTATATGTTCATACCAATGGAGTCTGCTCTCCTTAACTTGTCTGAAATTGAGGCTACTTTGAAAGATGCTCAAACGTATTCAATACGGACCTTAGCCAGCCATGTTACATCCCCTGTCCACCTGAACATTCTCATTTCCGCTGTGTGAAGGCAAGCTGTTGTTCGTGCTTCTTTAGGGCTGTCCACTACTGTTCAGCATTCCGCGCCGTACATCATAGCGGGTCTCACGGCAGTTTTGTTCAGATGTTTCTTTCAAAGTATTAGTTAATCTTGACAGTATATTTTGAGGTACCTGTAGCATTGACTCTGATTACAAAGCTAAATTATTTCATCAGGCCCACTCCGTTGGCTTTGTTGTTTTTGTTATTGTGAACATAAACTTTAACAAAATAAGTTGGAAATAAGTTGGTTGTTGGAGTTGGATTGGGTTAATAAATCAATATTTCAAAAATCGATTTCAGCATTTAAATAAGTACCTGAGGTACGTACTTATTTATAAATGTATAAGTTGACTTTTTAACTTTAAAACCGTCGTAAGAAAAATGGCAAAGCCACCGAGTACTTCATTGTTTCTGAAAATATTATAAAACCACGGTCGTTTAAAATCTCTAGAGCAAAGTACTCCTGAAAGAAACAGAAAGTTAATCTTAGCTAAATTATAACGATATACCATTTACTGCGGAACAAAAATAAAGAAATCACCGAAGAAAACTTTGGTCAGTATTAAAATAATTTTTCGTGAAAAGGCAAAGGTCCGAAGTGGCTCTCATTTACAAACTTTGTACGAAGAAGTTTTATTTACAAAAAAGTGTATAAAAACTGGTTTGTGTTTCATTCGCGAGTTTTGTAATCTTCAATGAATGTTGCTAACAATTTGACAGTTTTTCGAAAGCAATTCGATACAATTGTATTCAAATTGGAGACAGTGTTGGCCCCGTGGTAACGGCCGCGACTTACGAGTTTGTAGGTCGTAGGTTCGCAGGCGCTTTACTTTGCTCTGTGTAAATTTTTTATGTGCGTGTGGTGTGAGGGCCACTTTGTTAAAACTCTTTGAAAATGTGCTTAGGATTTAGTGAACATTCCCAAAGAATTGTGAAAGTTGGTATCAGATTTTGTGAAAGTCTAATAACCGAGTTATAGACTGTAAAGTTGGGCCCTCAGTTCTCACATAGAGGATTGAGGGCCCACCTAAAACTGATAAACTATGGACACTACAGAAAAAGTCTTAATGCCAAAATCTAAGCTAATGCCAAACAAAATTTGTGAAAACAAGATATTATCGCAAAACACTGTCCTACTTTGTATATCTTCGTACAAAATGGGCCCTCAATTCTCATACACGTAAAAGTTTATTACGCAATTATAATGAAATCATTAACTTACAGCTACTGTTTGAAATCCTATATGCTACTAAATAAATTGTGAAAATTTATGAAAGCAAGAACAGGTCACCACCAATTGTTGTTTAAAAGTTATGACCTTGATAAAATTCGGGCCCTCAGTCCTTCATTTTATTTTGTTTTCGATTTATTACGCTTATCGTATGAAAGATAAGACAAATACAAAATTGTCTCTTTATGTGAAAAAAATTGTGCAACAAATGCGATACCAGAAAGAAATTAAAAGACCCTTTATTGTATAAGTAAATCGAGTTTTATTTTTATTCTCTGTATTAGGAAATAGGGTGACCACAATTTCTTTTAGATTGCAGTAACTAGATTAGTAAATGTAGAGTCATAGGTTTTAATAAACTTTCTTCGATTTTTCGCTAATTATCGTCATAGCATTTGTACTCAAGTTTCGTGATAAAAAAAAAATAATTTCGGAAATTGAACGATCACATAGAAAAATACTGTTCCCCAAATCATTTTTGCTTGAAAAATCGTTCGTTCCGAAAAAACTAATGACTATAATGAAATAATTTATTTATTATTTTTATAAAGGCTTTTGCCCAGCAATGGGACAATGTAGGCTAAATATAATCCTAACTAATATTATAAATGCGAAAGTAAGTTTCTTTGTTAGCTTTTCACGCCTAAACCACTGTACCTTTCATCCCGAAAAAAGTGCTGTTCCCGAGGAAAACAATAATAACGTTATTATGATAATAGATGGAGCCATATGACTTTCGAATTTCACGCGGACGAAGTCGCGGGCAGAAGCTAGTACCTAATAAAGCAGTGCGTTCCTGGATTTTTTTTTATTCCTAGGTAGGTACTTGCACAATAACAAAGATGTTTTCTGGAGTATGAAATAATTATATTTTATTTTAAAAAATTTACAATTTATAAATAGGTGAAATTGAATTACCTAAACAATTCTTAGAGTGACTATCTAAGTACTATTTAGTAAAATATTACGAACTTATAAAATTATGAGTACCTAGGTATCAAAACAAACTTACCTTGAATGTTTGATATCTTGACCGAAGATGATTGAGTGTCTTGACCGAAGATGTGTTTGCGTATTAAAAAATTATTATTTTTTTTATTCTTCACTACAACTGTTTCATAAAACTCGCCTTAATGCTTTATTACCTACAACTTCCGCTGCACTATCATAAACTATTGTTTAGTAACTACACTGAATATTACAACTATTGTGCATATATGTAAACAATAATTATATAATACATGTAATAATATTTTTAATATAATATTAGCTAGTTATTAGTTTTATTTATCTTCATGTGACCAGAGGGCTGGCCTATTTTTAGCCCAAAGAATAAGCATTGCCGTCCAGCGTGGTAATGCTGCCAGCCTTTTGGTCACTTGTGCCATTGACAGCGATGCAGACGAATTTTTTGATGCCCAATGAGCTCCTGTCTTTTTCTTTACCTTTTTTTTATATACTTGTAAATACTGTATAATATGTATATTTTAGTGTTAAATTGTAAAATAGTAACATTGTAATTGAAATTCTTAATAAAATTGATTATGTCAGTTTTATTTATAATATTAGTTAGGATTATATTTAGCCTACATTGTCCCATGGCTGGGCAAAAGCCTTTATAAAAATAATAAATAAATTATTAGATTATTGTCATCAGAACGAACGATATTTCAAGCAAAAATGATTTGGGTAACAGTATTTTTTTTTGTGATCATTCGAATTCCGAAATATTTTTTTTTTATCACGAAACTTGAGTACAAATGCTATGACGATAATAAGCGAAAAGTCGAAGAAAGTTTATTAAAACTTATACTCTACATTTACTAATCTTTACTGCAATCTAAAAGAAATTGTGGTCACCCTATTTCCTAATACAGAGAATAAAAATAAAACTCGATTTACTTATACAATAAAGGGTCTTTTAATTTCTTTCTGGTATCGCATTTGTTGCACAATTTTTTTCACATAAAGAGACAATTTTGTATTTGTCTTATCTTTCATACGATAAGCGTAATAAATCGAAAACAAAAGAAATGGAGGACTGAGGGATAACTTTCAAACAACAAAAAGTGGTGACCTGTTCTTGCTTTTATAAATTTTCACAATTTATTTAGTAGCATATAGGATTTCAAACAGTAGCTGTAAGTTAATGATTTCATTATAATTGCGTAATAAACTTTTACGTGTATGAGAATTGAGGGCCCATTTTGTACGAAGATATACAAAGTAGGACAGTGTTTTGAGATAATATCTTGTTTTCACAAATTTTGTTTGGCATTTGCTTAGATTTTGGCATAAAGACTTTTTCTGTAGTGTCCATAGTTTATCAGTTTCAGGTGGGCCCTCAATCCTCTATGTGAGAACTGAGGGCCCAACTTTACAGTCTATAACTTGGTTATTAGGCTTTCACAAAATCTGATACCAACTTTCACAATTCTTTGGGAATGAACACTAAATCCTAAGCACATTTTCAAAGAGTTTTAACAAAGTGGCCCTCACACCACACGCACATAATTTTTTCATCTCTACTGCTCTCAAAACGGTAAAGAAAAACATCGTGAGGAAACCAGCAAATCCTAGAACCAAAAAATCGATGATCATTATATGACATCTACCAACCCGCACTGGGCCCGCATGGTGGATTACGGCCCACTCCCTCTCACTGAGAAGAGGTCTGGGTCCCAGCTGTGGGAACATTATAGGCTGATTATGTATTCAAGTTGACCAAAGTGATCATTGCAAATAGCATAGTGTCATATTCATAGTGAAACGTCTTCCAAAGAAACGTACTATATTCAGGGACTTGAAACGTTACTCATAATAACGTTACGCGTAGTTCCAGTACCAATAATTTGTACTTTGTATTAACTCAAGGAATAAGATTTTTCATACAAACAAAATCCCCCCTTTTCACCTCCTTAAAGGTTGAATTTCCAAAAACTCCTTCTTAGTGGATACCTACTCTTCACAAAGAACACACCCTCCAAAATTCATGTCTCTAGGACCAGCGGTTTAGGCTGTGTGTTGACAGATTATATAATTAAAAACAACATTTCATCCCACTTTTCACCCCCTTAAGGGTTGAAATTCTAACAACACCGTTGCGTTACCTTCCCACCATAAGCCTAGATAGTAAATTTTGTGAAAATTAAGGACTTTCCATACACAACTTCATCCCTCTTTTTAACCCTTCGGGGGTAGAATTGTCAAAAACGCTGAGATACATATAAATTATTCAATCCTCAGCCTGAACACAAAATTTGAAGATCCTAACTTCAAAACTGACGGACTTTCATATAAACTTCCATCCCCTATTTCACCCCTTTAGAGGTAGAATCCCTAAAAATACTTTCTTAATGTATACTTACTCTTCACAAAGAACACACCTTCCAAGTTTCATGTCTCTAGGACCAGCGGTTTGGGCTGTGTGTTGATAAATTATATAATTAAAAACAAAATTTCGTCCCCCTTTTCGCCCTCTTGAGGGTTGTAATTCTATCAGCACCGTTGCGTTACCTTCCGCCCATAAGCCTAGATAATAAATTTTGTGATTTGTACTTCGAAAATTAAGGACTTTCCATACACAACTTCATCCCCCTATTCAACCCTTCAGGGGTAGAATGTCAAAAACGCTGAGACACGTGTAAATTATTTTCAATTCTCAGCCTAAACACAAAATTTGAAGATCCTAACTTCAAAACTGACTGACTCTCATATAAACTTCCATCAGCTATTTTACCCCTTTAGGGGTAGAATTCCCAAAAATCCTTTCTTAGTAGATACTTACTCTTCACAAAGAACACACCCTCCACGACCAGCGGTTTGGGCTGTGTGTTGATATATCAGTCAGTCAGTCAGCTTACCATTTTATATATTATATGTTACGGCTAATGGCCGAAGTGCGGCTAAACCTAGTTTTAACCGAACCTAACCTCGGGGTACCCTTCGCTCGCTCTTGCATCCTACTTCGACGGAGCCCCGCTTCGCGTGGCCCCTATTTCTGTGAAAAGGGTTTAAAGTAACCTAACAAAACCGAACCTCGGGGTGCCCTTCCTTCGCTCTTGGTTCCTACGTCGCCTCCCGAAGTATACACGAACCGCATGTGGCCGGCTACACTTAGTTGTACCCGGGTACAACTAGGTTTGCCGCACTTCGGCCGGCTAAAACTAGGTGTAGCCGCACTTCGGATATTAGCCGTGACATATATATAGATATTATTCTGCCAAGTAAAAATTTGACCAAATGAATATGTGCGTAGTAATTAAAACAGAAGACGATCCAGCAAGGGATTGAGGTGGCAGGTGGAGGGGGGGTTCAGGGGATCAGAACGGAATAACTCCTAAAATCATTCCAAAGATTGCATTGGTATAAAAAAAGGTTGCTAAAATTTGTTTGGGTAGTGAAATTTTGACAAAATCTTTTCGGCAAAACGGCAGGATCCTGATAAAAACATTATATATAATCCGACATTATATATAAACAAACAATCCGAAAACAAAGACAATATGAACTATTTATTCATAGTAGAATAGAATATAATACTGTAAATTACGTGAACCATACAAATTACAGATATAAATGTAGAAGCAAGCAAGTAATGTAGTAGCTGTTTAGTCTTTTGATTTCCCTAATATTAATGGAGCTGTTTTCATTCCAAAAACTAGGCTGTTATCCATAAAATCACAACTTCCATCGGAATAGTGAAATTCCGCGGAAAACGTTGCGACCACAGTCATAAATCGTGTCTGTATACAAAACAATTAAAGCCGAATAGAGTTGTAAGTAATTTATTGGATAGAAATCAGATAAGGGTATTCCATCAGAGTCTGTCGCTGCGGTCGGTGACGTAATGCTACTATTGGCTGGAATAAAACTCAACTCGCTTGCGTAATCACTACTTGCAAACAATTTATGTTTATTGATGATTTTGATTTATGGATGGATTATGTTTTCTTTAAAAATATTTGATGACTCGTCTAAAATGAAATAGCTTTTACTGTATTCGCTCCAAAGTAGAGATCATTCTAATTATAGGTACCTACACAAAGTTAATATAACCAATTTATTTATTTAAGCATTTATATACACACATATATAAGCAGACAAGAAGAAAAGAACAGAAAAAAATTGGTACAGACGCCAGCATATCAAGCTACCCGAAACTGTAAAATTTTCCCAATCAACTTTGAACCTTATGCTTGAGCGATAAAGTTGAAAATCTATTAAAGAAATTTGAAACACTTTAGTAGCTTGATGTGTTGGCGTCTGTACAAAGGTGATGCTTATTCGTAAATAAATCTCTTCCAGCATACCTGCGATATGAAAGTAGATAAAGAGATGTAGACTGCGTGTGTAAGAGTAAAAGAGAAAATAAATTTTAAAAAATCGCTTAATAAATTAAAACAAATAATATGAGAATATATACATACAATATACAAAACATACTTCTAAAATAAATATCATTCAAATAAATTGTGTTTATCACTATTATAATTTGGTTTTAAAGAGGTGCTTACTCATATTTACTGACGTAGATACCGCGAGACTAGTTTATTTTAGTTACTTTCATAGTATCATGTCTTACGGTATTTTACTTTGAGGACGGGCTGCAGACATCGATTCTATTTTTATTCTACAGAAAAGAGCCATCAGAGCCATATATAACCTCCGCAGGCGCGATTCTCTAAGGGAACTGTTTAAGGAAATTAACATCATGACGGTGCCTTGTCAATATATCTACGAAAATATCATGCATGTAAGAAAAAACTTACTACATCTTTTTAGTAAAAGAGGTGAAAGACATAATTATAGTACTAGAAATAGGGACCTATTAGTTCAACCAGGTTTCAGACTGGCTAAAGTAGACTCATCTTTTATGGGGTACTGTTTAAAATGTTATAATAAAATACCTTCCCACATTCTTCAACTGAATGATACAAAATTCAAGTCTTGTATAAAACGCACACTATGCAGTCAGGCATATTATAAGTTAGGGGATTACGTCGCTGATAAAAATGCCTGGCTCAATGCTGGTCCTGCTCCACAACCACAATTAATTGATTAACACTTGAAAATACTGTTGGAGCTGCTGAAGATTGTAAGACTATCTTTGCATTGTATAAACTCAATTTCCTTTGTATTGTATAATTGCGTAGCACAGATGTGAGTTCTATGTATGTACTATACCTTATTTACCATTTACCGGGCAATAGGTCTTTCATTGACTTTAAGGTGCCCTGGCGGCTGATAGTATGTCATGCTAACACAAATGTCTCACTGACGGTGGCGTGTGTGTTGGATCATTTAGCTCCCTTCAAAATGGTTGAGCTGAATGGTGCTGATCTATGCGTCATGTTCGAGAACGGGCGCCGTCAGTAGGGGCTGGTCATCACTTAGCTGCCTCGGCTTATTTTGAATTATTTTATTTTTGGATAGTTGTTTTTTTTACTATTTGCTGTACTCTGGGCGCTTTGAAGTTTTGAACGCGTGCGTCTATTTTACATCGTTCTCACATATAATTTTAAATTCAACATTAATGATGTACGGTGGGCTGCATCAACTGGGTACCCCAGTTGTATTAAAATTTTCATACAACTGGGGTACCCAATTGATGCAGCCCTAACCTAACTAATATTTTTGTAAAAAATATAATTTAAAAGATTGTCCATGGAGTTTCTTGCCCGTTCTTCTCCATAGGTACTTACGGTTTGGAATGGGCAACTAGCTTCATATTTTCTCACAGACCGACTTCTTGACAATTCAAAAGTGACTGTAAATGGTTTAATTGAAATAAATGGTTTGAGTTTGAGTTCATCTTAAGAGCGTTTACGCCGTACGGCATTTCATACAAACTTTCAAGCCCTTGTTTTTCGAAATTAATGAATCGATTTTAATGAAACTTTATACGCATAAGCGGGACACAAAAGTCTAAAAAGTTATTTAAGAATATTTTCGAAAAATAGTGTAACAGCCAAATTAGACCAATTCTAAATTTTCCATAGAAACAGAAGCCCTTGATCCAAGGAGAGCCTCATCAGATGTTGATCGAGGCTCTTGGCTATATCTTTTTTTAAATCAATTTGAAAATGTTCTTAAGTAACTTTTTAGACCTTTGTATCCTGCTTATGCGTATGAAGTTTCATTAAAATCGGTTTATTCATTTCGAAAATCAAGGGCTTGAAAGTTTGAATGAAATGCCGTACGGCGTAAACGCTCTTAATCGGTCAAGCTCCGCCCGTATCCTATGTAACATGATGCAATAGAAAATAAATTGTGTCTCATTAGCGGAGCTTGAGACGTCATCTGGTGTGTCGTACTTGTATCACGACGCCGAACTTCATCGGGTATCTATAATCTAATGTTGATGACCTCCTGACCCTGTTGATCACAACTGCGTGAGAATACAATACATATTAGGCATCCGAATATACGCTCATATAACTAGAAACAATAATCAAGTACGATAAGGTGATTATTTCTATGAAAATTGTATGATTAAATGTTTAAATTTTAGTATTACTATGTTAAATTGCAATGTCATTCGCAAGAATGACAATCATGTTAAAATTTGTGAAATATGATTGCCTCTCTTCAGTTTTGCATTTTAGTCCTAAATGGACAGTACTTATGAACATCATTAATTCACCGTAATGTTAAATTAATTGTTAGTAACAATGTAATTGTTTAACTTCAATTTTGTATTTTAGTAATAAATGGACACAATTTATGAATTCTGTTTATTCAGTAACAAAATTATTTCAACTGGATTCCATATTTACAGTTAGGTATATGTAAATTGTTCGATATATTTGATACCGACATGGATGTATCAAATAACATTTTGAAGTAACGATGTGAACTAAATTCAGCGATACGTAAAATTCATATTGAAAAAGTTACCGCCTACAAATATTCAAATTGAGTGAGACACACCACAGTGCGCTTTTGAATTTCATTCGGTTTTCAGCGGTCTTACTTTCAGTTCCCTGTTAGGGTACGGTCACGAATGGCTTAGTGCCGAAAATTCATAAAATAACTTCGTGTATTTTTGGTGGATAGTAATTCGAATTTGTTTAAATAGTTTTCTCTGCTGGTTATACAATAATAGAAGTCCCTATAATAACACTGAAGATTTAGTGAAAATTGAAATCAACGTAACGTTGTTCACATCCAAACAAACATTGTATTTTTTTAAATCATTACCATCGTGGAAACACTGATCATGAATTCAATGTTGCGTTTTTTAGGGTTCCGTAGTCAACTAGGAACCCTTATAGTTTCGCCATGTCTGTTTGTCCGTCCGTCTGTCTGTCTGTCCATCCTCGCTTAATCTCTGTGACCGTTAGCACTAGAAAGCTGAAATTTTGTAGGAGTACGTATATTAGTTACGCCGACAAAGTGGTAAAATAAAATTTCGGAAAATATTTTTTTTAGGGTAGCTCCCGTACATGTGAAGTGGGGATGAATATTTTTTTCATCATCTACCCCATCGTGTGGGGTATCGTTGAATAGGTCTTCTAAAATGGCTTAGGGATTGCTAAAATTATTTTTCGATTTAATGCTCCATTTACGAAATATTAAAGTTTAAAGTGCAAATTTTTGTTCCAGTAGGGCGTCCCCCCCCTCTAAAAGCTAAACTACGGCCTTGAAAAATCTGGAAAAATTATCGATGATAGTGCATTTCATGAACTTTAAAGGAAAAGTATAGCGGTTAAGATAACTTTATTAGTTTAGCAGTAATAGTCGTTGAACTTGGGTGTTGGATAATTTTGTACCAAATACAAAATCCTTAGCATTAATCCTTTAAAGTGACTAAGATAAAGTAGTTGCTTGTTTATAATGGGTAAATACTTGCATTGAAAACCAAAATATGTTTTTTTTTTACCTATTCAGAATAAAGAACAACAGAATCGTACTACATTGTGATAACGGGCTACTACGGAACCCTACACTGTGCGTGGCCCGACACGCACTTGGCCGGTTTTTTTTTTATTTACATTATTGTCTTGTATTGTCTTTGTTTATTCGCGACTAGATCAAACAGAAAGTTTCGACTTCGAAGCTTTCTGTTTTTTGCGCAGAAGTATATAAGGAGTTGCCTATGGCATTTTGGACCAATGATTGTTTTTGAGTCTCCTCTCCCCGCAGGCATACGAACGATAAACATTTCATTCCGTTTCGTGGAAAACCAAACTTGCCAGAAATATCCCGCCCCCGCTCCGCCTACTCTATCACGCGTGGTTTACTTAATCAGGGCTGTCGATACAAACTGTAAGCGGATTATTATAGCGGATTACAATAACTGGATAATGTGTATGTTATTGTCTATTTATTTACGCTTACACGGGGCAAATTATTTTGGGGCAGGTCGATCGAATCTATTAGCTTTTTTTCCTTATTCGGTTACCGAAAAGTAGCTATTGTTTTTTATTGCTGCTTTCGCAATATTGTATGGCTGTAGCTGTAGTAGCATTTTCAGAAGGATATTTTGGCAATATTGAAAATGGCGAAATAAATCATTAGGGAAAAATAGGTCTATTATAGTCAACTGACAAAAATGCCATTACCAAATAAACTGAAACAGAAAATGCCCATTGTCAATAAGGACTAGCCCTATACATACTGTCCCAGAAAAGGGTCACTTCTCCACACCTATTACTAATTTATCCTTGTACAAAATAAACACATCCTACTAAAAAGAACACGTTTTTACACCGAAACATTATCCGAACCCAATTGATGGCTTTTAACCAACAAAAAGATAGGTAAACGCTGCAAACCAAAAACGGCGATCGTAAATTCTATACCTGTGAAATCGGCACTGGCCAGTTAACGGTTTATTGCAAGCTTGTGGTCACATCCTTAGAAGTCCATGTTACGATTCAGTACCGACCGGCGCGAGTTTTATGGCGTGGGTTTCTTTGAATAATGTAGCAGCCGGCGCGTGAAGAGACGAGCTACAGAGCTGGAGGTATAGGGTGCAAGTGATGAGCGGGGTGAAAGAGCCTCCATGAGTGACGGAAGTAAAGAACGTCCGGGTAGTAAGCATTTGCTCTCAACCTTGTTCACTGGATAATAGACATGGGTAGCTCATGAGCAAGTGATAGAAAAGAACTAGCTCTTATCGATTGACGTCGGTCTCGCTCACTCACTGGCTCGCTAAATAACTCACTAGCTCAGTTTGCTCACTCAGACTCACTAGCTCAATACTTCAGCGAGACACCGATGACTGACCGAAGTCACGAATGGCTTATTCGGCTCGCTTCGGAATACTTCGGATCGTACAACACGTCATTGTACACTTATCATGAGACTTAAACCGCTGTAAATCTATCTTTATAGTCATTGACTTAAAGTAGAATATACTTTGGCACATTAAAAAGGAACCGCATTGATGGCTTCCAAAATTACAATTTTACAAAAATCAATCATGATAAGATACAAACATTATAACAAATACTAATAGGACCGTTCTTACTACCAAAAACCGCCACAAAAAAAAAAACAAGATTTATTTATCGATATCCGTAATTCCGTAGTAATTCGAGTGAGTCAAATGAGCTAACAGTCGGCGTCTGAGTCACTGAGCTATAGAAGAGCTAGTGAGCAGCAAAGAGTCCAAACTTCCAAAGAGCTATTGACTATTGAGCGAGCCGAGCCGTCTCCTTCGACGCGCGTGCGGCGTGAGTCAAATCAGCTAACAGTCGGCATCTATAGAAGAGCTAGAGTCACTGAGCTATAGAAGAGCTAGTGAGCTAGAAGAGTGATATACGAGTAGCTCTTTAAAGTGAAAGAGCTAATCGCTCTTTATCTTTTCAGTGAGCTATTTCGCCCCTTTCTAGTGGAAAATCTTTGTACAAGGTAATAACTTGACTTGAATAGGAGCTATTATAGCACGACTTGCGCATGGTGGCTGGTAGCAGCTAGAAAATTGTGAAGGAACGAGTTTCATGGCGTGCGATTGAAAACCTATATTCTGCAGGCAGGCTATAATCGTCAGCCTATAGACGTTCATGATAATAGCCGGTTTAGTATTTAGTATTGGGTGAAAACGAAAGTAATAATAATAATCATTTTATTATCAGGCAACTAAGGCCCATAGATAAAATACACAAAATAATCTTATGCAATAATGAAAACTTAAAAAAAAAAAAAAAAATATACCACTATGTTTTATATTTTTAATGTTCTTTACATTATTTTTTTATATTTTAAGAAATGTTTAAAAATGTAAAAAGATAAGGAACTAAATAAATAAACGAAATAATAATATATAAACTAATACATATTAAAAACCTTAAAACTATGAACTATACACGTAACATTGTCGGCGTCATGTTTCGCTGCGTGGTGTCGCGTAACCGTCCAACGTATACTGCTAGCTAACCGAGAATTGGATTTGACTGCGTAGCCCGGTTATTTCCTAAATCGTTAATGACAGAGCAACATCTATAATTTATCTTTAAAACCAGTAAAGTAAATTTTCTGCCTCTTTCTTCATATCAATGATTTATAAAGACATTAAAATCGCTTTCAGCATTTAAACTGAACCGCTCACAAAACTGTCAGCATACGATTTAATGCAAAGTGTTGGAGAATTTAAAATGGCCGAATCATCCATTACTATATTATTTTATATGGTCTATTAGCCCACGTACAATGTAATTACAAAGTAGGATATCATATACTTTGAAGTCAGTAGAGTCTTTGAAAATCAGAATTTAGGCAAATTACATATAATTGCCTAAACTCTGATTTTTATTTGCTAGACTAAAATTACAGCTGCGACCGGCCTTTTTTTGTCAACATGACATTATTAAAAAATAAAAATCAGAGTTTAGTAGAATAACAAAGAGAAAATGAAAATAGTTCTTTACAAAAATTAAAGTCTGACTTTTCGTACTGCATTTTAATGATGATGAAAAGTCACGATTCACATGTAGTCTGCAAGTGGTTTTTTTGTTCTAGGTCTAAGTTCCAATTCAAAGATACCATTTCGCTGCATTTTAGGAATGACTAAATTTGAGAGATGGTAAGAATAAATATGTTGTTACACCTCTCGAGGCTCTCGTTAGCCGGTTAAATCAAGGGCCTGATTCAGAAGGCAGTACTCCTCGATAGGGCTCGCATTGTGGGGTTCCTGTCTCTGGAGCCCTAACCACCGGTAGCTTGGATCCTGCTCCCGACCCTGGCGGACCACTATGTTTTTATGTTTTTAATGTTTTTTATACTTATTTTTTTATAAAATAAATTAAAATAATTAGAAATATTTACAAATGTAAAAATATAAGGAACTAAATAAATAAACGAAATAATATGTTCTTATAAACTTTGCAAGTAAAAGAATATAATAACTGTGTTGCCCGAGCTGATTGCTCTACGTGGGTTGCCAACTCATCGCCTCTTTATTAGTAGGTACAGCAGTGTGACCCTTTCCGTCAGTCAACTTTTACGACACGGGTGATAATCAGCTGATTCATTCCGTTTTTCCTTACTCCTGCCTTTTTACTCTGAAAATTGAGCCCTATTTGCTATTGAGACAGATTCTGTAAGAACGTCTGAATAGGGAACTAAAGTAGTAGTAGCTTTGTAAAGTCAGGGAAATAAATTGTTAAGGAAATTGACTACTTACCAACTTAAATTGTCCATTTACATTCAAATAATGTATAAAGTGGCTATAATACGGAAAATTCGGGTGTTATTAATGTGCTTAACAGTTAATTTTCCTGGCTGTACTACAGTTGCACAATTACTGCCTTTTAATATTATTTTTAATTAAAAGCCATAAATTGTTATACACCTACATTACAAACATAGGCCGGCTGGTAAATTATTTTCATTATTGTTTTAATTTGGAAGTTTCGAAATAAATGAAATAGGTAGCTATAGAGTAGGAATATAATGTTGTAACTACCTGAACTTATTGATTAGATACAGGTAGAGTTCAAATATTGAATTTATATCACTCCTGTTAAACGGAATCAACCTGTACTGTGTGAACTTTGTTTTATCTTATTAAATTACATAATTAAGAATAATTCCAGATACTTACCTATAGAACAGAATGGGAACAAAATAATAAGTATTTTTAAATAATAATAATTCCTTGGAGTAACTTGGGAATTAATGTATGAGATTCTTATCTTTAATAATAATAATATTCATTTAATTGCTCAGAATGTAGGTATTTACAATAAGGTGGTTACAGAAATGTTGAAGAATCCTTGTATATTCTACCATTTTGGCATGCAAAGATTAATGCAGGTCATCATTAGTTCATTACATATACAAACAACTAGAAAGTATCAGCTAGAAAGTCCGATACGGAGTAGTAACACTTATTCAATAAAAGTACAATTAGTTTCTTTTTGAAACTTGTTACTGGTTCCTCTTTTATAGAATCAGGAATGTGGTTAAAGATAGTGGGTGCCATACCAAAAACACTTTTCCTCAATAAAGCAGTTCTATATGTCCCAGTGCGTAACAAGTTTCGGTATTGAGATCGTAAAGTTGCATCTCGGTATCTGCTTTCCGATAAAGATAAAAATAGGTTTCTATTACATTTAACTAAAAGAGCAATTTCTAAAATGTAAAGGCAAGGAAAAGTCAATAAATTATAGTTTTTAAAAATTGGAACACAGCTGTAAGTAACTTTCAAACCAAATATTGCTCGCAAACAGCGTTTTTGGGCTTTAAAAATATTCTCCCTTTCGGTACAATTTCCCCAGAATATAATTCCAAATCTTAAAATGGAAACAACAAGACCATGATATGCTTGTAATACTGTTTTGATATTAACTTTTTTCCTAAGGTTATAAAGTGCATATGCAGATGCGCTGAGTTTTTTGCAGATTGCTTCAGCCTGTGGCTTCCATGTCAGCTGACTGTCAATTAAAATTCCTAATTTTGTGACCTCTACTCTGTCTACAACTTGGCTATTATAGTTGATGTTCAAGTCATTAATACGTAGTCTTTGATAAAAATGCATTATTTTTGTTTTAACTACCTATGTTAATTTGTAAGTTGTTATTATTTAGCCAATTTATTTTAACTTTATTGGTGTCGTTTATATCGTTTTCGTAATTTCCATTATTGTCACATTTTAAGAGTGCTGTACTGTCGTCAGCAAACAGCACCATGGGATGGTGGATTTGGCGTGGGAGATCGTTAATGTAAATTATAAATAACAAAGGCCCAAGGACGGTTCCCTGTGGTTCACCAAATTTAATTTCTCTACTGGAAGACACGTATCTTTTTTCTTATTTCGACTTGACACATATTTTGTATATTTCTGTTATTTGTTTTAGAACAAAAGAATAGAGTACTTTGGGAATAACCCAAATCTAGGTAGAAGCACTAAGTCTATATCTATACAACATAAAATAATATAGTAACGAAGTCAAAACTGTACATTGTATATTTTTGAATAAAGTAATTGTTACGAGGCCCGGGAACGAGTCGGATACCGAAAATGTCGTTTTTAGAATTTTTGTCCGTTTATCTGTTGGTTCCGTATTTGCGCAAAAACTGCGGAACGGATTTGAATGAAATTTTGCACACAAGTAGTTTATAATCTGGATTAATACAGAGGGTACTTTTAAATCCCGGTAGTAGGTACGTGTCCGTGGGATATTTTCCGACTTTCACGCAGGCGAAGCCGCGGACAAAAGTGCAAGCGCGCATAATAATAATAAACCATTTATTTTCAGGTAACAAAGACCCATAGACCTTATTCTAAGTATACATAATAATAAAGTAACAATTTCGTTAGTAAATAAAACTTAATAACTATGTTAGTATCACTTAGTTGCACTAAGTCATAAGTAACACAGAAGCACCTACCGCTTCCCAAATATAACTTTATACTGAGAAATAGTTAAGCATTAGCTACCTGAAAAATCACACCCTAAACTCTAAACCCTAAACTCAGCTGGAATTTATCTAGTGACCAATAATCGAACCAGCTTGAATAAATCCTAGTTAAGTACTTATGTTGTCTGATCTGCTAACAAAATACGGTCGCTCAGCAAATCAATTTCAGTACACGTATAATTCATTTTCAACCAATAAATGAACATTTGAAAGCCCGCGTTTGAATATAAATTGCTACGAAATGAGTAAGAAAACTGAACTAAGTTAAAGCGATCTATGTAATTTTTATTAGTTCTCCAGCAAATAAATTGGAATACAATATTTATTGGGCGATGTACAGTCAGCATGCGAAGTGGACGATTGTGAATTTATTAACCTGTGTATGGCCAGCAATTGGGAATGTTTTGTTAATGTAGGTTTTGAGTTAAGAAGTTTTACCAATATTTACTTCTAGCCGCACACACACATTATAACTTAAAGGGTTGTGTCTGAACAAGAAATATTTGATACATTGCTGAAAGGATAAAAATTCTGCAGTCAAAAAATCCTGCATTATAAAGTTCAGTATCTATGGACTATACTATACTTAATTGATCAAATGCCTATTGAATTTTTAAAATTTGAAAGAGTTCAGTGAATTTAAACTAAGGGTTTAAAAAACCAGTAATTATTACTTTCTGATACACAGCTTTCAAATAGTTGATCACAATGTGATGTTCGAGGGCACAAAACCAAACTACTAGCAGCTCAAGAATAAACATTCCGTCCGACAATGACACTGCCAAAAAAACTCCAGTCCATCAACAGCATCCATTCCACCATCCATCGCCGTCCTTCTGGCCACAACGTTACACAGATCGAGTTAATTACAGTTACTTCAGAGGGAATCAGAAATGCAATTAGTTTCGTGCGTGCGCTCCGGTAAGCCGGGCTTTTTACTGCCTCTACGAACGCGTCCGTCCCGTCCCTAACAAATGTCATCCCGTTGTCGTTACGGGTCAGTGTCGTATAAGTTTTTTTACGATCCTCGCATTTGTTTGCTGTGTCAGAAATTGGAGTCTATTATGCCGATTTTTTTGCCGTGAAATTTTTGGCTTATTTTTCTGTGCTATGTTATTGGCTCTGTTTGAGCCATCAGTTTTATGTTGATATATTTTCTTTCAACTACGTAGTAATGTTGTCATTAATCACTACAAAACCAATCACAAAGGACATAGTTTTTGCTTAGAACCAAAACAGCGCAGAAATTTTGTATGAAATCTCATTGTTGCACAGTTTTTCATTAATGCACTGTTTTTTATTTAGATATAAATTTACCACAGAGGTTTAATGTCTCCCGTTAAGTTTAATATAAAATGTATGCATTAGATCAAAAAGATACTGGCTGAAAATAAAAAACCGGCTGAATAAAACCGACTTGGTGAAAAAAAAACAAATGGCGCGCATTTTGTACCATTGCATTGTAAAACATTGAGACTTCATATTTAGCAAGAAAAGATTAAAAAATGGAAATAGCGATAGCGATATGAATACAACTCCAGAAAGTATAAAAACAGAAATTGTTAATTACATTTTGCCGCAAAAGTCGCAGGATAAATATTTATTTATATATACTTTAGTGTACCTACACCAAAAAATACATAACTAAAAATACGATTTTTAATACAAAACATACAATGGGCGGCCTTACCGCTTTCTGCGATCTCTTTCAGGCAACCTTGCGCCAGGTGAAGTAATTTGTCTCAACAATTTTTCCAATAAATGTCAATTGCCTTTAACAAAGTTGTAATATTGCTTTGCTCTCGAAATAATTCTAGAACATTTCAAGTCTTATTTTGAATTCTTTAATTTTGTTTCTTTAACAACTAGAATGTTAACTGAATAATAATTATCTAAGCTAGAATTTTAAACCTGAGATTTTGCTTTCTTGCCCACAAGATGTTTTTGCTCGTTCAATTTTCTTGTTGACCTTGAGCCCGAGACAACTATGAAAGTGTGATTAGCATCAAAGTTTTCATTCGAATACAAACATCCTTCCATAAAGTTTAATTACAAAATATTTAAGGCTACTATACCGCCAAACTTCCTTTGTAATGGCGATCCTAAGTCCAAGTGTTGGAAATTTACAAACATATTTCGTTGTGTAACGAGGTCAAACGACAGAAAAGGGAGTTTGCGAACAACAGCTGTTTACATAGAAAGGACAAAGGAATTATTAAACCTAACATTTTTTTCTTTGAAATAAAGGAGAGTGACCTATTCTATGAAATGGCTGACGTAATTCTTCTCAATCATGATAGGGTTGGCTCGCTGTGAGGAAAGAAGCTTTCCGTTGCGTATTCATTAGGGAATCGTTGCGACAAATGCTCCGGAATTATGTTTCCGGGATTATTCGCTTACTCAAGAAAACAAGATGTGACACTTCTTATCCGTTGGAGGAAAACATGTCGTCGAGCTCCGCCGTGATTGTTGATTTCATTATCGTTGATCCGTAGCCTTTTGTCACTTGCGTATGTTTCATGTTTTGCCTTTGTCTTGTCATTTATATTGGATAAATCGTTTATCTTTCAAGTTATTATTATGATTGGATGCAATTTATGTCTTACTAGCTGCGCCTTGCGGTTTCACCCAAGTAAATGTCGATCCCGTGGGAATATAGGGATAAAAATTAGCCTATCCAGGGTGTCAGCTACCTCCTTACAAAATTTTATCAAAATTGGTCCAGCCGTTTGAGAGTGAAGAAGTAACAAATATATAAACACAAACACCCCCCCCCCCCCACACACACAAACTTTCGCCATTATAATATCAGTGTGATGACTCCTATATATCAATCGTATTCCTAACTAATATTATAAATGTGAATGTGAGTTTATTTGTTACGCTTTCACATTAAAATTGCTAAACGGATTTGGATGAGATTTTTAACACATGGGCAGACCATGACATGGAGAAGGAAATAGGCTTCTTTTTATTCTGGATCTCAGGCGACGTCGCGGGCAACAGCTAGTAACCCATATTTTTCTATTGTTTTAGTTGGAACCCATAGAGCGGGACTATTTTACAAGAATGTTTAATATTTTATTGTTATTTACAGAAATAATATTATCGACATTATGTAATCCAAGCTTTACCTTGCAATGAAATAAAGAAAACCGGAAGTCTCGAACAAAAAAAACAACATAATATTAGGTATTTACCTATGAAATTGCTGTTTTGTATAAAAAAAAATTAAACGAATTTTTTTCATGTATTTTTATTTGTATTAATCGAAGTAATCACCCATGCAATCAATGCATCTTTGCCAACGCAGTGGCAGTTTATTGATGCCCTTCTTAAAGAAATCAGCTGGACGGGAGGCAACAAATTCTTCAAAGGCATTTTGTACTGCCTCTCGGGTATTGAATTTTTTTCCCGCCAAGAAGATATCCAAATTCTGGAAAAAGTAGTAGTCTGTAGGCGCAAGGTGTGGTGAGTAGGGCGGATGACGGAGAGCTTCCAACCCCAGTTCTTGCAACTTGGAGACCGTCTGCTGTGAAGTATGAAGTCGCGCGTTGTCGTGCAGGAGCAGCGGAGACGAGCGATTGACCAATGCTGGTCGGAGATGTGCCAGCTTCTCCATCGTTGTGTTCAGTTCTTCACAGTACACATCTGCAGTAATGCTCACCCCGTTTGGTAAGAAGCTGTGATGAATCACACCGGCGCTAGACCACCAAACAGTGACCATCACTTTTCTAGGGGTAAGTTTTCGTTTGGGCCATTGTTTAGGTGAACCAGGATACAACCAACTTGCTGAGCACTTGCGGTTATCAAACAGAATCCATTTTTCATCGCAGGTAACAATGCGGTTCAAAATTCCTTAATTTGTGTGTCTGTTGAGCAGTGCAAGGCACGTCTCGACACGTACTTCGCGCTGGCGATCATTGAGTTCGTGAGGCACCCATTTGTTAAGCTACTTTACCTTGCCAATTTGACGCAAATGGACCAATATTGTTTTGACTCTAAAACGCTAAGACGTCGAAAGCTGCTGCTAATTCAGCCGTAGATTGTGTATCATCAGCTTCCACAATCGCTTTTAATTTGTTGTTGTCGACCAAAGTCTTTGGACGACCGCGAGGTTCATTTTTCAGGTCGAAATTTCCAGAACGGAAGCGAGCAAACCAATAACAGGTGGTGCGTTGGTTTGTAGTGTTAGCTCCGTAAACGTCGTTGATGTTGCGTGCCGCTTGTGCCGCGTTGCTGCCACGACGGTACTCATATTCCATAATTACTCGAATTTTTAACGTATCCATGATGACGAAAAAGATTGAAATGCGAATGAAAATGTAACACTAATCAATAAACAAATGACTACTTTTGGAAAAAAAAATCCTTGTTTTTAAAATAAAATTAATTTCAAATTAGAATTCTTAGCCAAACAAAAATTATTTGGATTCGAAATGGCCAGTACTGCAGAACGGCAATTTCATAGGTAAAGACATTATTATATAAAATTATCTCCAAAAATATCATAAACGGATCGGTACTTCCCACCGAGGCATAAATCTATTTAACATTTGCGAGCAGGTGTGGTAGCGGAGCGCCTCCAAACTAGTGTGAAACTTTTTAATCCTCATTAAGAGGTACTGCACTTTCAATAACAGCATTATTTCATAGTTCCTGAACTTTACACTCCCTCTCAATAACATTTTGAGCAGATTTTAATGTTTTATTAAACGTGTGGTACAAACGACATTTTAACTTTATCACAACTATCTACTAGTGTGGTGATTATGTCAAAACATCGAAACGTCTGTACTATTATATTTTTGTTAAAATAACATAATGTATTAAACACAGAAACCTTCCGGAGAAAATTCTTCAATTGATGTTAAAAACTGCATCAAAATCCATTGCCTTATTTAGAAGAACTAAGGGCACAAACAAACAAACACGAAAAGCGACTTCGTTTTATATTTTTTATAGATTACCACTACTGTGATCAACACCCAGTTTTCCGAGTTTGCTGATTATGGAAATCGTTCTTATGGTCTTTCACGATAACGAAACTGTTAAGTACCCATATTTGCAAAAAAAAAAATCACACTAATATTATAAAGGCGAAAGTGTGTGAGTGTGTGAGGGTGTGTGTGTATCAAACTCAAACGGATGGACCAATTTTAATAAAATTTTGTATGAAGGTAGCTGACACCCTGGATTAACATGTAGGCTACTTTTTATCCCGATATTCTCACGGGATCGACATTTACGCGGGTGAAACCGTGGGGCGCAGCTAGTATCTTTATATTTAACACGAGGAGGTCTACCATTAGTAGTTGATATTTAAAAATCAATATAACTGGATCCAGCTGAATTGCATTTTACATTGAAACTTTACTGCATAGTTTATGGCTTACTTTGTAAAGGACTATAATCAGCATCGCGTTAACCTTCACTCTAAGCTTCCCATGACCCATTCATCTATATTCCAGCTCCCCATTTACCAAATCAGCACAAATGTCTCAATATCGACCCTTAGACGATGCACAATCAGTACCAACTTAACGAGCCAATTAAATCGATTCCACTGAACCTTTTCACCCGGCTACCTTTTTAGGGTTCCGTAGGTTCATTATTAAGCGTAACCTGAATAATTCTGGCCGTTCGGTCGGTAGATAACCCTAATTTCATGCGTGACTTACTAAGCTTGACCGGTTCTTTCTACAGTAACGTGCCGCAAAATTGTCTCCTAACCCTGTTATTAACTATGGATAGTTATTGAGCTGTTTAGACGTTTCATGGTAGAGGAAATAGAGTCTATTTTGGCGTATACAATAATTGCTGATGTGTCATGCCAAGGTGCTACGTATGAGTTATTAAATGCAGTGCACAGCGATGGGTTGATGCGATAGTGAAATTACAGGGGACTGTCAGTGACCAGCCCGTCTATTCTGTAAAAATCTCAGCGTGAAAACTTAGAGGGAGTGAGTTGATGTCAATCCACTTGATGCTAGGGATTGAAAGAAAGAAAAAGAAAGAAAGAAAATACGTTTATTTGCGGCAAAGATGACGCATAAAAATAAAAACAAACAAAATAACAATTTGGGAGAAACTATGCGTCACACCTACGCAAAACGGCCATCGCTCAGCATATTGCTAAAACCCTATACAAGACAGAGCCCCAGCGTTGGTTTTCAGCGATAGCCAGCGTTGACGTGATGACGTCAGCCAGTGTAGCAAGCGATTAGATATAAACAAAAACAACAATCAAAGTAAGAAATAAAATATACAAAACAAAAAGATAACATGAAAACATGATATCGCACAATAATATGATATTGACACTTGACAGCTCACTTCACCTAAGTTTTCACGGTAAGGTTTTCACAGAATAGCAGCGCAGCACTGACACGACACAGGCACGACTTAACAGCAATATAATCTGGAAGAATAGTACAAAAAAAAAACAGTGACACTCCGGGAGTACCGACAGAAATGAAAACTTGAACAATTACGTGCGTATTTTTTTAATCGTCTTATAAACAAAACACGCGCGGTATCGGTTACAGTAACAGTGTCGCAGGTTCAATTGTTTTTACCCATCTCAAAAAATGCCTAAAGAAGTTTTCACTTCGAAAACTTTTTTTTGTATCTTTAAAGCACACGTGGGTATTTTCTTAATTTTCATGTAATTTGTTATTATTTAACTGTGCTTCTGCATTTTGTGCTATGTATGTAGTTTATGTGCACCAAAATAAACGGTTTATCTACCTGCATATCTCACAAAAAACAGCAAAAGTTTCAAGCCACTGTTATTTTGAAGTAACTTACAAATTCTAACAAATCCCGCACAAAATGTTCAAATCCAAACATTCTAAAACAGTTGACGCACAAAAATATGATAAATTAACTTACCTAATGCGTTTCTCAAAAGTAAACTGAACACGAATTCCACAAATATTTGATATTTGAAAAGTTTTGATGAATCGTTCTATTATACTGCCATTACCTTGCGTTTGTTTTCACATGTCAAAAACATATACGTCATTGTTCTAACAAAGTAAATCTTAGAATATGGCGTGTTTTCGGTTCTCTTTTAACTCTTATCATTTTATTTTTCCTCTTCTCAATACAGGTAGAAACGTTTAGTGTAGGGTCTAGACTAATATACATACATAATCATCCTAAAATGTCCCCACTGCTGGGACTCTGGCCTCTCCTCTGTGAAAGGGAGTGGGCCAAAATCCACCACGCGAGCCCTAGATTAGCAGACGTCAGGTTCTCGAATTTTTGGTTCTAGGACATGCCGGTTTTTTCAATATGTTTTCCTTCACCGATGTCAGAGCAGTGGGTGATGAAATAACTGTGTTCGAACCTACGACATACTCGTAAGTCGCGACCATTACCACTGGGCCACTACCTACTGCTCTAGAGGTAGGGGTGCAAGGGTCTAACTACGGATAGTTTCGTCTAAAATCAATGGATTTGATAATGCCTAAAATTAGTATAATCAAAAAAAAAATGTGATAGATAATAGGTAATACGAGCTGGTGTCCGCAACTCCACGTCAATGCACGAATTTTATTTACAAAAAAATATGGTATCATAATTCATTAGCACAAAAATGCATTCTAATTTTACCAAAAACTGCCGTTTGATATTGTATTATTACTCTCCAATAATAAAATAATTGCCTGTATTTCATTCGCAGACTAAGTCTGGAGTCCCCATTCAATATGCATATTACGACTCAACTTTCCATCTACAAACAAAACCTCAGACAATTCTAGTTTTCTCCGAAGCGTTTAACCCCTTTGTGTTTGGCAACGAAACTATTTATCGTGGGGCGGTCTCGATCGCCCCCAATATATTTGAACTCTAACTACTGCCCAAATATTTCCTGTTCTGCAATTTATAGCTAAACATTCGTATCAATTTGTTTGAGGTTATTGTGTTATTGGTGTTCTAGATCAAATTAATCATCCATTATTATCGATCCTTTAATCGTCTCAGGTATCATTTACACGATTGATTTATATTCGAACTAGCAGCGCCCCGTGGTTCCACCCGTATAAGTGTTGATCCCGTGGGAATACCAGGATAAAAACTATCCTATGTCCTTCCCCGGGATGCAATCTATGTCTCTGCCAAATTTTATCGAAATCCGTTCAGTGGTTTAAACGTGAAAAGGTAACATACACACAGACAGACAGAGATACTTTCGAATTTATAATATTAGTATGTATTGTTATCTTTTTCTTTTGTTTTAACCTGTGTGTCCCACACCACTCATGGGCAAAGACCTTCCCATGCTTTCCAGTGATCATAGCTGAAGTTCATGCTATCGTGTCGTCCTAAACGGCTCGAGCTGTAATCAAAGTAGTACCTAATGCAGTTAGTGAAGTAATTCGTAGCTGCAGTAAAATAAGGTTCTTAACCTTTTTTTTAGATTTCCATAGGTACCTGAAGCAGACAACGAATCTCTGTGACTAGCCTGACCTGTTAATACGCCGTCTGACTGTATGTCACAGTTAATTTTTTGCAATTTGCTGGTCAGTATTAAGTTATACGTTAGTTAAAATATGATTCGCGGCCAACAAATATGTATTTATAGAATTATAATCATTAAAGTCATCAACACAACTCTCTGAGACCAAGTAATCCCCGAGAATGACTATTTCATGAAATCTTGACATTTCGGGATTATACTAACTTAACAAGTTGTATTACTGATTGTAATGATTATAATTCTGTAAATACATATTTGTTACGAACGCGAATCATATTTTAATCAACGTACAACTTAATACTGACCAGCAAATTGAAAAAAACGTAAGAAAATTTTAATTTCGCGGGCTCCCTTAGCGCTTCCCCCTTAAATATGAACCACTTTAAAGTGTTAAGTTTTCTTCCTTGCTCGATAGATGGCGTTGTGCCTATCCATAATAGAAAAGTAAGTACCAGAATCACTCAAACAACCGCTCACATAAACTCTTACATTTATTCATACACTTTCTCCAGTTACTCACACAAAGTCTGGTTAGTATTTCTTACTGTTATTTTTTTTTAATATTAGTTACTAAATATTATATTATTGCGTTTATTAATTTATAGTTTGCTAAGTACACTGCACTGTTATTATGTCGTGTCGTCCTGGTGACCTGTAATACAGGTTTTTATAAAACCCATCTCAGGCTTCGGTCTCTTACAAAGTTAGCTCCTTGTTCGTACACTACTGTCAAAGTCTAGCATTAAGTTCATAACTTGTATAGAGAAAATAAACATTTTTTATATATTATATATATATTAGGTTGGGAGTTCTCACTTCCCACGAATGTATGAGAAAAGTTTTTTGGGATTTCTGACTTTTCTAGTAGGTACTAATCAGTTGATCCAACAGAGGTTTTCGAACCTTATAAGAAACAGGATAGATTGGCATCAAAAAAAGGGTTTGTAAAAATGGCCCATTTTCTTATTTCAAAATCTAGAATGAGAATCAACAGTTCTCAAAAAAAATAGGGACAGTCTCCTAAGACCTCTTCCCTGTAGCTACAACGGCTAAGGTATGTACCTATTTTTACTGCCCCATCTCAAGAATCCACTGTCCCTTCCACCAAATTCCTGTATAAGAATGCTACAGAACATTGTAAAACACGTCAATTAAAACTAAATAAGCTCTAAGACGAAATATCATTGTGTTTAGTTGCAAATTCAGGCAAAACCACTCACTTCCACTCACTGCGTTACCGGCTCTCATTTGTTACAACCACTAAAGAGAGAAATACAAAAGCTCAACTTTATAAAATACTAGCTGCACCCCGCCGTTTCACTCGCATAATTTTCTATCCCGTGGGAATACCATAATCAGCCTATAATGTTCCCACTGCTGGGACACAGGCCTCCTCTCGGTGAGAGGGAGTGGGCCATAATCCACCACGCGGGCCCAGTACGGATTGGCAGATGTCACATGTCTTCGAATTTTTGGTTCTAGGACATGCCTTCTTCACCGTTTTGAGAGCAGTACTGATGAAATAATTTACACAGAGTAAAGCGCCTGTCTGGGTTCGAACCTACGAGCTACAACTCGTAAGTCGCGGCCGTTATCACTTGGCCACCACTGCTCACTTGGCCACCACCACTTCCCGTGGAATATCGGGATAAAAAGTATTCTACATCCATATCATGTATCAGGTCCAGTTGAAAACCAACGTCAGACACTAGTTATCTGGCATTTTTGCTGAACCGGGCCTTTTTGGCGCAGCCGTGAGGCACACATTCCTGCTAATTTCTAAGATCGGACTTTACACTTTTTTGTTTGATTTTTATTTGTTTTTATCTAATGTAATGGACTTTGCACTTTTGATTTTTATCCTTTTTATTTTTGTTTTTTATCTGATGTACGACTATTATTTATCTATCTGGTGTATCACAATACACAAAAAAATACATTTATAAAATACATTTATTTAGCACAGACTAAAAGACACACATGTCTTTTAGTCTGGTTCTTTCTTCTTTCTTTCTTTACATCGTAACCAGGTCTACGCATTTGCCAAATTTTGTCCGAATCCGCTAAGTCGTTTTCGCGAGAAAGCGTAACAAAGAAACTTACAAAAAATCAAATCATATCTCTTTACAATATTATATTATATTATTATCGACTGCCACGTTGATCTTGAGGTTGCAAGCGCAACTGCTAAGCGTCAGATCCTGGGTTGGATTCCCAGGTCGGACAAAAGTGTTATTGGGTTTTCCATTAGAAATTTCTTAGTAACAGCCCGAAATTTGGAAGGTGATCTCCAAAGAAGAAGGTGGTTGTGTCGGGTTGCCGTCCCATCGAACTATGACAGTAAAGGAACAGAGAGTGCACCTGTGTTTACGCACGCACTTGTGCACTATAATATCTCCTGCGTACCTGGCTAATCTCGGTTGAGATTGGCCACCGTGATCGAAATCTGTCGGGAGGCTATTATTATTATATTAAACATAATATTATATTATTATTAGTTTAGACAAGAAAATGAGCTCAAAAACACCAGCGATCTCCAGATATAAATCAAACCAAAATGAACGAAGTACTTTTTTTTATTTTATAAATGGCATCTCGCAGTTCTACCTATGAGGTTATCGTCTCCTAAAGCGGACTTCCCTGTGGATGCCTCAATAAATTAAGGCTCCAGCCAGGGCTTAAAAAACTTAAAAACTAAGCAATTACACGCTAAGGGCACCCCCTGGGGATACGGACCTCGGCTTAGGGCGTCGCTGGGAGAGGGCAGCAATTGACAGGCTGGATCGGAATTATTTAGGGCCGAATTTAAAACTACACTGACAGAAATGAGCAGTAAATAAAAATGAAAAACATTGATCTGAACTGCTTTAGGCAGTTCCATAAGAGCCTAACGTTCAAAACAGTATTTTTTACTAATCGGAAAACAGTTAAAGCTTGAGGCAAAATGTTACCGTCATGACAGTAAACTTTAACGTTTTAAATAGCAAAAAGGTCACAAAATTAACAGTTTTATTCATTTGGTGATATCGTTCAAACCATTGACTTACATTACAGTAATGTTGGTTTTCCTTTTTTTTTTGTTGTTTTTTTTTCAGTAAATAGTATCTTCAATCATTAAAAGTTACAGTTTTGTCTTTTACTTTTTTACAAACATTGCTTCTTACTGTTTATAGTCAGTAAGTCTGAATTAAATCGCTTTACTATGTTGTAGTAAGAAATTAATTTTTTATATGATAAACATTAATGAACATAACATAATATCACACCTGTATGCCCCGAAGGTTTAGGCAGATTAGTAAACCCACACTTCGCAAGTAAGAACATTAATTATTTATCTTTTCAAAAACAGTTTAGGTATTCATGTATTGTATTATTTTTCGATCTGTTTATAAGTCGTGGACTTAAAATGCGTACTTATGGTAATTTGAGTAGCCCTTGACCTGTGCTGTTCGACACATTGTTCGAGAATTTCATCATTGCTGGTTTAGGCAATTCAACAAAAGTAACATGGTCATCGCAGTCGCAAATAATTATTAGGGAAGACTAAAGGCACGTCCAGACAACATGGACCATGCCTTTCTAAGTGTTTACACTCCGTTCACAATTTACCTTCCAAAAATATAAACAAAGATGGGTTTTTGGAATAACAACTTCAAGACCCGTAAAGTTATTTGCGTTACAACTTCAATCTTTTTTATGAATTTTAAGACGTCAAATATGTAAATTAAATAGGCATAAAGTTCATATTCGTTTAGGTGAAAATAACATGAGATTGGATGGGAGTGACGTCACGGATGTCAAGTTAGCCCGTGCTTCTTGCGGTCGTTCTATAGTTTAAAAATAAAAATAACACAGTTAACGGGAACTATATATTACAGAAAGTTTTAATATACAGTGATACATAACCTGCAACGTTATCCAGTGTCGAAATACAGTGTATAAAATACAATTACATTTTAAACTTAAAACTATAATACAGTGACTAAAATCTACCCTAAACAAAAATAAATAAGTAACATTCAGTGAATCCGTTAAAAAAAACTTATTGTTGAAGTGTTGTCGAAGAGTGAACGAAAAGTCTGTTTACCCCTGTGTCGCCTTATGGTGTCGTTATACCATAGCACTGCATAAAACCATAATACGCATTATTGGAAATAGCGCCATCTGTGGAGACGGTGTAGAACCACGGAAGAGATCGATAACTCCAGCAATACTGTACGAGTGATCAACAAACATGCCTGTAGCTAAGTGTGGTGGTTGCGCTAAATTTATATCACCGATAGATGCCGCTAAATGCTGTCGCTGCAATGCTTTGTACCACCGAGTTTGCGTAAACTTGCCTAATTTGGGTTACATCACACCCACCTGGTGCTGCCCTGAGTGCGTTAAAAACGTAATAAGGGACAACAAGGCGGAGACACCTGTTCGAGGTAGGGCAGATTCCGTGCAGGCGGAGGAAAAGAGCCCGGAGGAGCTCATGGATACCAGCCTACTAAGCAACAATGCGCTGGATACCACTATCCACTTCTCCCCTAGCATGGCTGATGAGCTACGCTTGTTTAAGGAGGAGATGCGGGCGGAGTTCCGTCTAATCCACCAGGAGTTCGACCAGCTGCGTACGGAGATGGTTGATCTAAATGACTCCATAAAAGCGTCTAATGTAAGAATGGACAACCTGGAGTCAAGGGTGAACGCTCTCGAACTTAAATTGGAGCAGAAACTCATACCGGAGGGGGGCGGAAATATTGAGAACACCATCGCTGAGCTGAGATGCCAATTGAATGAGCGGGATCAGGAACTCCTATTAAATGATATCGAAGTGTCCGGAATCCCTGAAAACAATAATGAGAGCACCCTGCACCTTGCCAAGGTCGTCGCCTTAAAACTCGGTGTCGACGTCGATGAGAGGGACATCGTGCATGCTGAGCGGGTCGGCTCCACGCACCGTAACCGGGTCGAGAACACGGACGGCTCCATCTCTGCTGAGCCCGCTGCGCAGCGGCCGCGAAGTATATCTGTCCGCTTCGCACGGCGCACGACGCGCGATGCACTATTGCGCGCAGCTCGAGTTCGCCGTGGCTTAAATACAGACGACATTGAAGTGAGTGGGCCGTCGCGACGTGTATACATCAATGAGCGTCTCACTCGTGTAAACCGCCAGCTGTTCTATCACGCTCGTCAGGCAGGGAGTCAGCACAACTGGAAGTATGTGTGGACACGAGACGGAAGAATTTTGGTTCGCAGGGAAGATCGCCAAAAAGCAGAAAGAGTTAGATGCATTGAAGACATATCTAGAATTTTTGGTTGATTAGTGGTTTGCACTGCATTTATCTCAAGTTGGCCCACCAAACATGTATTTTATCTTTTCGCTTCCCACAGCTGGATACTAAAATTGTCAAATTGTTTTCTTTGTTACCCAGCTGTTGTGTACGTCCTAAATATTTATATTTTTTCCTTTTTTGTTCTGTTTGTGTATTTTTTACGGAGCGGTGTGTGTCTCCTGCGGCAACAGATTGGAATCTAATCGGATCACAACGTAAGTGTACATATAGATTGAATATTAATGACCTCTTATTTTACCTATTGTTCATCTTTATAATTATTTACGGCAATTTACTTGTGTATTACATGGACTACTTGATTTATAAAACACAAACAGATGATTTTTTTAACAAACACATGAATTGTTTTTATAATACAATTATACCTATTTATAAAATCAAATTATACATTATTATTATAACTATTTACAAAAGCAAATTATACCTATTATACCTATGTACTCATAATCATATTTTTATTGTACCTATTTACAAAATGAAATTGATAATTTTTGATATAATGACCAGTTTTTATAATCCTATTATACTTATTTACAGAATGAAATTATACCTATTACATTTTACAATTATTACTTATACAGATTTATTATTTATAACATTTATTAGTCACACTATCTATTTTAAATATGTTCATGAGTTTTCTTTATTCGCATTACATGCCTACATACATACTACATGCAGCGATTCTTTTTTGATCACCAAAAGTGTCTACAAGGTTACTTATTTTTATGATATACTTGATGTGAAAATATTAATCGATTGCTGCCGTGCATTTAGGAAAAACAAAAAAAATAAACATGCTTGAAAAACACTTAAAAGTCGGTTTCTTAAATGTGGGTTCCCTTGGCACTAACCATGATGACTTTATAGCGGCAGTGGAAAGGCATTCTTTCGATGTAATGGCAGTCAATGAGACATGGCTACGACCTGGCGAGGAGGGGCGTGCGCCTAATGTGCCAGGCTACCGTCTGCGACATACGCCACGACCGCTGGCGGTGCACGGGGGCCGAGGGGGCGGGGTGGGGTTTTACCTTAGAAGAGGACTGACCGTTCGTAATCTGTCTACCCCAGTTGGCCCTAAATTCGAAGCAGTTGAGCAAATGTGGATTACCCTCACAATAAATGGAAATAAAATCGCCGTAGGCACAGCGTACCGCCCCCCACGGTTAGACTTGGACCTCTTCCTCGATGCTATCACTGAGGCTATTACTTCCCTAGTCAAATGTGATTACTATGTACTATTAGGCGATTTTAATGTCAACTTACTGGTTACTAATGGTCAAACAAAGAAAGTGCATGATTTTTTAAATAGTTTGAGCCTTAGGCAATTGGTTGGCTCCCCCACTCATTTCACAGAACACAGTGAAACACTAATCGACCTAGTGTGCACCAACCTCAATTACAGAGGAGTTTCCGTTGAGGCTTTTGGCTCACTAAATGGCCATTCACTTATTGCCTGCGAGTTCAGCATCAGGCGTAACAAGTATAAGCCTCATACAGTTACGTACAGACCTATTAATCAAATTGATAAAGGAATGCTTAAGAGTGATTTAACGCACATAGCTTGGGATAAGATCTGTGAATTGCATAACGTAAATGAAATGGTTGAGAGATTTAACAAAAACGTTCTATCTATTTTTGATGCACATGCTCCAGTTAGGAAAAGTATAATTAAAGAACCGTCTTATCCGTGGATAACTGACACAATAAAAGTTATGATGAGCTTGAGGAATGATGCCCTGGCCACGTACCGTAAAGCGAAATCGGACTCTAAACAAAACTATTATAAAGAGCTAAAATCTCTTGTTACCAGCTCCTTATATAGAGAAAAAGTTGCTTATTTCAATTATAACATAAATAACAAAATTAAAGATCCCAAGCAACTGTGGAAAAACTTAAAAAATACTATATTGCCAGCTAAGCAGATCTGCGATCTCCCTTGTTCCTTGAGAGATGCAAATCAACTAAATTGCCAATTTCTAAGTGTACCTGGCAACCCAAATTGTAACTTATCACAGCATGCTTTTTTTGAGTCTAACCGTTTTAGCGATGCAACTTTCACTTTACAGCCAGTCAGTGAGGAACAAGTTTTACGATATTTTGGGCAACTGAAATCCAATGCTGAAGGCTGCGATAACATTACTTTGAATATGCTTATGTTAACCCTTCCGCAAACACTAAAAGCCATCACGGACATGGTTAACTACTCAATTGTGTCTTCAACGTTTCCCGACATCTGGAAAGTAGCGATTGTCCGACCAATCCCAAAAACAAGTAACCCTACTGAATTTAAAGACCTCAGACCAATAAGTATTCTACCTTGCCTGTCGAAAATATGCGAAAAAGCAGTATGTCAGCAGGTATCTCATTACCTAGAAAATAATAATATTCTACCGGAACTTCAGTCAGGGTTCCGTAAGCAACGTGGCACTTGTACGGCTCTGTTGGATGTGACAGACAACATTCTTGCTGCACAGGACAAAGGCCTATGCACGCTTCTAGTCCTGCTTGATTTTTCGAGGGCTTTTGACTGCATAAACGTTGATCTGTTCCTAGCTAAGCTGCACTACTATGGATGTGACGACAAAACAATAGACTGGTTTCACAGCTACCTCAACAACCGCGAACAACGTGTCGAAATACGTTTGAGCGATGGCACAACCCTTGTCTCGTCACCACTTTCTATAAATAGGGGTGTCCCGCAAGGCTCCATACTGGGGCCCATAATCTTTATCTTATATTGCGCGGACATAATAAAATCTGTACAGCGTTGTAGTTATCATATTTATGCTGATGATATACAAGTTTATATCTCGTTCAAGCCTGACGAACATAAAAAAGCTTTGAAAGATTTGAACGAGGACCTTGATAGGATAGCATGCTGGGCAGAAAGTAACGGTTTGGTACTTAATCCTACCAAAACCAAATATATGCTAATTGGAACCAAGCATCAAATAAAAGCTGTACCTTCAGTGCTCAATGTTACGCTATTGGGTGAGTTGGTCAGTCGAGTCAATGAGGCACGAAATCTGGGTCTGTACATGGACGCTGAGTTGAGGTACGAGGGCCACGTGGCAGAGTCAGTGCGCAGCTGCTTTTATAGGCTCAAAGTCCTGTACAAAATAAGGCCGTATCTATCGGAGGAGCTTCGTGTTCGATTGGTTGAGTCTCTAGTACTCTCTAATTTAAACTACGCAGATACCGTTTTCGGACCTAGACTGCTGGCAAGAACTGAGCGACTGATTCAGAGAGTACAAAACGCCTGCGCACGATTTTGCTTCTCAGTTCCGCCTAGAAGCCATATAACACCTTTTTTAAATAAACACTCCATTCTTAGAATGAAATCACGTCGCAAGTTACACTTAGCGTGTCTAATGTTTGGGGTTATTAAACATAAAGAGCCAGCTTATCTGTACAAAAAACTGAGCTGGATCGCTAGTAGGAGAGAATGCGCGATCAGACAGTGCTCCCAGCAACTCTCTACAGAAGTGCACAAGACGGCCGCCTTCAGAGGCAGTTTCAGGTATGCCGCATCCAAATGCTGGAACAACATTCCCCCGCCGATAAGGAATCTAAAAACACTTGGTACCTTTAGGTGTCGACTGCGGCAGTATCTGATTGACTCTCAGAAAAAACTGGGCTTGACCGTCACAAACACGTCCATAATATAGCGGGTGGCTGGGGCTCTGCTCCACACGACATGTTTGTCTACACGTTATCCTGTAGACAAAGATTGGGACAACTGTGTAAAACGAAACGCATATAACATAGGTATTACAATAGAAAATATATAAGCAAATTATGCTATACTCACTGTAGTCATTATTATAAAACCATAACATAACTATTTATTATTATACACCAACATGTAAACTCGTACACATACATGCTTAAAAACATAAACTAGTCATTCATTACATAACATGTTATTACCTACACTATGATAATCAAGTAATCCAGTAGACTACACAAATACTTAATACGTTTAAAAAATCTTTCTTTCTGTCGGTTTTAAAAGCAAGTCAACTGTGGGTACTTACCACTTTTTAATATACGAGCCGCACTATGTAGGTACCATTTTGTTGAAACTCAGAAGTGTCTTCTCGACATCCGTATGTCACTAACGGGATGCAGCAGAATACCAGCGTCAGGTATTGTACCTGACATATGCTGAGCTGGACTCCCATTTGGTGCAACCATGAGACACACACCGCCCAGTAGTGATCGACCGTTATAGATGTAGAACATGAGCGAGGTGTCTATGGATCAATTTATCTTTTTAATCTTTGTTTTTTTTTTTTTTATTCACCTGTTTTTAACGTTTTTTAATATCTGTATTGTGTCTTTTGTTGCACTGAATAAACGTTTTATCTATCTATCTATCTATCTATCTAACATCAATTTTATACCAGGACTTGAATTGTTTTTACGCATGATTCGCGCAACGTTGACACGTCTGACGTTTGTTTGGTTCAGAACAAGCCATGTAGGTATGATGAAATTCGCAACGGAAGACGTGTGACGTCTATTCCAATCTGGCCAAGAATCAAAACGGTGAAGGAAAACATCGTGAGGAAACCGGCTACCAACCCGCACTGGGCTCGCGTATATAGTGGATTACGGCACCTGGTAAGCTGGGACACAGGCCTCCTCTATTCGAGAAGACTCCCTCTCGAAGAGAGGAGGCCTATTAAGAAAGGAAGGGAATATTATAAGCTGTATAAGCTTATGCTTATGCTAGCCAAAAATGCATATTCGATTCATATCAATACATTATTATTAATCACTTTACATATCAAGTTACGTTAATTTGTAACAAATAATACCTATCTGTATCATTGATGTTTCAATTAGTGCTGCGTCAATTATTGTCATAACTAATTGAATAATGCGACATAATAGGGACCTCATATCAGATTAAATTAAATCCTTTATTATAATTACCTCAAACACTAACCCCTTTACTAATAAACTTATTATATCAGATGAATAGTTACACACCAATTTCTCACTTTCAGTCGTCAGTAATTTGACTTTCGAAAGAAGAAGACAAAGCGTTGTTTAACTATACAGACGCTATAAAATGTTTATTAGTAAGGGGAATAATGTAACGTCCTCTCCAAAGGACGGAGGACTCTCGATGGGAAATATTAACCCATCTAGGGATTGAAAAAAAATAGGGATTGAATTGGAACTATAATCTTTGCAGTATGTTATAAAATCCACAAGCCACTTTAGTAACATAACATGGCGCCTGTATGCCCCGAATAGGTGAACCAGATAGGCAGAGGTGTACCAGGGGTACCTATGTATAGTAGACCCAGATTTCACCAGTTATATTTAAGTCCCATCTAACAGGGGTCGAGCCTGTTGCCATCAACCGGGCACAAAACCAGACTCCGGGCTGCTACTGAGAAATTCCAGATGGAAAAATCCAATAACACTTTGCCACAACTGGGAATCGTACCCAGGACCTCATGCTCAGCAGTAGCACTTGCGACCACTAGACCAACGAGGCATTTAAGCCACTTTAATCATCATCTGCCTAGCCTTTTCCCAACTATATTGGGGTCGGCTTCCAGTCTAACCGGATGCAGCTGAATACCAGTACTTTACATGGAGCGACTGCCTGTCTGACCTCCACAACCCAGTTACTGGGTACCAGTCTTGGTTGTCAGACTTTCGGGCTTCTGATGACTCGTAAAGACTTTCAAAGGTCTACGAATGGCAGCCGGGACCAAACGGCTATTCGTGCTTTCACGGAGTGGTCTTGGTATGTAAAGATGGTCACCCATCCAAGGTCCAACCGCGGCAAGCGTAGGTTTCTTCTAATCACATGTCATCATCAAATAACATTTAAAAACTCAGTTCCCGCTAAAAATCCCTCTCAATGTCAATACGAAAATAGCCGAAACAAAATATCCAACTCAAACAGCACCTCTGTATCGCGAACTTTTGATATTGCGTCAGTCAGCCAAGTTGAGTCCTACAATGAAGACTTACTGCCTCCATTGTTCCCAACACTTTCTTATAAGAATATATTGCTTATGTCCCGAAGTTGCACGGCAACTTTGAAATGTTACCAGTGATACAATTCCGCGAACTTTGTAATAGCTCCAAGATATTTTGTGAAAATACTGCGTGTTCAGATATCTTCTTTTGATTGCGTTATTGCGTATTGGGTACTTTTATTTTGAGTAACGGTTTTTGATATTTGTTTTAGATAAAAATTAAAGGTGTTTTGCAGTAAAGGCAAACCATGCTTTTTGTGGTGGTTGTAGACTGCAATACGCTGAGTCGATTGATTGGTTTCCTTTATCTGTACTAATATGTATTGGGTATTGTATAAGGCAGATAACCTTTGGAACTACAGGGGGCCTAAAAAGGCCGCTTTGGCAGAATCAAAAAATGATAACATAATGGACAGTTAACTGTAAAGTTAATCGTATCAAATCCCACTGGTGAAGCATTTTTCAGTTATTTTTTTTTCGTCTGTGCTAAAATACCAATCAATCCAACCCAAATCCAATCCCAATCTCTTTGATTGTACCTACGTAGTGCAGCGAAAAAAAGAAAAACACGGACTGTCTTCGCCATATTATAATTCAAAATGTTATCCTTTTATGATTCTCCAAAGTGGCCTATTTAGGCCCCCTGATCCGATTTCGAAAATGATTTCACCAATGGGAAGCTGCAGTACTGCCGAGTGTCATCTAACTATACTAATAATAACACTGAAGAGTTTGTCTGTTTGAGCGCGCTAATCTCGGGAACTACCAGTCGGATTAATTTTTTTTTTTAATTTGATTGGCCATTTCTTGAAGTAGGCTATAGACTACTTAATATCACGCTAGGTCCCTTAGTAGACGAGCAAATACAAAAAAAAAGTCAGAAATAACGCTGAGCAAAAACCAAGTAATAGCGCGGATAGGCGATGCGATGCGACGGGGTGGGTCGAGGTAACAAGAAATGTCACGCGAATGACGTCGCGCGCTAGTTTGCAAAAATTATGTAGAGTTAGAATAACGACTTTTAAATGGATAGGTACGCCATTTTGAAGATTTTATTCGTTTGTCCTTTTTGAAGTGAAACTTCTTTACGCACGCTTGACTTGGGGAGTAAGCTGGCGAACGCGTGACGTAAGCGTTACGAAAAGTGTGATCGGGCAAGGCGAACGGAAGTTAAGTGGGGGATATAAGCAAGAGACAGCAGTGCGCGCGCACATTTTCTTTCTCTCTTTAAGTTTCACTTCAGTCGTGTGGTCATAAGCACACTCGTTTTTTTTTCTGGAATGCCTACCTATCTAACTAGAACTTACTGTAGGTAGGTATTAAGAAAACAGTCTAACGTACAGAGTTGAAACGAAATAACACCTTATATGCTTATTTATTCAAGAGTAAATTTTACGCAATCGAATATAAAGTTACTATTGAAGTAATAGTAATACTTTTCTCTTTGAATGTTAAGTAAGCTATTATATTATTCAGATGTTCCAGTCCTTCATCAGATATACCTCCGAGCCTAGGTGTTTTGGTATACCTGCCCCTAAGCGAGACATTGTTACAAATTGGGTTCAAAGTTAATGGTGTATGAACAGTAACAGGTCGCTGATGCATCACTGAAATAATCAATTCTTCATAGTTATCAAAGCATATATCACGATCCTTGCCACTAAGGTTTATTTAAGAGGAGGGCCTAAACCAACAGAGTATCCATAATCCACTTAATCATAATTTTGTTCTCACAAAATGATCTTACATGAAAATATCTGCAACAACAAGCCTACTTGGCAGACAAAGAATACAAAAAACGTGGATCCAATTTGCCAAAGTCGTCGTGTTTGTAACCATTTTTATTAGCGTGTTGGCCCAATTATTGAGCCACATTTGCACGCTCTTTAGTTGCGTTTTCACGTATTTTTTAACACGCAACTGTCATTACTTGCGCATTAGTATATTCTTAGCAAGTGAGATGGATCCAAATTCGATTTCAATATGGCACTTCCTCAACTTTCTGAATAAAGAATCATCGTATAATGGCACAAGGTTTAGGTACTGAATAATATCTCCGTGGAACAAGACTCACTCAACTCGAGTTTATCCCCAGAGGCCCAAAACAGAATTAGTTTTTAGCTTTTGCGATAGATATCATCGATAAAATATGCATCCCTTGTGAAAGTCATCCAATAGATAACCAATATAACACTTAAAGGATTAATTACATCAGCATATTTTAACCCTCAAACTATCTATACTGCTGAGACATTCCGTTTAAACGATTCTATCCCAAGTGCACTCGAAAAACAAAATGAAAATGAGGCGATAAAAGCACCAAGCTTGTAAAATAATGTTAATAGAAACAGAAATACACAATTCTAAATCTGTTGAAACAAACATGAAGTAGGAAAGTTTCTTGAGTTTTCCAGGTAAATAGAAGCCGATGGAGATTTAATAAAACGTTTCGGAATGTAATGAAGTGTAAAATAGAGTTCCTTCCAGAGATTAGTCCCTTTTGTCGTGCGGCGACGACGCCGCCCAGGAAATCACTAGGAAATTGCCCAGTACCCTCCTCTCGCGCCCGAGGAGTCGCTGATATGAACAGTTATAATATCCTGGGAGCGCATTGCTTGGACTTTGGACTTTTTATAGTCTTTGTAAGTATTTCAAAAGCATGAAATTATTGGAGTAATAATACCTAGCAGATGTTTTCGGCTCTAAGCTTTTATGAATAGACTTTAGTACCTAATAAACACCGTGTTCTTCACGTTATCCATAAACTTTGTTAAACGCTTCTATAGCTTTTGCAAATTAAATCCAACACATGAAGTAGTACTTAAAAAGGCTTCGTTACAAAGATATTTTGTAATTTCATTTAATGAAATTTAATTGAGCTATGCAGTAAGAAAGGGTCTTAACTAATTTTTGACAAGTTTCAACCCGCCAAATCTTAAGGAATGAAAATACGTCGTTGCCAATTCGAATAAAGAGGCATGCATATTTGGTGATTTACGTCAAGGTATTAATTGTATGAAAATTAACCAAAAAATAAGAATTCATTAATGTGTCCATAATGAAAAATGCTTATTTCCATGGTCTGAACATCTAGTCGAAGTTGTATAGGTATCGTCCGGAACACGGATAGGTATTATACACTTGAAAATTAATATCTGCACGTGTTTTATATAGATCAAAACTAACAAAAAAAAATTACAATGTCTAACAATCAATAGTTGTCAACAACTTAAAAAATTTTGGGACCAAAAACTAAAATGCACAAACAAGACAATCTATAAAGCGGCCAATAAATCCTACTTTTGAACAATGACATCTACAAAAATACCGCCATTTCCAATCAAAGAAAGTGCTGCAAATAATTCTTCGTAGTACATGTTATACCACGTCGTATCAGTTTTATCTTTCACGGAGATTTTTCTCATGAATATCCTTTGCTTGACCGCGTGCCTTTTAAGTTAAGATGTCGAAAGTGGAGCGAGTTCATAGAATAGCACAGAAGGTCGTATCCATACAACTAAAGAGGTATGACGGTGTAAAGTTCACACATACTCCATAGTAAAGGGAGAATCCTCTGGCCAGACGGGTGTTGTGTCTGGCGGGCAACTGCCCGATGATTCATGTCGGGCCGTGTTGTATCTATGCTAGTTACGCGGTAAATTCTGCTTGCGCGATGCAGGATTTTGCGTGGCGTCAGTATGACGCGATACCGCTACACAACGAACGAGTGAAAACCGACACACGCTCGTCGCACACTTGGACGCAAATGTCCGGCGATCTCGGTGGAATGCCAGTCGATACGTCTTTCATAGACTTGAGTGTGGGCCGGTGGCTGAGAGTATGTCATGCTCACTCAAATGTCTCACTGGTGGTGGCGTCTGTGTTAGATCCTTAAGTTCCTTTCAAAATAGTCGAGCTGAATGGTGTTGATCCATGCATCATGATTGTGAACGGGCGCCGGCAGTAGGGACTGGTCATCCCTTAGCTGCCACGGCTTATTTTAATTACTGAATTGTTTTTTTTTTATTATATTAGTCAGTTGTATTACTGACGCTTTTAACGTGCATGTCTTTCTACATCATTCTTACATGTATAAATTCAATATGAATGATGTAAACAAAATTTTGTAACAATATTTTGATTTAAAAGAGTGTCAGTGGAGTTTCTTGCCCGTTCGTCTCCATAGGTAGGTACCTATCACGCTTTGGAATGGGCAACTAGCTTCATCTTTCTGACTGACTGACCCCTTGAGAATTCAAAAGTAATTAGTTTATTTGAAATAAATGCTTTGAGTTTGAGTCACGAGAGCGCTTGCACTCGCTGTATGTGAAGTATACGTGCATTTTACCGTAAGTTACCATGGCCCTGGCACAGGCAACTGAAGGAACGCGGGTGGGTTTTAATCAGTAAAAGTCTGACACGCCCTCCTGCTCCTCCCAGAGCGGGAGAAGTTATTTGATAATAACCCACCAAAAAAAAAAGTATGTCTATTGTGTACGTGCATTTTCGCTCATCGTATGGAGCTAACCTTCTGTACTTATTCTGTGGCGAGTTTCCCCAGAGCCTCTTAAACACGCCTGACTCAAAGATCCTGTAAGAAGCTCTGAGATCAAAAGCGAATGCACCGCTTTACTATGCAAAGGAAGATGGCGGATTATAACTATTATGTCAAGACAAAATTGTCTGTTGATGTTTGTCTTGTTTATGACTTTTGTTGTTAACTGGAAATAGACGCTTCTAAGTCTTGAAGCGTATGTTTATTGAATCAGTAAGATTGTATATTATTTATTGTATAGGCTTCGAATACTCTTATTTATTAGCTATGTGGGAATTAATATCATAACATCACAACGGTTAGGCAGAGTAGGACCTATAGTGCACACACATGTTTTTTTTTAAATGTAACTCATTAGGAGGAAATGCAGTCGGAGAGACTTTTGAAAAAGTCATAATTCGAGGTTTGGCTCTCGCCTATTTCCGCCTTCATAAACTGAATAAGAAGGATATAAATTATACTGTGTTTTTATGTTTTTCTTTTTTCATTAATATTTGTCAAATTTGTACACTAGGCCTCTGTTGACAGCGGTTTAAATCGGCATTTTTTGACCTTTCTAGTGCTTACAAAATTAATGTATCATCAAAAAGGATAACATAGGGACATACAAGTAGTTAATATTTATTATTCTGTAAAAAGTCATCGCTTTACGGTCATTAACCAGAATGAAAACTGCCGAGAGAGTTTCTATGGAGAAACGACCACCCCCATTTTCTCTTAATTATGACCTGTTTACTAAAACAGATCGAATTGCTTACAAATCGTAACTTTTATCATTAAGCAATACCCATAGACATCTAAAAAAAAATGTCAAAGTCTATGTTTAGTTTCAATTAGTTATGTGTGTGGGTATCAAATATGAAAAGAAGAGATAGTTTTTTAGCCAATATGCTTATTAAGACCCAGTTAGTAGGTTTTAAACCCATAGGCACTTAACGGTTAATAAGCCCCAAGTATTGGAAAATCGCTAGAAATGGTAGGAATCAGTGTATGAATTACTACATCTACGCCTAGGAGTCCTAGGCAACAGAAGATATTATTCAGAACCACAGAGAAAGTTCCCTAGAGAATCACTTGCCAAATTCACTGCAATTGCTTACTTCAATTTGATTTTACTAAGGATGACAATAAGTGGAGCACTAGTGGTCCTTGTAGACGAAAAACTTGGTCCTACTGTAGTACCAATTAAGTCTGGTCAATATTTTGTAGATTGAATTGCGGAAATAATGAAACTAGTAGGTATAAAACTATATTGCTAGGAGTTTAGATATGTACAGTCACCAAAAGAGATAAGTAGGTACCAGAGTCGTCGGATGTAGTTGAAGTTCAGTGTGAAACCGATGGATCTTTTTCAATTAAATTTAACTTGATAAATGAACTGTTTGTTTCCTATTAATTTTATTTTATTTTATTCAAAAACAGCAGCGTTCTCTATGCATTCCACCACCATACCATACTGCGATCGCTAACCAGCCTGCCAAGCGTGGCGATTATGGCAAACCCTCCCCATTTTGGGAGAGGCCTATGTCTAGCAGTGGACCTCTTTCGGCTGAAATGATGATGATGATGAATTCATAAACATCCACCGGGTTTCTAATTAAACTTCGACTATATTTGACGACCCTGGTTACTTATATCCTTTGGTGACCGTACACTATCGCAAAAGATTTCCCTGTAAAGTAAGTTGAAAAATAAATTATTTTTATGCCTCTTTAATATTTTGAATTACATAAATAAATAGTAAGTCAACAACGTTAACTAGAAGTAAATAAAATGGTGTTTTGAACCAAAAATAATCATGAGTCAAGTACGGAATAATTTGAAGCACTTAAAAAATAAACTCTAGATTATATGCAGAGCTCGATAAGCTATTGCGACCTTATCATCAACAACCGTTAATAGCGATATACTTAATAAATTCACCAATATTGACAGCCAATCTTTTTTTCGAAAGTATTACTTAATTCAGTTTAAATTCTGCTAAGCGAATTAATATTTTCAAGCCCTCATATTTTATTGATTAACTAGTCAGGCAGGATGATGCTTAAAACAATAATTAATATTTTTTATGCGTAGGTAAGGTTAAGAACAGAAGAAGTATTTAAAAAAAAAACAAAGGAAAAGAGAACCTTAAAAGGCCAGGAACAAAATTAGACCCTTAAAAGGCAGCCTCGAAATCAGAGTTACTCATTGTATCCATTAAAATAACACGAAAATAGGCCATCACTAAATCATGGAACCAATTTAAATCTGTTACGTAACGATTAAAGTTTGGGAACAGCGATACGAAGCACACTGGCTGGCAATCCAAGCGCTCATACATAAATACTTTGGACCATACAATACAGCTTTTACGAAAACTAACCGGCGCGCTGGCCGACCCATTAAAACTTGGACGAAACCAACTTTCATTCGATGTCATCAAATTTTAGTTGTGAAAGTTTTATCGACATTCATAATTACTACTTTTGTGTTTTTATGTTTGATGTGCTACTAAGACGCACACCAGACTCGACGCACGAACGCGCAACGTCTTTGAAAAACCTACCACCTCAATTCACATTGAAGCAATAAATCCATATTATATTGAGTACTAGCTTCTGCCCGCGACTTCGTATGCGGATCCTGTTGTTTATGCCAGCGACAACGGGGTCGTCGAAATCGAAGATCTGAAACGTCTGATGTCGAATTCTAAGAGCCCGGGGATGGGACGGCCGTTAGAATTACCGCCTCAATGATATTTCTCTGCAGCGAGACGACTTTGAGCCGGGTCCCATTGCACAGTTTCGGCGGAGTGAGTTTCCGAAGAAGCATAATTGGGACACCGACCTTTAACTTAATGGTGTGCGCTGGTAGTCCACTTGCACTGAGAGAATTGAGAAGTTCTATGGGGTAATGTGTGGCGTCATCTTAGTCGACAACAGTGTTTATTGAAGTGTAGATTACTTCATTTCCCTCAATTTCCACGAGAATGCATTCATTGATCGCTGAAGCTTGGTCGTTTCTGGGTGTTAAAATGGCTCGTTCACACACCCAAGAATTATGTTGGTGCGGTATCCTATTGATGTCCCCGTACACCAGGCGAATCAAATCTTCTAAGGTGGACACCACTCTCCCAAGTATCTCAGGTAGAACCACCTGGCCACCGTCTACTGGTAGCGTTCCCTCACCAAATTTTAGGAGAACATCAGAAAATTCTTGGCCGTGTACATTTCCGCCAAGATTTGCTCTCATATTCATCGTTAAGCGTAACCTATGAATATGTGGCCATAAGAAAGAGTATTTCACCAAAGCATTGCAACACAGCAACACCTCATCAGCCCTAGTTCCTCGCGTCACCACAGGCAGCGTTTGTCGGAAATCGCCGCTAAACAGAATTGTAACGCCACCCATCATTTGCTGGTTTCTGCGGATGTCCTGCAAAATCCTGTTTACCGCCTCTACTGCTTTTCTGTTCGCCATAATGCATTCATCCCACACGATTGAAGAGCAATCTTTAAGCACGCGTCCTTTGTCACTGTTGCGTGACACTCCACAAACAGGTGTTTCATTACTCTCTAAATCTATGGGAATCTTAAACATTGCGTGCGCTGTTGGCAATGGCAATCTTGTCTTGCCTCCTGACCTCTGCGAGAATGCCAGCGGTGACAAATATTCTCCCTGTTCCACCAGGAGCATCCAAGAAAAACATTTTACCTTGGCCGAGCCGAGTCAAAGATGGTGTCGAAAATTTGCTTTTGCTCTGAGGTAAACTTAGAGACATGGTCATTGACGGTCATAGCTTTTAGATCATAATTTATTTCAGAGTTGTACTCTCTGTTTCCAAGCTCTTGTACATCCAGATGTTGTGGAGTCGATATCCACCAGAGAACTGCCGTAGATCGAAATGACCATATCTTGAAGTGAACTAAGGCAACTGTTTAGAACGCGCTCATCAGTTGCCTCAGTATTATCTTCAGTAGTGCGTCTCAGATCTCTTAGGAAGTCTTTGGATAGAAGATGCCGATATTTCGCCTAAAACAGAAGCGGATTTGCAATACCGCAGAACACCAACATGACGACAAACAGATGTCGCAAACGACTGAGATTGTCACTAACGCTGGCCTCCTCAAAAGCGTTGTCCCAGTGCTGATCACCGTCGAGAAGGTGGCGTGCTACGCAAGCAGCGCGGTATGTGGGGTACTCAATGTCATCGACTGTCCTTAGAAACGCAAATGATGTTGGGCCGTGCACTGTGTGCAGTAACATTCGCAAATAATAGCACTCGCCATTATTTGGGTGCACAGTGTAAACCCGTCCCAATGCGGTGTCCTTAAAATTCCCGGAAACCCGTCCACGGCGTGTCCGCATCGACGTCGATTAAATACACCTCTTTGCTTGTCGTACGTGTAGTACGACGGCACCTCATCATAGGTGAGTGATCTAGCAAAGTTGTCCCCTTCACAGAGTCTGAAAAAGGCCAATTTCAGTCTATCAAAAAGTACTCATGTTAAGGCCAACAGGAAAATTTAACACATCAACCAACACAGACAACAAAGGTAACCCCCGTTTCTATAGGATGAGAGCGGCACATCCCTGATCGGCACCTATAAACATCACATTTTGGGAACAAAACCATAGCGTGATCTAACTCGACGCCATCGCCATCTAGTTAGAAAACGGAAACCACATATTATTTACCCAAATTAATTAAATTATGAATAAAACTAAATTGTCGTTAATTTAACAGACAACTACATTTTTTTGTATAAAAAAAATATGGTAACAGCAGCAAGGATCAAAACTAAGAAACACATACTTAAATTACCTACAACAAATGTGCTTGGTAAGATATAACCTAGACCCAAAAGTTTGACTTGACTTCATGATAGTGTAGCTTGTTGTACCGCCAATCAATCTGTTTAGTAATATTAATGTGAAACTCTCCATACAATTAGATAGGACATGTAAAGTTCTCAGATTTCATAACAGTATCGTTCCTAATGCACATAAAAAATTCAAAAACTAAAAAAAAAGAATTTTACGATTTCTTAAAACAATATTATGGGATTTGAACTCGCACCATTTAGTGCGGTGAACGGTCGCCTGACCTTACCGCTAAATTCTCCGTTGACATATTGTTGAAATAGCTGTTCCCTTGCAATTTATAATATTACTGCCCCGCTCCTTTATTAAAATAGCGTGATTATTATGTTCCCAGAGTTAAAGTTTTATTTTTAACTAAATAAATAAATAAACATGTCATTTTGTGCATTCAATTATTTTGTTCATTCAATTACGAACAAACACATTCTAAAATCAATATTGCTTACCTCCCATAACATACGGCGTGATAATATGTAGCCTAAAGCCTTCCTTGGTTTACTAAGAATATTTTTGCTGAATTTCAATTCAATCTATCCAGTAGTTTTGGCGTGAAGCTGTACCATACACACAGACAAACAGACAAACATTCTAAAAAGTCACTTTTTGTCATCAGTTACGTTTTTCTAACTAAAGCCACTTATTTTTTCTCGAAAATTCACAATGTACAGTTTTTCTTTCGTTACTGTTTTATTATATGTATAGATTAAGTGAATTCGATCAAATTATCCTCTCTTATCTTGATATAATAATAAGAATAAAAAAGAATTTAACGACAAAAAGAAATCTGTGTGTAACTATTCATCTGATATTATACGTTTATTATTAAGAAAGTTAGTATATAATAGTAGATATAAGGGTGGCAAGGACATTGACGCACAACCTGAACACTATTAATCTCAATCTGAATAATTATGAAGGATATTTCTAATCCATTGCTCCATTATGTTCGAAAAATGTTTCCGCTCAACGTCGTAAATAACGCAATGGATGTTACAATGGATTCAGAAGTCCCTGCGCTGAAATTTTTCTTTGACTTGTTTTTTCTTTGAAAGAGCAATGGTCGCCAAGTGGTAACGGCCACGACTTACGAGTTGTAGGTCGTAGGTTCGAACCCAGACAGGCGCTTTACTTTGTGTAAATTATTTCATTACTACTCTCAAAATGGTGAAGGAAAACATCGTGAGGAAACCGGCATGTCCTAGAACCAAAAATTCGAAGGCATGTGATATCTCATCTCATCTCATCATCTGCCAATCAGCACTGGGCCCGCATGGTGGATTACGGCCCACTCCCTCTCACCGAGAGGAGGCCAGTGTCCCAGCAGTGGGAACATTATAGGCTGATTATGGTATGGTATGGCTTCCATAGATTTTGACCGCGTAGGTATCAAACTTTTCTATGGAACACCAGATTTTCTTTTTGATAACTTTTTTAAAAATTCTACAAAAAAAAAAAACTCAAATCTAAATTTAAAATTCGAAATTCATGATTACAGTTTGCACGTCGATAGGATGCCATACTGTGTGCTTAGGTAGTAAATTAGTTTTTTTTTTTGCGACAAGCACAATCATCCATGTATAGGTATTACTTAGAACTAAATGAATGTTATATGCGAAAACTAACTAAACTTTTATTAGATTTCAGATTTTTCTATTGAGAAAAGATATTTATTTAAAGTGTTTAGGTACATAATTCTAATGCGGGTGTCGTAAAAGGCGACTAAGGGGCGTACCGGAGAATGGGCAGCAGCGTTCTCTATGCATTCCACCACCATACCATAATGCGATCGCCAACCCGCCTGCCAAGCGTGGCGATTCTGGCAAACCCCCCCCCTTTTGGGGGAGGCCTATGTCCAGTAGTGGACGTCTTTCGGCTGAAATGATGACATAATTCTAAAAGCTAACAGTCTTAAAATAATAATATGTACAAGTAGGTATATAAAAAGGAGGGGTTAAATATTCAAAGGGCATCAAAAAATTCGACCGCATCGCTGTTAGTTTAATTTAGTTTTACCATTAGGTACTCGAAAGACATCCACTGCTATATAGGACAGATAAGTAGGTCATGCGCTCCACATCCTGTCGGAACGGGTTCAGATCATCATTCATCATAATTATCATGATAATTTTAAGACTGTAAGCTTTATAAATCTACACTATCTACACTAATATTATAAAGAGGAAAAATTTGTATTTTTGTTTGTTTGTATGTTTGTTTGTTTGTAATGGATAAACTCAAAAACTACTGGACCGATTTTAAAAATTATTTCACCATTAGAAAGTTTCATTATCTGCGAGTAACATAGGCTATATTTTATTTTAGAAAAAATAGGGGTCCGTAAGATATTTGGGTTTTTCGGACCCAAGGTGTTAAAAATCATGCAAAAAAGTTCCTTATTTGGCGTACGCCGCCTAAACTATAAAAGATAGAACCATAAAATGTACTAATTAATTAAAGACCTTAAAAATATCTAAAAAAAAGTCCGCGACATGCTATACGTATCTATTTCGAGTTAAGCACAACAACCATTTTTTTATTTAAAAATCTTGAATTTTTTTAGAACTCCATTTAAACGCATTTATTTTACACATGTCATTACTCCTTATCAAAATAAACTATTTCGCTACAAAGTACTGTTTATGTAGATAATATTTAGTATTTAATTAATTAAAATTGGACGTTTGGTTTGAAAGTTATGGCGAAATCAATCCTATCCTACTAATCCTACTTCCTACTATCCTACTAACATTATAAACGCGAAAGTTTGTGAGGATGGATGGATGGATGTTTGTTACTCCTTCACGCATTCAGAAGCGTGAGGCACAGAGCACTTTTTAACCGACGAAAAAACGGAGGAGGTTCTCAAGTCGACGCGTATATTTCTTTTAAATGTATGACCACAGTTAAGTTACGGCGAACGAGATTATTATTAAAAAAATATTTATTTGAATTAAAACAATGTTTATTGATTCGAATGTTCTACAAGACTAATTTACAATTATAATATTTCTATTAACTAAAACTTATTACTAAAATCTGCAATTCTGCAATTGTGCAGTTTGTCAATGACGCACGGGCGCATCCGCTGCATTAGTCAGCGATTAGGTTGCTAAGGCGATTGCCTAACTCCTCCCTCCTTAAGATGGAAGCGCGTCCCGCAGCTTCCCGCAGCGTCCTCGGTGCGAGGCTGATCCTGTATTTGTCGTCGCTGTTTCCACTGCCAAAGCTTCCATAGAAGGATTGTCATCAGGATGAGGTACAGTCCTAGTGTTGACCAGCTGGGCGTAGCCATCATAGTCTGCCAATCAATTGTGGGTTCTTGTAAGTTGTCGGCTCGTTCTATCAGTTCGTGAATGCTGTCCAGTGATATATCTTCCAATTGTAGGTTGAAATGTATGTTCTCCTCTGGAATCACGGCTTTACTGGGGAGTGGTATGATTTCGTCTGCTGCGACAGTATTGATGTTTGTCGTTAGTGTTCGGTTAAGCACTTGCATTTGGCAATCGCTTGTAATACTGGCGATGTGTATTCCTGATATCCTCTTGTATTCAGATTTAGTTCCACATTTGGTTCTTAGGACTTCTTCTTCCTTCAGGATGATAAGCCACTTGTTGTCTTGGAGTTTCTGGATTCTTCCTTGTTTGAGGTCTATCTTGGCTCGTGTGCAGTTTGCGTTTTGGTGTTTCACGAGGGATATTATGCAGTCTTCTGATTTATCAACAGGCTGGGTGTTCAACGACGTGCAGAGTTGTGTATCTTGTGTGATCCGTTTGCAGTCTTCTTCTAGGTACGAGTACTCGTTGGTGCCCAGTACGAGGTATTTGGATTTAGGTATGATTGCCAGGTTTTGCTTGTCGGGAATGGAGTATAGGTGGATTAGGTCGTATTGGTTTGTATCGATGGAGGGGATATCTAATATAAACGTTAACGTGTGGTCTGTACTATAAGCTTTTACACTAATAGACTTCTCTAAGCTATGTATATTGCTAATAGTAACGCTATCCACTGGTCTAAAATTGTATGATTTCTGAATAGCTAACATTTCGTTTATAAGAATGTGTCCCCACACATTCTTATAAATACAATAATACAATGTCCCCATACAATGCTGGGATGCATTACTTCTAACTGAGCGAAAGTCATAGCGTCTTCTAAAATTACTAACTTGTCTAACAGTAATTGCAGACTGAAATCTATTTGTATATATAAATCTAGAAAGTGCAACCTATTTACTATAATATTATTATTAAAAGTGGTATTTCTTAACATTAGACTTAGTTTTTTCTGGTTCTCGTCTAAAAGCTTAATCTGTTTACTGTACTCTTCGACTGCATGTTTTGCTATGAATAATGATTGCTTTTGAGACACATTAATTTTATTTACCGAGTTTCGTAATTTTGATATTTCATTTTCGAATTTAATAGCATCTTCGTAATCTAAATTACCTGTTATAGTTTTAACGATGGAACCTAGGCCGTTAATAAAACCACGTCTAAACCTATGGTGCGGTGCAATAAACACTATTTTCTTACCTATTACATTTAAGCTATTATCTATTTGATCTTTATATGCCCTATTTAATTGCTCGTTATTTTCAGCAGCTTTAGTATTGGCATATAAGGACATAAGTTTTAAAGTCGTTTCGTGTAAATAGGATACGTTATACACGCAGGCCAAACTAAACGTATCTACTTGCTTCAAAATTTGACCTTGTTTTAATAAAAGAATGCCATTGACGTTATCTACGGGGTTAAGAGTCAGGTTGGCGGTTGCGTAGAGGAGGAAGGTTCCTGTGACGAAGGTCCTGGAACAAGATGTTGTCTTCGTAAGAGTTTGAAATGAACTCTGATGGATTTAGAGTTGGGGTGGCTTCCTATGATTTCGGCAACATTGTTAGGATGAAGGTGAATGATCTTATACGGACCTTTAAATACTGGCTTCGTTTTGTCGCTCCTCGTAGTCTTTGCAACCTGTTTATACACCGTTTCACCTACCTTGAACGTGATGGCCTCAGCAGCTTGATTCCGCTTTTCTATTACCTGCTCTTTATTTTTAGATATGTGGGCTGCTATGCAATCCTGTACTGCTTCTGCATTTTTACGGTGGTTTAGGACATAGTCCTGATAGAACTCTTTAGGATAGTATAGTTCTAGTGGATTTCTAGATGCTGTATGACCCAATAAAAGCTCACGCGGTGTATAGCCTGTCGCAGAATGAATGGCATTATTGTAGGCAATAATGGCATACTTCATCAGTAATTGTATGGGGTCATCTTTATTTGTCATTCTCTGGATTCTTATTATTTCAGCAATAGTGGAGTGAAAGCGCTCAATGGGTGAGTTTGAATTCGGATTATAAGGAGTCGTGAAGTGTATGTTAATGTCGTGAGAAGCGCATATTTCCTTTATGACGTCATTGTCGAATTTAGTGTCTGAGTCTGTGGTAATTTTCAGAGGTAGTCCTAGTATAGAAAATACTTGTAATAAAGCTTCTGCGATATGAACGCTGCTTGAAGCATTTAACGGTACAGCCTGAGCGAATTTTGAAAAATTATCTATAATTGTCAGAAACGTCGCACCTCCGGTGGAATATAGGTCCATAAACAGATGTTGAAACGGTTTCGTAGGTGTCTCTGTTAACGTTAGTGGGGGTCTCAAAGGGTTTCTTTCGTATTTGGCTCTTAAACACATGTCGCATTGGTTAATGTATCTTTGAATTGACAATAGCATATTAGGCCAGTGATAATTTCTGTGTAGTTGTTTATACGTCTCCTGAATACCTCTATGCGACGATTTACCTTCGTGATATCGCTTAATGAGTTCTTGTTGCTCAGTTTTGTTTTCAACAAGGGTAACGCGTGACGTACATCTTATAAGTTTAGGACCTCTATCATTGAAAATTGTAGTATAGACTCTCGAGAAAGCCAAGTACAGGTTTTCGTCGTAGAAATAGCAGTGGAAGATACGGTCTGCTATTGTGTGCTCTTTTAGGAACCTAATGATTTCGGGTTCCGTATTGTTTACGGGGATGAAAACATCTTTAATGACAGTCCTAGAGTTAGTTGATCTATTTTCTACTCTATACGTTGACCCCGGGGTAGACCTAATATAAAATTGTTTCAGTTGTTTGTCTATTGCATCGGATAAAATCGGGATGCCGTTGTTTTCATTATCGGGTTGGGTATGGTTTGTCGAGACTAGTTGGTCAGGGTCGATTGTAACAACGCTCATTGAGTCTGTTCCGTTGTCAGTGTTGGGATGGTTGATACTTCTTGCTTCTACGTCGTTATTATTACCAGGGTAATTACTATTGTCAATAGGTACATCAGTATTATTATTGCTAGGTCCGTCATTGTTGTCGTCTCGGTCGTTATTTGTCTCTGCTTGTCTACGGGCGTTCTCAAATATTCTGTTTATAATTTCGTCGTCGTCGTTATCGTCTAGATTGACAGCTAGTGAATCTATGCTGTTGTGAAAGATTTTGGCTCTGGATAATGCATCAGCGTTAGTGTTTTGTTTGCCCTTTTTGTAAACTACCTTATAGTCGTACTCTGCTAGCTTTAGTTTCCAACGTGTTAACTTTGAGTTGGGGTCTTTTAGAGACATCAGCCATGTTAAAGGTCTATGGTCTGTATAGATGGTGAATTTTCGACCGTACAAATAAGGCCTAAAATATTTGATAGCCCAAACTATTCCGAGTAATTCCTTCTCTATTGTCGAGTAACGAGTCTCGGTTTCCGATAACGTTCTTGATGCAAAAGCTACTGGTTTATCAGCACCAACATTGCCTTGCGATAAAACTGCGCCTAACGCAAAGTCAGATGCGTCTGTTGTCAAGATAAATGGTTTGTCAAAGTCAGGGTATTGTAGTATTGGGGCATTAGTCAAAATTTGTTTACATTTGTTAACTGCGTCTAAAAATTCGTTACTATGGACAATTTTTGCGTTCTTTTTAAGACAGGCTGTTAACGGTTTTGTAAGCTTCGCGAAATCTTTAATGAATTTTCGGTAATAACCTACTAATCCTAGGAACGCCTTTATGTCCTTTTGTGTTCGTGGTACGGGGAAATTTAAAACAGCTTTTATCTTGTCTTTGTTGGGTTGTAGTCCTTGGTCAGTCAATTCATGTCCTAAAAAATTCACATGTTTTTGTAAGAATTCTGACTTATCTAATTGCACTTTGAGATTATGCATTCTGAATCGCTGAAGTACTAACTTGAGTTTTTCGTTATGATTCTGAAGTGAGGTGGCTGCGATTATGACGTCATCTAAATAGGTGAATACGTTATCTATTCCTCTAAGAATATGGTCCATAAGACGCTGAAAAGTGCTCGGAGCATTCTTTAACCCAAACGGCATTCTTAGGAATTCATAGTGACCTCTTTCTGTAGTAAACGCAGTCTTTTCTATGTCGTTGGGGTGCATTTCCAACTGATGGTAGCCACTTGCTAAATCAAGGGTTGTAAAATACTGTGCGCGCCCTAATCTATCAAGTATGTCGTTGATGTTCGGTAAAGGGTACTTGTCTTCCACTATTCTATCGTTCAGTCGTCTATAGTCTATAACAAGTCTCCATTTAACCTTTCCTGAAGCGTCGGGTTTTTTTGGGACGATATGGACAGGGCAAGACCAGGGTGAAATACTTTCCCGTATAATTCCTTGCTTTAATAAATTATCTATTTGTTTTTTAATTTCTGTACGTTGTTGCGGGGCTTGTCTATAGTTTCTGACAAAAATGGGTGTGTCGTCAGTTAGTCTTAATTCATGTTTTACAGTATGTGTGAAAGATAACGGTATATTTTCAGAGTAAAATACGTCACGATATTGATAACAAATTTTGGTAATCTCACGTTTTTCTTCTTCATTCATATGGCTGGTTCGAATTTTCTTTAAGTTTTCGCGAAGTTCTTTGTCAATGTCAGTTTTAGTTTGAAGGGTGTTAATTTTGTGTGTTTTATTTTGATTTATCAATTGCGGCGGTAAAGGCTCAAGGGGTAGGTGGCAATTGTTACTGATTACTTGTTCTTTATCGGTTAAATTAATTATAGATGTTTTAAAAATTCCATTTTTTACCGTTACTACAGCGGCGGGTGACTTCAGTCCTTTAAACCAATTAAAGTCGTCACAGATATAGTTACCGTCCATACAATTCGTTTTTACTGTTATAAACTTTTCGCAATTTGGTTCAATTTTGAGCCTTTTTACTGGATAATCAAAATAAATTGGTATTTCGGTATTATAAGTTCGCAATAACTTATTTTTAAAATCTATGTTACACCCTAATTCTTTTAACAAGTCCATCCCTATTAGTCCTTTATACTTTGGGTCAAAATCGAAAAGTAGAAATTTATGATAAGTGTCTGTCTTAAACTGTGAGGGCAAAGGTAAAATAGCAACATGTTCATGACGAGTAACAGCATGCGCAGTTTTTACTTGAAATGGCTCGCGCTCAACGCAGTGTTCAAGATTAGTACCGATTATTACGTCGGGTGATATCATACAGCGCGAAGCTCCAGTATCTAATAAAAATTTACCTTTAAATTCCGGCAATTCTATATAAGGAAGATGGTCTTTACCTTGGTTGTTGAGGTGAACAGTCTTTACTAGCTGTGGTCCAATGGGTCCTCGCTCTGAGGAAAATCCTGATGGCTTGGTCCCTCCGTAGGCATCTCCTGCGTGTAGTCTTCACCATTAAGCTGTAAATTACTATTATACTCACCTTCATAGTAGGCATTGTAGTCAGGGTAGCACTGGTCTTGGTTGTGCTGTGTATAAAACATTTCTTCAGGGGCAAAACGCGGTGCTTCGGGCTTGCTTACCGATCTCATGGTGACGTCAGACACTTTTTGTGGCGGGTTCACCTGCTGGCGAGGTATATTCGGCTGAGGTCTAAAATTACCTGAGTTCCTGACAATACCAGAACCACTAGGTCTTACGTTACCTGAAGCGGGTCTTCCTTGGGGTATGCCTTGGCCCCTCTGTTGTCTCTGATCCATGTTCCAGCTATTACGCGGGGGAAAGTTATTATTTTGGGGTACCGTTTGGTTTGGCTTGGGTATTTCTTTCGGTTTGTTTTGAATGGACAGTGCATTAAAACTATTATTAAATCTATTGAATGCCAAACGTGCCTCCTCTTGCCTAGCCGTTACTATAGCTGCTTCAAGAGTCGTAGGTTGTGCAATCCGCACGCCGATAGAGACGTGAAAGTCCAAATGGTTAACGTATTGGTCTATGACCATACTCTCATAGTATGACTTATCAGTATGCCTACCTACTACGTTTAAGGTGTCTAAAATTTCCCTTAGTCGTTTACCAAACGTCTCAGCATCCTCATTTTTATTACGACGCAAACGCGTTAGTTCTTGCATCAACTGTATTTCGTTACGCGGTTCGCCTAATCTACGTGTCAACGCGGCCTTAATTGTCTGCCAGCTATCAACTGTTTCTTCGGAGGCTATTGCACTGATCGCCGAACCACTTAATTTGCTTTTAACTAAACTAACAATAGCAGGATTCACCCTAACTTGTGGATCCAGTAATAGCAACACATTTTCCACTTCCTTAATAAAGTAATTTAATGTTTTAGGATTGCCATCGTATTTTGGCAACAGCTCTGAAACGAACTTGAAAGTCGCTAGATCGATGCTTGCCATAGCCATCGTGATTTGATTGTAAAATACAAAACAAATTAATTATAATTCACTTTACGATACTATTGAGATTATGTATAATACCTTATTCTGTCTACTCTCTAAGAAGTTAGCTTGAAGTTATTTTAATTATGTTATACGACTCACGATTATAGCGAATACGTAAACGAGTAAATATCTCTTGTTACAGAAAGAATTGCTGTGAAATGCGAGATTTATACCGCGATTTTAGCACGTATACATAAACGTTTCAATTCAAATGAATGCAATAAACTCGCATAACTAATGTAATTTGCCTATAGCGATTTTAGCCTATAAACAAACACACAGATAATATTTATAAAAAATACGGCAGGAAATATAGCATGGGAAACTGGGTATACAACAAGCACTCACCACAGTATCTTCTGCATCTCTAGCCGGGCCTTGTAGAACAGCAGGGGTCCCAATTCTCCAGAACTCCCGCAGGTTGCTCGCCTTCGTAGATTCGAATTTGCGATCGCGAAGATAACGATAGATACCGTTCACTCTTACCGAAGAGTTGTATTCGAAGTAGAGTGTCGCGATCCTACCGACTGCGCCAGTTAAGTTACGGCGAACGAGATTATTATTAAAAAAATATTTATTTGAATTAAAACAATGTTTATTGATTCGAATGTTCTACAAGACTAATTTACAATTATAATATTTCTATTAACTAAAACTTATTACTAAAATCTGCAATTCTGCAATTGTGCAGTTTGTCAATGACGCACGGGCGCATCCGCTGCATTAGTCAGCGATTAGGTTGCTAAGGCGATTGCCTAACTCCACGCATAACTTTATAAAATACCTACTGGGCTGAGGGCAGACCGGCAGACGTCGTTGACGGTTGTGTTCATTTTGCGAAGCGATTTATTACTAACTTACAGTAGGCAAAATTATAATTTTTAGGTAGTATATTTTAAGTAGAAATATAGATTCGTTATTAATTTAATTATTGTAGTCATATTAGAATAGTTTTCTTTGTTTGTAAGTATTTTAGTTAGTTAGGTACAGGTTGTATTTGTAAGTATTAAGTACCTAAATGGATTCGTTATTGTTTTCATTAATTAGATTATTACAATTGTTTTTTTTTTGTGAGTTTAAGGAAAACGTATAGTTTTAGGTTTAGGTTGTGTTGTAAGTAGAGAAGATAGATTCGTTTTCCTCTTAATTACCTATTGGAATTGTTTTAGTTAGTTTGAAAATTACTACCGATTTTGTGATTTTTTAAATAGTACTCACAATAATGCCGCGAAAGCGTAAATCTAATATTCCACAAAGCTCTAATAAAGCTCGAGCTATGAAATAGCTAAACTTAACGAGACGTCTCAACAAACGGAGCTTCAAAGGTTTGAGTAGGCGGCGCGTGAGGCGGCACACAGAGCTACGGAGACACCAAAACAGTCCCAAGATCGGCGTCAACAACACGCTGAGTATCTGGCATCTCAACGAGCTGCTCAAACTCCAGATCAGTCTCAACCTCGACGTCAATGGCATGTTGAGTATCTGTTGTCTCAACGGGCTGCTGAAACACCGGAACAGTCTCAACCTCGACGTCAACGGCATGCTGAGTATCTGGTGTCTCAACGGGCTGCTTTAACACCGGGACAGTCCCAAGATCGGCTCCAACAGCATGCTGAGTATCTGGTGTCTCAACGGGCTGCTGAAACACTGGAACAGTCCCAAGATCAGCCCAGCAGCATGCTGAGTATCTGGTGTCTCAACTGGCTGCTGAAACACCGGAACCGTCCCAAGATCGGCCCCAACAGCATGCTGAGTATCTGGCATCTCAACGAGCTGCTGAAGCTCCAGAACAGTCCCAACCTCGACATCAATGGCATATGAGTATCTGGTGTCGCAACGGGCTGCTGAAAAATCGGAACAGTCTCAACCTCAACGTCAACGGCATGCTGAGTATCTGGTATCTCAACGGGCTGCTGAAACACCGGAACAGTCCCAAGATCGGCCCCAATAGCATGCTGAGTATCTGGTGTCGCAACAGGCTGCTGAAAGACCGGAATAATCCCAATATCGGCGTCAACAGCATGCTGAGTATCTGGTGTCGCAACGGGCTGCTGAAAAACCGGAACAGTCCAAGATCAGCGTCAACAGCATGCTGACTATCTGGTGTCTCAACGGGCTGCGGAGACACTAGAACAGTCTCAAGCTCGACGTCAGCAGCGGGCGACTTACGTGGCATCCAAAAGAGCCACAGAAACCTTTGCAACGGCTGAATCTCGCAGACGCGTTGTTCTTACACGAATATAATGTTGCCTTAAACAGTTCTAAATAAATGTCCGTGACAGCATATATCTACCTTTTATGTGGAAGTCGTAAATAGTGAGCCATATCGAAAGTACCTCTTTCTGTATGTTACCTTTTCACACCTAAACCACTGAACGGATTTCGATAAATTTGGCAAGTAGATAGATAGCATCCTAGGGAAGGACATGGGCAATTTCTGACATCCATGCGGGCGAAGCCGCGGGCAGAAGCTAGTTATGAATAAAAACACTTTTCTAATTGACTAACCATCCTAAAACTAAGTGTTTATGTGCGAAACGTGTATTTTCAATTTTAAAATTGTTTGAATGTACGTTACCTACGTTTACTCTGCGCGTTCATGTTATGCCCACAAGTTAAACAATTGTGTTTAATGCAGGCAAAACAGTTTAGTCGTGAGTCTAAACAGTTTTGTCAGATTTGAGACAACTTTTACTATGAAACAGTTTTGGTACGAGTATGCTTACCTTCATTGTTATACTGATTTTTTTACTAAAGATAGTCTAGACTCTTAACTACACACAATGAATTCGACACAGTTTTCATATAATAATAAATAATAAGCCATTTATTTTCAGGTAACAAAGACCCATAGATACATACCTTCTTAACCTAAGAATTGAATAGAATACTCTTTATTATGTACACCATATAAATTACAGACATAGAAACTGTACAAAGGGTGACACAATGGGCGGTCTTATCGCTAAAAGCGATCCCAGATCTCAGTGATCTAAGTATACATAATAATATAGTAACAATTTTGTTAGTAAATAAAACTTAATAACTATGTTAGTGCACTAAGTTTTTGTGCGTTCTGGTGGCACTTGTCCGCGAAAACGGCGGAATACCACATCCTGCGGCCAAAAGCTTTCTTCCATCACCAGGTGCAGGTAGCATGTTGGTATGCGCACCACGAACGCCTTGAAGTTGACGTTGCGGTGCGACTCCAGTAACTGCATCCTCGGTGTGTAGCTCGTCTTCTGGCGCACGTATTCCACGATGTTCTCCGCCGTAGTGGTGTAGTGTAGGTGAAAGATGTACACCGGTGTGTTCGGCTTTGCGGCACGCAAGCTGACTTCGGGCTCCGTAGGAGCTTTGCCGCAGCGGTTCTTGTTCGTTCGTGACCGGCGCTTCCTCCTTTGCACCGTCACGAAACCCTCATCATGAGCCCTATTCGGTGCCTTTTTTGGCATAGGCTACCTACTTGGAGCTCCTGGGGCACTCGCGGTGATGCTAGCGGATTCCTTTTCTATGGGCTTCGCCAGGGCTGCAGACACTGGCAGTGGGATGGGCCGCGATGACAGCACGGGGCTGCGGTGCACGCGGGCGGGGCGCACTGCAATCTCAGCAAACGACGGGTGCGCTGGTGACGAAACTGCTGACGCGGAATGTGAAGAGGCCAGCTTCGCGACACATGTTTACGTTAGATGCATCGACTGATGACGTCGTTACCACCACAAGTTGCGCAACTCGGTAAATTCTTTGCGCAAATCGACGACGGTGTTTTAGGATGCATCTAACTTCGATAGAACATCCGCGAGGCGGGCCGTTAGAAAGACAACGTCCTTCAGAAGGCTTGTAACATCGACGTGGTCGAAGGGGACGGGTGGCAGCTTGTGCAGCTCCTTCGCCACAAACGTCGGGACGTCATCCGGGTCGGTCTCCTTGAACAGCGTGATAATATCTTGCAGATTTCTCTTAGTCCCGTCACGCCGGCTGGACAGCATCTGGTCGCAGTTGCTCAGCAACAACAACAACTGAACAACAACAACTTCGCAGCAGCTATGTCCTCCTCGCTGAAGTTCGTTGAGCAGATTTGAACACGGATACCTCGTCCATCACATCCAGCTTCTGCTGCAGGAACGCCAGCAGCTCATTCGCCACAAGTTCATTACTCATGGCGAAAAAAGAATACGAGCGACAGCTTGCGCCGCGCTAGTCAAAACACAGAATATGTAAACACATATGAAGGATGTTGTATAAAATCGGATAAATCTACAAAAAGGAACTGGCAGGTGGCCCATCTGATATGAAGCTGTAACAGGCATTGCTTTTGGAATAGTATTACGCTCGTCTGCTTTAGACGAAATTCAAAAGTCTGACGTGGCTAGGTTCCCCCTTGTTATGTTACCGACATCTTTCTTTACTTTAATCCTAATAATTATTTTAAATGCGAAAATAGCACTGTTCGGCTACGCGTCTGTCGTTACCTTTTACGCCTATACTGCTAAAACGATCGTTATGAAATTGGACAGATAGGTAGCCTGGGACCTAGAGAAGGACATACTACGTTTCATATTAGATATTTGTATGTAAAAAACGATGAAATACAAAGTACACGCAGACGAAGTAACGGGCAAGAGCAAATATATCGATATATATAAAACTGTAATGTTTTACCATTACTCGAAAGACATATACTGCTAAACATAGGACAGGTAAGAAGGTCATGCGCACCACATCCTGTCGGATGTGGATTCAGATTATCGTCCATCATCATCAACATTTCAGCCGAAAGACGTCCACTGTTGGACATAGCACCCCCCTCCCGCCCTCCAAGTACCGCCACTTCGACCAGTTCTGTTTCTCGCAACCAGCGGATTCCTGCGGCCTTCACATCAGTTCACTCTGTGGGAGGCCGGCGGCGGATGCTTGCAATAATTCCATAATTATTTAGCTGTTTAATTGCATAACGAACTTACTGGTAACTTGCTTACTTTCATTTTGACAGTTTAATAATATTCATTGCATTGTTTACTTTGTTGAACAGACAAATTTTTCTAACATGTGAGGCAATGGATTAGCTATAAATTAGCTATAAGCAATTTGATGGAATTGAGATTATAAATGAAAGTGTATTTCGTAAATAAGGTGTTGTTCTCGATCAAGATTCATGACTCAGTATCAATCTAGAATACAGTCTAAATTGTTTTAACACGCATATCATCTGTTTACTCTATCAATATCGTCTTGCCTTATTGCCTTCACTAACAGGTTGCTAAGCAACGCATTAACGATACGTTACTGATACGAGAAATAATTATGTGCGTTGTTGGTAGACACTTCATAATTATATGTATTATCAAGACGCTAGACGACTTGAGTTGCTTCGAGACGATAATGTGCGTCTCAACCTTTGAGGTCAAGGTACTTATTTAATTTGATGGTAATTGGTACGGCTGAAATTTTGTGAATCGTTGTTGGAATTTTATTTTCAATTTAGTGCTTCTTACATTTGATATTACATTGTTTATAATAATATTTTCATGTAGGTACAGCGGTGCTATTCTGTAAAAATCTCACCGTGAAAACTTAGGTGAAGCGAGCGTGGAGTGAGCAGTCAATAGTGTCAATTCCGAGCAAACACAAACTCACTTCACCTAAGTCACTGTGAGATTTTTACAGAATCGACCGGCAGTTCTTTGTTTTTACTATATATCGTAGTAACAGTACCTATCTAGTGTTTGCTTAATTGACTTTTTTAATCATACCTGCTTTCAGTTTCTGATAATTATACATTTTGGTAGTATACAGAGCTTTAGGTTAAACAAGGGACATACTTTGAGGGGAGTTAGTACTCATGAAAATGAACAACTTTTAATATGGGAATAACCCTGAAATCGCGAAAAAAAAATCAGCCGTTTCCTACATTTATGTTCGCATGGCTCGTCAAAATGTACTGAACAGCCGATTTTTTTTTTTTGCGTTCAGGTTCGGCCCCATAGTAAAAGTTGCTCATTTTCATGAGTACTAACTCCCCTCAAAGTGTGTCCCTCGTTTAACCTAACAGCCTGTATAAATTATGTAGGAAGCTTTTGTATTAGTCTATTTTAACTTCAAAAAGATCTATAAGTACAGACGCCAGCAAATCAAGCTACTACAATCTGTCAAATTTCTTTAATAGATTTTCAACTTTATCGCTAAAGCCCAAGGTTAAAAGTTGATTGGGAAAATTTGACAGTTTCGGATAGCTTGATGTGCTGGCGTCTGTACATCCACAACAATTTATTTGTAATAATAATAATTGTCGACAAGTCGTACTGCTTCTCCTCCACATTTGTTATGCGCAAAGCCAAAGTGTGGCACTCTCTGCCAGCGTCTGTGTTCACTTCCATATCTAACCCGCCTGCCTTCAAAGCAAGAGTGAACAGGCATCTTCTGGGCACGCTATCATAAACCTCATCTATCGCTTTCCATCAGGCGTGATCAAGCTCAAGAGCAGGCCCACACAGCAAAAAAAAAAAACAATCTTTACTCCGTAAACGGTTTCCTTAAAAGCGGTGACCGCATATAATGGCCATAGTAGCGATGACAGCGGCACAGATTTAAATCATTAGCTACTGCGTCAAAAGATAATCGCGTCTCTGTTTCGTTTTGACACCTCTGATACACAATGAAACAGAGACTTGATTTGACTTGATTATCCTTCAAACGCCACTATATGAATGTGCGAGCTCACTCTTCCCGGTATGGACACTTTTCGCGTGTCTAAGTACGGTGAGGACTAATCTAGCGATTTAAATATTTGAAAAAAACTATTTCCCAAAAAAACAACTACGGACTTGAAAAATAACTTAATTTCGGAAGTCGGTGTCGTTGGTTCCCGCATTTTCGTATTTTGACACCGACTTCCGAAATTAAAGTTATTTTTCACTTTGTAGTGTGTTTTTTTAAGGGAGTTGTTTTTTTTTTTTTTGTTAAAAATTTTTAATTTTTAGTTGCACCTACACACACAAATTCATTTAACACTACTTGCTATCTAAATATCAGTGACAGGAAGTTATTAAAACATCATCAATATAAACTAAGTAGAAAAAAATCGTATTATTGAAGCTAACTCAAAAACAACCCAAGAAAAGTTAATCAAATTTATATGGTACCCCTGAGGCATACCTTATCCATTAATAAACGATAATACCCACATGAAAAAAAATCATCCAAATTAAGAACCTCCTTTTTTGAAGTCCGTAAAAAAAACAGACCAACTTCCTTTCATGAATAACTTTTCAGTGACGTCAGTCTGTTGTAAATTGGGGACGCTATACGATAAAAAAAAAAGTTTAATTTTAAGTTTAATTCAAGTAACAAGACTTATATAAAACAGATAGGTACTTATAAAGGATACAGACAGAATAGCAAGCGCAGACAAAAACTAACTAACTAACTCACAATGTAACAATATGTCTGCTGCAGCATCGCTGGATATAAAGTAATCCAGTCGGTTGGCGATCATCGCCAGGACGGTGTTGGCGCTGTCCCGCACTCTGCGCACCACAGGCGGCCACCGCTCTTCTAGGAAACTATTATATCAATGTGTAGCCACAAAACATCATCATCTGCCTAGCCTTTTCCCAACTATGTTGGGGTCCAGTCTAACCGGATAGCTGAATACCAGTGTTTTACATGGAGCGACTGCCCACAACCCAGTTACTGGGTAATACAGCTTACAGCTCTCGGGCTTTTGATTACCCGTAACGACTGTCAAAAATCCAGGAATGACAGCCGGGACGACCAATGGCTTAACGTGTTTTCCGAGTCACGGTGGAGGAGGGGGGGGGGGAGGGGGGGGGGGGTCGGTGTATTCACAAAACACGTTATTATTTTTAAAAACTTCTCGCATACAATAAGGTACAAAGGCGTCCGCCCTTGTACCTTATTGTGTGTTTGATGCATTATGTCCATAATGCATGCATGCTTTATAACACATTGGTTACAACTTTAGTGTAGCTATATTTTTTTATTTATTAGATAATCCTACAAACTTCGTACCGCAAAATAAATAAGAACAAATGTATGAGAAAAAAATTATCTTAATTTTTTTTTTCGTGAATCTTTCCCATGTTTTTTTCACTCTGTCAAAATGTCAACTGTATTCCTATTACGGTCCTTGAGATACAGCTGACTGAGCTGATGCTGACAGACAGACAGACGGACGGATGGATGTATGGATGGACGGACCGACAGCGGAGGCTCAGTAATAGAGTCCCGTTGGCACCCATTGGGTACAGAACCCTACAAAAAAAAAATCTAATGAATAAAACTTGACATTTAAAACCGAGAAAGTATTTCGTTTCGTATTAAAATATTTTCATTTCAATTGAAATTCAGAGCTGGTTAATGGATCTCAGTCGTTAAATTAAATCGAGTACCTTTTATCTTATTACTTAGGCTATTAGGCAGCCTTAAAATTGGTACTACTTCTCGACATTCTAAGTTTTAAGAGTATTTTGAGAATATTGTAGTATTTTCTTTGAGTGTTGAAGTGAAAAATAATTTCAAACTACAGTCTGGCCGTCGAGAGAATACGTTCCCAACACCTATCACTGTAACAGTTCTAGTAGGTAATAAAGATCAAATTCGCAAAACGTGTATTCGTTTGTATGAAACTAAAAGGTGTCAAGAACGCAATGTCTCGTCGTCAGCCGCATTGTAGTTAAAGAAAAAGATGACTCTGGTCATCTTTTTTATCTTTTGCCTTTGGGCAGCAAACACGCAGTGGAGATGAAATTATTTTTACACAAAGTAAAACGTCTGTTTTCGCGTATCAACAAAAAACAGCTCATTTGACCTAAATATAATTGAATCATCGGCATGAGGAAGAAGACATTACATTTAAATAACATCGTCATCATCATCTGCCTAGCCTTTTCCCAACTATCTTGGAGTCGGCTTCCAGTCTAACCGGATTTTACATGGAGCGACTGCCTATTTGACATCCACAACACAAAATACGGATAGTACAGAAGGCAATCACATGTATGTACTTCACTTTTCATACCTACGCTCGGCAGTCGCGCTAGGGTAGTCAACTTTGGCTTATGCACAAAAAACTATAGTGGCACTCGTATCTAGTTGTTTAATTTTTTGTTGAGCTTATTCTACAATATTAAAACAAAACAATAAATATGGTATTACAATACAAAAAGTTTACAGAACAAAACATATAAAATTTTACATTTGTCAATTTTCACTTTCGAAAATCCCTAATAACTTCAAAACGGATTAACCTATTTATTTTGCCCTACCGTTTTAGACTTAAACAAAAAAGTTACTTCGTTTATACTGATTCAAGATAGGAAACTATTATACATATAAATCGAGCTAAGACAGGCATTTTTTGTTGCTCCATTTCTGCACTTCACAGACGCGTGTCTCAAGCGGATGGCACCCGCGCTCGCACTCATCACTTCAGCCGACAGACGTCCACTGCTGGACATAGGCCTCCCCCAATTTTGGGGGGGTTTGCCATAATCGCCACGCTTGGTAGGCGGGTTGGCGATCGCAGTATGGTATGATGGTGGAATGCATAGAGAACGCTGCTGTCCATTCTCCGGTAAGATCCTTAGTCACCTTTTACGACACCCACTGGAAGTAAGGGGTGGTGCTATTCTTTAAGTCCGGCACCACACAGACAACACTCGCACTACTCCCAACCATTCCGAGATAACGTTTCCGTGAGCGGTATCTATGTGTGCGTTGCTCGAGCGCACTTTGTATGTAGATTGCCTTCTGTACTATCTGTATTTTGTGTCCACAACCCCAATTCCTAGGTAATACGATACCCATTGGTTGTCAGATTCTCGGGCTTCTGACGACCCGTAACGACTGTCAAAGATTCACGAATGACAGCCGGGACCAACGGCTTAATGTGTTTTCCGAGGCACGAAAGGGTATTGATATGTAAAGATGGTCACCCATCCACGGACCAACCGCGGCAAGCGAAGCTTAACCTGATCAATCGACCCGTGCGGCAATTATTACTTAGCCATAAGCATCTCTAAAACATAAGATAACATAATAACATACGTTTAAATATATTATCTAAAAGAAAATTCATACAATTTGCAAAGACGATCCTATTTCCTTAGCAACTCAAGAATCTAAAGAAATAAGAGCATACGTGATCGTATATTGTCAAAGTCACTTTTACAAAGAATGTGATATAAAAGCATTAGGAAGATGAAATAGGTGAGAAAAAGCACCATATTTTATCAAACCTTTATATCACTCGAGAAAGTGTAAATTTTTATGTCATGACACGGTATTATATACACTTGATTTATAGCTAAGGTCCGTTTTTTAAGCGTCCATTATGCAGGCAAGCGTAATTGCCGATTAAGGGCGCGTTACAGGGTACAGGAGATGATGCTGAAAGTCACCGAGGAAGATATAGGGTCTCTACTCAGAGACAAGAGCGCTTTCTGCAAAATGCTGCGAAAAGGCTGCCTCAAATTGCGGCTCGCCAGCTGGTAGGAAGACTCCAATCTCAGTACCAAATTGTCATTAGTGACAGCATTATAAAAGAACGTCCGTTTTCCACGAATGTGAGCGAGCAGTACCTACGACGTTTCCTCACCCGTTTTGAAATTACCGGTAGTGAAATAAATTAGTAATAGTAAAGTATCTGTCTGGGTTCGAATATACGACCCACGACCTTACGACACGTAAGTCAGGACCGTTACCACCACTAAGCCACCACTGCCACACTATTGCCTTCAACCGGCTACAAATCCGGCTTCGGGCTATTACTGAAAAATTCCTGATGGTAGTGTGGCATCCACATAATCCCAAGTCCGGACCCGACCCAGGAGACAGACGCAGAGCTACAAGCGCTACTCGTGAACGGATCCAGTCTACAACTGCATAAGGTTGTCCGGTCTTCAAGTGTCCATTACGCAGGCAATCCCATTAAAAAAGAATGTGACATTAAAAACGTATCAGATTGTCCGGAGCTCGCCCCTTTGATGGGATTTCCTCTATTTTCTCTGATAAAAGGAAAATGTCATAATAATAAGGTATCATCAGGTTCTGCTGAGGTTTTATATTTGTTAGAACGTTCTAGCTAGAGAGTTGAAATCTATTTGTAATCAAGTAGTTTCATATAACGAAGTAAATAGAGTAGGTACCTACCTACAGAGCAAAAGGTCTGCCGTATTGTCTGCCTACACTTATAGGGAAATGGTGTGAGTTTATGTAGGTAGGTATGTCACTTGCCTGTCAAGGAAAACAGGATTGAAGCAGATCAAAATTAAAAACAGTCATAATACATGGAACTCTCTTAAATGCATTTATGAGAATTGAGCCAGCTCAAGTTTTCATAGTCGGAGATCTCATTCAAAGATTTTATTCTTTATCTGGTAACCAATCCGCAATCTACTTGGGATAATCAACAAACACCAGTTAAATCTAATAAACTTCAATGTTGATTTCTTATACCTATTTCTTCACACTAACGACTTGAGCATTGTTATATTTTATTACTTCCAGACTTTCACAGTTAATTTACCTCTGATTTTGCATCACTGTTAAAATCCCAGTGACCTTTATTCTTGTTACTCTATGGATGCTGTTCAGTTGCTGCTGTCAGAGGTGAAATAACTGTAAAAGAGTACACCCCGTACTCTTGCATTATTGACATTAAAAATATCAATATAATACGGGAAAAAGCTGACAATAAATTATAAATTTTAATTCCAGGTTGTTGTTTGTGTGCTATTTAAAGAGCATACCAGTAACATAATCATTATCTAGCAAACAGTATGTTAATTAAATATGTCACTACAGTCAATTTTAATAGCCAAAAGTACTGAAACAGAGCGCAAACAAATAATATTTTATACCAAATCGTTCACCACAAAGTAAAATGTTTCGTAAACTGGGAACATTTCTATTTGCACAGGGCGTCAGATTCCGTTCAAAGTAAACTTGGTAGGATGATCAAAAATAGGAAAATGTTATAAAAATATTTTATTAACGTTTTTAACATTTCCCTAGGCACCGGATTCACGCAATATATCACGTTTTAACAAGTTGTTTTTCAATTAAAAAATAACATTTTGTCTATACTACTGTGTTTTCTTTTCTTCAGATTCGTCATCGCTGTATTGTTTAGGTGTTTCACCAGGTTTCAGGAGACGGCCCACAATGTCGTACTTCTCTGTAAAGTTATTTTTCAGTTATTAATTTCATTCAATATGTTTATGTTCGTTACTCTGAAATCTTTCATATAAATTCCAAATAATTCAATAAAAAACTTTTTGTTATATTTCATATCTCTGCACGAGATCTTTTCAAGGAATTTCTTTTGAGAATTGAAAAAAAAAATGAAATATTGCTTAAAATCATATTTGTTGAAAACATTTTACTAATACACGTAGCCAGTGATAATAATAATTATCATTTAGATATTAATATATCTTTAGGTACAGTGTCTACTTCACTTTCAAGACTTACATCCTTTTTAGTGTATTCGAGGTAACGAAGTGACTTTAATGTTCTCACACTTCTATTGTTTTTCCTTTAATTAATTTTCTATTGTTTATTGTGATTTTTACTTATGACAAGTCTTTGATTATATAATCAAAGTTACAAGTATCATTAATATTATATTAACTTGGAATTATATAAGTTAATTAACTTATATAATAATAAATTATTGATAAAGAATTCTTTATTTTTATCATGGTTTATTGACGTGCATGTTTCATGATTCAGACATAATTTCTTGAACTACTCTAAGAACTCAGGAAATATGCACTTGAAGAGAACTATTAACAATAATAATCTTTAATTTCTTACTATTAAAGGACTTTAATAGTAAGAAATTAGGACTAATTACATACCTTTGAACTGGTCTTCCCATTCCTTGGCCGACGCAACTTCATCAGGAGTCAGATCACTGACGTCATCGTATTCCTTGTCGGAGGCTGCTACCTGACCGGTGGCAAGACCTCGTGTCGCGTCTTTACCCGCGAAGGCTGAGTATGGGCCACCTGGAAATTAACAAAACAAAAAGGTCTTATTAAAACGGTAAAGGTAATTAGCACGATTGTGACCAGCTGCATTATCAAAGAGATAGGTTAGGTTGTTTTTGCTTGTTTTGGCTATCACAAGATTGGTTTATTTGGCCAAGAACATTCTGGCAAAATGCCAGAAATATGCTAACATGACGAAACCCAAAATACTATTGTCTTCAATTTCCAATCAGCTGTCACAAAAATAGAAATACAAAACAAACAATATTTTGACTTCACACAAGTAATAGAAAACTGGAAATCCAAACTCCTATAATATATTTATTCAGAAACATTCAGAAAACTTCAACAGATTCCCTAAGTGTATTGTTTCAAGAAGATTACGGGAAACTATTTCGTTTTGGCCAGAAAATAATATGTTGCGCACAGGGGAGGAATACTAATGTCGTTCAAGGTACTGAGGTAAACGGTCTTGACACAGATGTGAATGATAAAAATGTTGTATTTACAAAATATTTAGGGATATTTTGAATCAAAAGTTATAAATTTTTTAATGGTCGAAGGAGTAGAAGAAATGATAACCATGCTGAAAATCATTCTCTTAATACTGTTAAACATAACACACTCATATAGCCTGATAGAAGTTTAAGAATAAAAGATGAAAATCATAGACAGCCTATTGCTAAACACATCATCACATGTTTAGAAATTAATAAACCAAGCTTTCATTAACTGCACCCCGTGGTTTCACTCGCATAAATGTCGATCCCGTGGGAATATCGGGATAAAAAGTAGCCTATATGTTAATCCAGAGCGTCAGCTACCTCCATACAAAATTTTATCAAAACTGATCCAGCAGTTTGAGCGTGAAGAAGTAGCAAACATATAAACACACACTCACAAACTTTCGCCTTTATAATATTAGTGTGATGTGATTTGTGTCAGTAATTAATAAGTAGTTTTAAGATGATTGAGTTCAAGTAAAATGTATGTAAACAACAATCTAATGAATGTACAGAATCAGCCTATAATGTTCCCACTGCTGGGACACAGGCCTCCTCTTTGTGAGAGGTAGGCCGTAATGCACCACGCGGGCCCGGTGCGGGTACTAGATGTAACATATCTTCGAATGTTTGGTTCTAGGACACACGATGTTTTCCTTCATGACACACGATGTTTTCCGTTTTGAAAGCAGTGATGACGAAATAATTTACACAAAGTGGAGTGCCTGTCTGGGTTCGAACCTACGACCTACAAGCTCAAAGTCGCGGCCATTGGGCCACCACAACCTCAGTGATGAGTGTATAAACCATTAATATTGAGATTTATGTAATATACAGGTGGATTTTTTGACAACCAGTGTTACCAAGGGGTGGGGGGGTCTTACCAGTAACTGGGTTGTGGAGGTCAGATAGGCAGTCGCTCCATGTAAAATACTGGTATTCAGCTGCATTCAGTTAGACTGGAAGCCGACCCCAACATAGTTGGGAAAAGGCTAGGCAGATGATGGTGGCAATATGTTCGCCCCTTGGACGCCACACATGAGACTTAAACTTATGTGGCGAAATATGGGTATACTATAGGTGCCCCTTTGCTTAACCCCTTGGGAAGTACAAGCGTGATAGTAAGATATTAAAAATGCTTGTAAAAATTATAAGTTATAATTTTTGTAATGGTAATGGTCATACATTCCAAAACGATAAAAAACTGCACAGGTAGGCAGTTTTTTATCGTTTTGGAATTTATGACCGTTTTGTTACCATTATTTTAACAGTTATTATAAAGAAAGAAAATGAAAAGACTAGACGAACACAGATATTGTTGATAAAAAGAACACAGATTTAGATAGGCACTCCCTAAACCATCCACGCAAATGTTAAAAGAAAGAGACACTTTTATGGGGCCAGATTCCATTAAAAGGATTTTAATTCACTGCTCCATGCATTCATTTAAATAATTGCACGCTTTTCTTTTTTTTTCATTGGAGGGTCTCGGCCCCTCACGAACGCGAACGTAAAGCGTTTACGTTTTAAAAATTAGTTACGAAACTGTGTTTGCGTCGAGCGTGTCTAAATTATTGCTTCCTTGCTTATAAACAGTAGCTGCTACTTACTGTCGTGTTTTTTGGATTTTAGTTTTTAGCCGAACTTTGTTTTTGTGATAAACATCTACTGTTTGAATTTGTGGTTTGTAATTACAACCAAATAGTGGTTTTGACTCTCTCGAATGGAATAAATCATTGCTAAAATTTTTTGATTGATAGAATAACATGTCTGATGTTCTTTATGAGTCTGACTGCAATACCCTATTTCAAAATATGATAATAAAATATGATATCTGTAATTCAGTTTCGGTACTAATTCTAAAATCTGCAACATCGTTTGGTCTTATGTATAAAACATCACATAGGTTTTCTCTTTGCTCTCCTATCATCATGTGCTTGTAACCCTTCAAACACGATGACGTCATTCAAAATGTAAAATCATTATATTATAAAAACAGCTTCGACTTTTACCGAGGTCGAATCACTTGAATCGCGACTGTCTGTTTATAAAATCAGGGACTGTGTATAATTACAGCGTCACATTGAATTTTGAAACTTAACTCTGTAGCTTTATGGTGCATTTTTGCAAAGAGTGATATTGTAGCGTAACGTTGATAAATGCAGTGCCCTCGTTGTCAGTCTGGGGGCAGAGGTGATTACAAAAAAAAATGTACGAGTTATATTTTGAATTAAAACTATAGAGCAGAAAACGAAATGTTTGAATTAACATTTTATAGGAACATGATGATGTTTTTGAATATAATACCTACTATGTGTTACTAAACTTAAGTGCTTAGGTTTTTTTACATAATATTATGTTTAAAGATAAGTATGTTACTCGATCTCTGACTCTCTCATAATAAATTACTCCGCTACTTATATGATCCCATGATAAACATTATGTTATGTTATAAAATTGTATTTTATGTACACACACAATCTACTCTGTAGTTTACAAACCGAAATAGGTGTTTAAACTATGCCAGACAAGCAGATAAATAATTTAACAATTTCTTAATTCATGCTCAGACACGGTATAACGATTCTAATTTTAGAAACTGGTAATCATAATGATGAAGCAATTAACGACCAAAAATACGACTATGCCGACTTGTTATGATAACAATAGGTTGTTAATGAACCTTATGTAACTATACTCGTAATTATGAAAAGTCACATTTTTATAACCACACGCAATTTAATAGTAGGCTTAAATATAAGACAGAAGTAGAAGAACTAGGCAGACACGAAAATATTAGTGTACATTGTGATGGTAAAGTTAACTCTTAATCTGATAATACCAAAAAAGATTTATTAAATCATTCCCAATGAAATGAACACACTCAAGTATACTGTATTCTAGAAGGAAAGACACACTTGACGAAAACACATAACTAAAACACGAAAATAAAAACAAATTATCCTAAAGTACAATAATATTTTAGTAATATAGCTTATCAATAGGACAAGTGCGCTGATTGATAATTTTGCCGATAGGAAAATGATTGAAAATACTGACTAATGGACAATAATCAAAATATTGAGAATGGAACAAAATTCCTTTGCATTCACTAAGAAAAACAATTTCATCTGACAGTAAAAATTCTGAAACGTTATGAATATGTGTGTTATCTCCTGTTATCAGTTTCAGCAAATTCAGTATTGATGGATCGTAAACGATAACGTATGCGTCAGGAAACTTGCTATCATAAACTGTTCACGATGTCGTAAAAACTCTGAGAAATTATTTAGCTTTCTTGTGAAACAAGTTCTGATGTTTTACCAGATTAGTTTATTAATGTCATGACGTAATGCCGTATCTGAACCTTAATTATGATCACGATAGAGATAGAGACTCTACAAGGTGTAAAGTCTAGTAAAAAAAAATCTGCTAGACCCAAATGTGTGGGACGGATAATTATTTTTCTCGATTGCGATATTGTTCCCATGGAGAAAGTTATTCAGTTTGATGGCCTATATCACACCCTTGAAATTGATCACACCTATCTAATGCACCCTGTCAACTGAGTTTTAGACGGACTATTTAGCACTATGAACACAATGATGGCGGGAATACTCGCATCAAAGCAGAGTCACAGTCTACGTCGTCAAAATATATATACTGAAGAACCGGTTTTGACATAAGACAAAACTGTTTTGTTTTAGTGTGCGATCAACTAACACTTGATAATGATCTAGCAGAACTATATCAACGATCTATATTCAAATCACAATTATGTCTGAGTCTGAGGTTGCCTACAGCTAGATCTCTAGGTCAGAAACAACGCTATTAAAGTTTTCCTGCTATGAAAAAATTATTCTTTTAACTTTAATATTTAACATTGTCGAGTGCGTTTTCGTTATCTATAACAATTTGATATTCATATAGTTCTATGATTTTGTTAAGTTTGATAAGTTGTTGCAACTGTAACATATTATTATATTTGATGCTATATTGACATATTCTTACAACGATAAATGCGATATTGTAGGTATCGAGTATTTTTTCCAAGCACTCACTGAGTGCTACTTCAAATGGGCTTGGTTTTTTTACCTAGAATACTACAGTGAGTTTCTAGGTATGAGAATTCAAAGCCATTGCTTCTTAAATCTTGATAGAGCTTATCTTTTGATGGTATAATATGTACCTTTTTTGATATAGACTGATAAAATGCTTGATAATAGGGGACCAAATTCCCCACAACATTTAGTATTACCTACCATGTAAGTAATAACGTTTATCATAGACAAGATATTTATGTTTGTCGAGTCATTCTGGCGATGATTTACAAAAATGGCGTCGCAGATAGACTCGCTTCACAGCGAGCATATCTGCGACGTCATTTTTGTATGTGTTTTGGGACACTGGACTTATAATCAGAAGGTTCAAAAGGTTAGCAATTATCTATCAATTGTCTTTCTGTCAGCTTATGTTAATGTGCCATGCTTGTTTCATGAACTGTAGACACATAAATGATTTTCTTTATTTTCGGTCACTTCTCTTTGTTTCCATCTAATTTTTCTTAAAATCCTGCTCCTCCTTGTAGGAACAGGAAGTAAATAAATATTGCTATCATCAGAGTTGACAGTGTTGTTGATAGTGTTACTACTGATGCTGGTATCATACCCCCTATACTCAAGCAATGTAAGCACTACAACTATTAGTACAGACGCACATCAAGCTACCCGAAACTGTCAATTTTTTCAAATCAACTTTGAACCTTATGCTGTAGCGAAAAAGTTGAAAATCTATTAAAGAAATGTGACAGATTAGTAGCTTGATGTGTTGGCGTCTGTACTTCGAGAAGAGGCTCAGATAATGCATTAGCAATCCTTTATTATTAGGGCGAAAGAGAATGCTAAGCCCTGCCTATTCTGCATCTTCTATAGGTACAATGTTTCAACACAGTTCATGGTCTTTCCTGGCCACTAGACACTGTTAATCATTATTTATATTCATATTCACGGGTATGTTCGTGTAGACCGGTTTATTTTACATAACAGTGTTGTTTTTTAGACTACCCGTGGTATGCGGACCGAGAAAAAAAAAACTGAATACGTTAATGTTTACGTTTTGCCTCTTGCTCTAACACATGCAAGAGACAGAGATAGCTGAACACCACACTAGCTTGCTTGTGCTTCTGTTAGACAAGACAGAACTCCAAACTTAAATTAATAATAATATTATGATGGTGGGCTAAAACAATGCTATATCTCTTCAAAAAATTCTCACATTTTTTTAAACTATTGTTGTAAATGTTCCTGGTATTAAACTCTGCTTCTCTAATGATATGATGTTATTTGTATTACCACTAGTTATATTCTACTTAGCGTCAAGGTTTGCCTTGAATTGTTTTTTTACACCGACACTTCTAAACACTGTACTCTTCAAGTCTCAGGAATTCACTGTTAAATCATAGAAATCCGTTTGTAATGTAACATTGTTACCGATTGATTCGTCATTTTGTATTGGTGAAGCAAACAAGGTCACTCAATAAAAATACAGTTCCTAAATAGTTTACTACGAGTGTAATCGTAAAACTAGGCACATTTTATTGCGCACGATCATAACCTTAACACGTCAGCCGGTATAACCCTACCAAATAGAGAAGACACTTACCGGGACCGTAAAATCTCTTGCCCTTGGTTACATCGAAAATGATTCCGTTCACAGCAAGTAAGACTCTGCCGTCGGCTTGCGTTCCATCGTAATTCTTGATCTCAGCTACTGTTAGATCCTTCCTTAGCTTCGGTAGTCTTGGAGGAGGTGGAGCCACAGTCACTTCTGATTCAAAGTTCGACTTGATAATCTTATACACAAGGTACACAATAATAGCTATTAACACAAGGTTTAGTGGACTCATAAGTTCGTCCCATAACGTAGGAGAAGTTGTTTCTTCTGACATTTTGATACGTGTGCTTGCGCCGGCCGCGGTTACAAAACTGCTCTATCGTCACCGTCCGTCACGTTATCAAGCCACCATAAGGTCAACGAGTGTAAGGCCGTCACTAGACGTACATGTTTTAAAATTCAACGGGATATTTACTGATTTTTGTAATGTGAGACCGCTGCTGTTATGACAATCTTTGTTTATTTAACAGCGCTGCATGTGCATTGTTAGCCGCGGTTAACGTTCCGTTTAGTGATTTTAAAGCGATTTAGCGCTGCAAATGCAATAACTGCATTCGCGTCTTTGTTGCTAATGATGTTGCTTGGTGAGCGGATATTAGTCTGGAATATGCTTTCGAATAAAATAACAGAACGTTCTTAACTGGTTAACTTGAAACAATTAAGTTGATTTTAATTAGGTAAGTATATTGTAAAAGTCATGCTTCTAAAATAGGTATTGTGTTTCATCGCGATGTTCGCGTAATTGTTGAAACTTAAATATTATTAACATGACATGCATGATAATGTTTAAGTTTTTAATGTTTAGTGTGGTTCAGAAACTACTATTGGAAACCAAAACACCTTTTCTAATAATCCTCTTTATCTTCCTATTCAGTCAGTACTTACATAATATTTCAAAACACAATTTCTATTTCCCCAAAAAGATTTTTATGGCACAAAATATTTCATTTTTTCCAGCGGCTTCGTAATCTGACAGGCGATGGACTCAGCGCATTTTATGAATGGCGAACGAACTAGGAAATCGTTGGCTTGAATAATAACCAGTTTTTAATAATCATATCGTAAAAGGAACGTGTACTTACTTCATGGACTTTGCACGAAGAAGTAAAGAATATAAAATATAATCTGTGTCAACGCTATTACGTGTTATTAGCTATTACCTACGGCATGTTTTAAGATGATCGAGTAATTTCACAAAAAGTGACTTACTCAAAACAGTCTTTATGTCAAAAAGCAACAACGAGATCGGTTGAAACTAATTTGAGTCTAGTGCTAGAATAATCTCCGAGGTCCATAGGCACCGAACCGAACATCATCATCATCCGAACCGAATCTGATCCGTTTATCATGATCCGTGTTCTTTGCAGTAAATTTTTGATTTGACCTTTAAATGCTTAAGGGCTGATTTTACCAAAGTCAGATTTCTTTAATCCGTGGAATAAAAAAAAATGTAAAAAATTCAAAATGTATTCTCAGGAGAAGACTTGTTCTATGTATAAAAGGTTGATGAAATTTGCCCCTATTCGTGAAGATATCGTGACGATTCTAAAAAAATTAAAGTGGAAAAAGTGGAGTCCTTTACTCCGTTTTTAGTTTTAACGATCTTATATCCATATTGACTCGGTTAACAAAGTTACTATATTGCCACCAATAATCACCACGACAAGTCAAAAGCAGAATTTTTATTTCGGTTTTTTAAGCAGACTATAGACACATCAGCCGTTTTTCTACGCGATGTGGAATTACCTACGTCTCATCGTCAGGCATAACATATTTGCCATACAAATGTCGTCCTCGCCAGCTTGGTACCTATATGGCAAAAGTAGGGTCGATGACCGATTTGTTCATATGACCGATTGAAGACTTAACATCAATTCTACGGTGATATCAATTATAGACCAATCCTATACCTAATTTACAGTTTCGACTGCCCCGTTGATCTAGTGGTCGCAAGTTCGACTGCTGAGCGTGGTGTCCTGGATTCGATACCCGGGTCGGGCAAATTATTGGGTTTTTCCATTAAGAATTTCATAGTAACAGCCCGGAGTTTGGAAATTGGAATTGTATTACCTGCGCCTTAGAAAGCACTTTAAGCCGTTGGTCCTGCGCCTGATCTCCCCGGTCGTATTGTATAACGTGCCGTCCCATCGGACTAAGAAAGTGCACCTGTGTCTGCACACACACTTGTGCACTTCTCTCGCGCCGAGATTGGCCGCCATGGCCGGAAAACGGTCCGGAGGACTATTATTTACACTAAAACCCAAATACATATTATATTTACCAAATAGTATAAAATACCATATCACTATGAAATTGTAATATCGAATGATAAATGAGAATGCAAAAAATTGGAACACGATGATTTAAAATTTAACACAATCCATTTCCGATTAATTATTATGCTATTAATGTACGAGTTATCAGAACATGCAATGAATGTGAAATCACATTTATGACTCGACGGTTAATGTAATGATAGCTGCTCGTGTGTTTGTTTGAATTTGGAGCATGTCATCATGACTTGAACATAATTATCTTAGTAGGTACCCCCGTCCTAACTACTACATTGATATTATGATGAAGCTATAATTTAGCGAGATCATTGAAACAACTAATCACAAAAATAATAAAAAAATGACGTAACGAAATAGTATATATAATCACTTCTTAGGCAATCAAAATGATAATAACGTTTTGAAATTTACTCCAGTTTGTATCGTTTTAGCTGTCAAATTAATGTCGGTGCAGTTGCTTGATTCGATATAAGCACCTACTCCTACACTGCGACAAGAGCTGTTCGTAAATTTTTGAGCATTGTTTTGTAAAATGTATTGAAAAAACAAGATGGCGTCGTTAGTTCCGATTTTGGCCTAACGACGTGCGATCTATTTTTGTGTCAGTTCTCATAGTAGGTTTAACGCATTAACATTTATTTGTATGACGTGATTGATACATGTGTTCAGCACAGTTCATATTTTAGTTTATAGAAACAAAAATTAAATTAAAAATTTAAAAAACCCCCGACACAAAATAATAATAAAATGAAATGTAATTGGAAAAGGATAAAATAATTTAAAAACCCCTGATTTAAAGAATTTTTGCCCGATACCCGATTTAAAGAAAACAAGACTAAAACAGATAAATTCATATGGCAGTCGGGGGACCTCTTAGAATAGGAGTTCCACAGAACGGTCCCCCTACTTCCATATGAATTTATCTGTTTTAGTCTCGTTACATAAATTATTTAAATCGGGGGTTTTTATATTATTTTACCCTTTTCCAATTACATTTAATTTTATTATTATTTTGTGTCTGGGGTTTTTAAATGTAATTTTTTATTTCATGCTTTTTGTAGGGACTCCTTAATTTTTGTATTTCATTTATTTTATTTTCTTTCGTCTTAAGATTCAGGTAATTTGGTGTTTAATCAGGTTTTTATCCGTCAAAAAATAATTATTAATTTATAGTTGAAGAATAATTTTTAAGACTAAACAGATTTTTATTTTATTATACTTATCCGTTTTCTAATTCTTCCTTAGTTATTCAACTTTCGTACAAGTATTTCATAGCTATTAAATATCTTAGGTATTTCAGATTTAGTTTATATAAAGTCGGTTAAAAATGGGACTGCGACAATATCTGATGTAGAAAATAATTCCATTCGTAAAAATGGTCAAACTCAGTGGTCGTAGGTACCAGTCATCACTCCACTTTCCTCATCAATCTAGGGGGCACTGATCAGACAAAAAAATAATTTTCAGGTTTTTGGTTTTCATTTCGTTAGTTATTATTCCTCATTCCCTTTCAATATAGTGTAAGTACATTATTCTACTTGTTTGGAGTACCTACATTATTTTGTGGCGGCGGCCGTCTTGGATTTGAAATTTGTAATAGTGTATACTATTCTACTAGTCAAGTCCTTTCATTTGATACCCATATTGAGGGAGTTGTGAAAAAATGAAAAAATATGTAATCCGCCATTTTGTGGCGGCGGCCATCTTGGACCGATTTTCATCAGACATAGCTAAGAACACTCCCGACTAATTCACCTTTCAAACAAAAAATACAAAATCAAAACCGGTTCATCCGTTCGGGAGCTACGATGCCACAGACAGACACAGACACACACACACACAGACACGTCAAACTTATAACACCCCGTCGTTTTTGCGTCGGGGGTTAATAAACAAACTCATACATGTTTTTGAGCTGTTATTTTATTTAAGGGTTATGCTCATTTTTAGAAGTAAGTAAGTCCGCATATTAGTCTTTTTTGCGGATGGGAATTCATTAACATTCGTATTACAATTTGACGATGACAATGGCTTTAGTAATAATTTTAATTAAGACTATCATTAATTTCGCTCTAATAAACAAAAACAAAAATATACTCAAGATCAAATCTTGCTACCATTATCATCAATAACGATAACACTACATTTAGCAATTGCACCAGAAAACAAAATAATTTAATTCAATTAAACTGAATACTAGTTTCAATTGAATTCATTCCGTTCGGAATATAAGTTACTCCCAACAAGCCGATTAAAACTTTATAAATTTGTGTATGGCTCATTTTCGAAAATTGCCATTGTATTGTTTCGAATTGCCGATTATTGTACCCAATTTAATTGGGTCCCTGACAGTTCAATTAACTTGAACAATTTTTGATCTGTAACCCGTGGCCTTTATGAGTGGTTTATTGTTCTTGGCTTATTTCACTGATTGTACTCAAATAGCTTTTATATGCTGTTTAATTATCTTAATCACGTACTGAAATCTGTTTGATGTTCGACGTTGGAACGCAGTTATTTGGCTACGATTTCCAGGTATTCCTACATAATTTGTTTTTACCAATTTAATTAATATCAACAAGTTTACTTATCAACACGGTCGGCGGTACTGGAAGTAATAATAATAATGTCTTTATTCCTCAACGTAACATACATTAACTTGAAAACTGATGAGTTAAACTTAGTTTAAGTTATGCATGAGAACTTCTACATTCCTGAGATTTTAATTAAAGTTTGTTTATCAGCACAAAGTGCAAATCACACATTCCTACCTTAGTCCTCTCATAAGCTGGAAACTATCTTGAAATCCTTATTTCTTCAGGTTTTATGTATAATAAATTATGTGCGCGTGGTAGATTACAGCCCTATCGAAGAAGGAGGCATGTGTTCCAGTAGTGATGGGAACATTGAATGTAGGCTGATTATGTGTTAAGTAAATTATGTGTACCTACACTAAAAATAAACCCCTTCGTTTGATCTTCTTGAATCTTTGCAACTTTAACAAGCGACATTTCATGCATAATAAGAACCTTTAATTTTTCTCAATTAGCATTGAGAAACTGCAATAAAAATGTCTTCAGTAAAATCATTTTACAAAAAACTTTTTACAAAAAAAAAAAACAACCGTCTTCCAAAAAAAAAACACTACAAATTGAAAAATAACTTTAATTTCGGAAGTCGGTGTCTTTGGTTCCGCATTTTCGTTTATTGACACCGACTTCCGAAATTAAAGTTATTTTTCAATTTGTAGTGTTTTTTTTGGAAGTCGGTTGTTTTTTTTTGTAAAAAGTTTTTATTTTTCACTTTTAAGTGGGTCCGTTTGTAATTTATCTAAGTTACAATAGCCTAATGTCAACTGCTCGTCACTTGTTACAAAGTATTGCTTTTCCCAATCTTGGGACGTAAATTGTTGAGGAGTTCTCCTGGTAAGAACCAGGAGAACTCCTCAACAACCACTCACCATACGCTTTGTGACGAGCATAAATTGCTTAACAACCTTAATAAAGTAATGGAATCGCAATCCGTGAAATATTTGTCATTGAGTAGTTCCAATGGCCATCTGTGGTCTTCTTCATCAGCTCCACTTTACCAAATGATGATTTCCGAGAGCAAATGTTCAAGTTATTTTAAAAAATACCCAAATCGTTATAGCTTTGCCTATAAAATTTGAGGGTTTCCCTCGATTTCCATGGGATCCTCTCATCAGATTCCAACTTGATGATAATGGGACCACCTGGAGAGTATACCCTTTATTTCAAGCAAATAAAGAATTTTGAAAATCGGTCCACAATTGGCGGAGTAATCGCGTAACAAACACACAAAAAAAAAAAAAAAACATACCGTCGAATTGAGAACATCCTCCTTTTTTGAAGTCGATTAAAAATAACGCCAAATGAAACAGGGGCCTTATACTCTATGACACAATGAACGAAACCGCGCGAAATGAACGCGAGATTCGCGGGCTTAGCGTAGTGGTTTTGGAGTGGTATTAACGTGGTTTCGAGTAAGGAATCGGTAAGTGGCCATAATGTATTAGGGCTCGTCATAATCAGCCTATAATGTTCCTAATGTTGAGACACAGGCCTCCTCTCTGTGAAAGGGAGTGAGCTGTAATCCACCACGCGGGCCCAGTACGGGTTGGTAGATGTCACATGTCTTCGAATTTTTGGTTCTAGGATATGTCGGTTTGCTCACGATGTTTTCCTTCACCGTTTTGAGAGCAGTGGTGATGAAATAATTTACACAAAGTAAAGCGCCTGTCTGGGTTCGAACCTACGACATACCACTCGTAAGTCGTGGCCGATGCTACTGGGCCACAGTGGCCCAGTAGCATCGGCCGTAGTGGCCCGGCCACTACTGCTCCTAATAGGGCTCAGGCTGACTTATTTGCAAAATTGTTTCCACATCAAATTGCTAGTTCTTCATAATGCTGCAAAATGAGAAATGCTTCTACAACTTTCCAGGGGCATATAAAGTAGCTGCATCAATATTAATATCTGTGTGGAGTTCAATACCATCGGATTACCATAACCGTTCGCTCTGACGTCTCTCTCCTACATTTAAATATCTTGAAATTCATGAATACGGGGTGAAAAATTACACAGACAATTCATTACGAAAAACTTATGTGTGAAACTTTTTGTGTCGTATTTTCTCATTTCAACGTTATTTCGATGGATGGATTGTGTGAAAGGTGATTTCTGAGATGGCGGCCGAAAGAAAAGTAGAAGAAGTAATTGCGTCGAATCGAACTCAAAGAAATTGAAATAAGATCAATAAAACGAACAAAGAAGTTTATAAATATTATATTCTGGTTAAATTCACCAAAAAATATGTTTTCAATATGTATCTTCATTTCGGGACTACCTAAATTTTAGCTAACTAACGAATCTCACTATCAATCGATGAAATTGAGTATCAAGCTTGGTTACGTCGAACTCTGCTTCCGCATGAAAACGAACAGAGAAAAATATAAATATCATATTCTGGTTAAATTTACCAAAAAATACCTTCAGTACGGATGAAATTGAGTAAGTATCAGGCGTCCTACGTCTAACTGCTTACCCCTTTTTTTTTTGGATGGGAAATCATCAAATGACTCCTCCCGCTCTGGGTGGAGCGGAAGGGAGTGTCAGACTCTTACCGACTAAAACCCACCCGTTTTCCTTCCTTAGCCCTTTATGTTCCGGGCCAGCGGTAACCCTTTCGGACAATCCCGCTGACCCGGCAAGCTTCGGCCCTAAGGGGGCCTCCTCTATGCTGACATTTCTTTGAGGCGCGCGTGGAACACGTACGCACCGTCCGGCACGGGCCTAGTCCTGATCGGACGGTGAGCTACCCATTACCCTCCGCCCGCAGGCCCGCGCCTACGGTAGCCGGGAGTCGTCACGCGGCTCCCGACGCCTGGGGCGTCCCCCGCGGCGGCTGAGACGGGAGGCTCTCTCCCTGAACCGTCCCGTCACCTCCTTCGCTAGCATGACTGCTTCGCAGAAGGAGGTGACTTCTCCCACTCCCTCTCGCCTCGGACCATGGCTTGCACCAGGGCCGGACGCGAGAGGTCGCCGTCGCTGCCGATCGCCTCTACGAGGACACGGCGGTGCTCCGCCCAAGCGGGGCAAACCTCCACCGTGTGCTCCACCGTGTCTTCTGCTTACCCCTCAACCGAACAAAACCGTGACATCAATCAAATTAATCACAAAATAAAAGCCAAACCAATTATTTTCCTCATTCCCACAATAATTCTACACAGACACAGGGATCCCACTTGAATAAAACAAGCATTTCATTTGTCACATATTCCATTTTATTTTGCGTAGTCATTTGCAGTGAACACTTTGCAGAGAATTTGCAGAGGTTAATATCGGAATCCGTGGGTGGATGGTATTTCTTTATTAATTGAGCAAGTAGAGTGCTCTTCAGTTTCCGACTGTTATAAAATCTACATGGCGCTGAGGGCTAAGAATGTTTGCGGCTGGATAGGCAGTTCGATGAAACATTTTAGCAACGCGATTTTGTTTTTTAGGTATTTTAGCAAACTTCCGTGCCTCGGAAAGCACGTTAAGCCGTTGGTCCCGGCTGTCATTCATGGATCATTGACAGTCGTTAAGGGTCGTCAGAAGCCCGAAAGTCTGACTACCAGTCTTACCAAGGGGTATCGTATTACCCAATAACTGGGTTGTGGAGGTCAGACAGACAGTCGCTCCATGTAAAATCCAGGGTATTCAGGTGTATCCGGTTAGACTGAAGCCGACCCCAACATAGTTGGGAAAAGGCTAGGCAGATGATGAAGTATTTTAGCAGACTGTAACTTTTAAGCCTTGAATAATAAAAAGTAAGTATAATCTGCTTCGTTTGTAAGTTCTTGTACTGCAATCTTCTAAATTTTATTCGTAATCATCGCAGATCGAGCTAATGTTGCGGACAGAAAAAATCAGGCGCACCTTTCACTATTGAACCGTCTGCGTCGCTGGTTAAGCATCTTTATAACACAGGCTAAGTTGGTACGTTTAAAGCTTCATCTCTCCTATTACCTTAATGTGCCTGACAAGACATAATGATTTCATTACATTTTAAGTTACGTACCACATAAGTACACATTGTAGAATGCAATAAATGATAGAGTAACCATTCGCCATTGCTTTCAAGTCTATTCCACATTTCTAAATTCCGTAACACGCAGCTTTTATCGAGCGGCACTCGATGTCGAGACCGGCCGGCCTCAAATCGTCCATGTTGTTTTATTGATAGAATCTACACCGTACCCACTTGACCGGCCCGGGTACGTTTCTATGCGCATATTAATTCTTGATTAATAGCCAGTATTGCTTATGGAGATTTAGGACAGAATTTGGGCAACGAACGAGAGTACCTAACGGAAAACCTGCTTTAGGTACTGTTTTTGAAGTGATAACTTGTTTAGGCGCATTGGGAATTTTTTGAGATAAGGAAAAAAACATTGAACTCGCGCTACTGTTACCGTAAGCGACAGCGCGCGTGTTTTGTTTATAAGACGATTAAAAAATACCCGCTTCGGATGTGTTCGGCTGTCTTCAGGATGTACTCGGTTTTAATGTATATCCGATATGTCATGGCAAAATATTCTGTTTGTGTTTTGTTTTCATTTCTGTCGGCACTCCCGGAGACACACTGTTTTTTTTTTTTAAGTTGGTAAATTCCAAACCTTAGCTCATACTATGAGCCCCTTAAGTGAACTTAAGGGGCTCATAGCATGAGCTAAGGTTGAGCAAGAGTTGTATATCGGTCCAATTATGAAAAATTGGACCGATATACAACTCTTGAGATGTAGTAACTATAGTTGTGTATTATACCTTTTAATCCGTGTAGTTAATCTCAATATATTCAGTACCTACTCAGACTCAGGTCTTTCACTTGTCTCTCAAGTCCCAGCCTTACATGGCGACCTTGCTATATTTATTATAACAATAAATCTACCATGGCAATAGCCTACCTCCCTATTATAATACCAGCTTGTTACTGTTCCACTGCAGGGCAAAGATCTCTTCAAATACAGAGAAGGCACGAGCATTAATCATCACCCTATTACCTACATGGGACTTGAACGTAACTGACTAAATGTGGGTGAACTAACTTCTGGCTTACCCTTCGGAGTGCAGGCGTGATATTAAGTTATGTCATCATCATCTGCCTAGCCTTTTCCCAACTGTGTTGGGGTCGGCTTCCAGTCTAACCGGATGCAGCTGAATACTACACTTATATACTTTACAGGGAGCGACTGCCTATCTGACCTCCACAACCCAGTCACTGAGTACGATTATCCTTGGTAAGGTTAGTTGTCAAACTTTCGGGCTTCTTACTATCCGTAACGACTGTCAAAGATCCACGAATGACAGCCGGGACCAACGGCTTAACGTGCTTTCCGAGGCACGGAAGGTCTCGGTATGTAGGTAAAGATGGTCACCCTTCCACAGACCAACCGCGGCAAGCGTAGCTTAACCTGATCGATCGACCTGTGCGGCTGTTATTATTTAGCCACGGGCCCCTTGATATTAAGTTTTGTAATAGAGAAAATTGCATGTGTGAATAGACAAGCGTATGGCTCAACACGAAAGTGATTCTATGAAAGGAACATGTAACCATGGATTTAGTAAATGATTCTGAACCACCAGTTCAAATTATTCGTTGGTTATTTAAACAAAAAATTGTTGTCCTGCTTTTGACCACGTAGGAATTACCTACACTTTTATATGAAACAGCTAGGTACCTATTTTATTTATGACAAACAATTTGTGCGCTAGGGGATCTATCTATTTCGCAGTGCCTCGGGCATGTTTGCCGACACGAGGGTGAGTGACTTTTATGTAAATGCGCAAGAAGTCAGCCTCACTAATTCGCCGAATTCGAGGGAGTAGCAACGGAATCCTAAGGATAATAAATAATAAAATAAAAATGTTTTATTCAGTATTAAAATTGGTAAAATTATTACATAAAGTCTTAGAAATTATTTACAAAGGTATAATAATGTTAGATGCCTGTACTAGGATAAACCTGTATCACAGGCGGCACACACTGGTCTACTTTGGCAAAACTATAGACATAGGAATCGATGTGAGTCAGTGTGTATAATTTGAGTTGATTTTTTTTTTACGTATTCCTCTTTTGATTACAAACAACTTTTTTTAGTAGCGTTTTTTTAAAAAACTTACCATTTCCGAGAAAAAAAATATTTTGTGTTTTTTCTTGGATGGGAGGGTATGTAATACGTGCGTGGGTCAAAATAAAACTTAGTACGTATTCAAGAACACGTCATTCTCAAACAGATATGACAAAGAAATGGTATTGTATCCCTGCCGCTTTTCAAGCTACGGGCGCTCAAAGATTAGAAAAAAAAAAAATATTTTGTTTCCATTTTAAAAGACACTGACAATGAAATCTGAAAATGACGTTCAAGATAAGTTTAATTTTAAACATTGCAGCACCCAACACTCATTAAAATTTGTGTATGATATTTTAATTTAGCAGAATCTTGAACATGACCTTACAATATGTGACTTTAGGAATAATACTAATAAATACTCGATTATGTTCCTAGAACTTTTGGCAAACTGAGGCTCAGTGCAATAAAACATGACGTCATCATTATGGAATGTGAAGCTTGCAACTACAATAGATGAGTCATTAGCATATTGATTTCTGATTGGTTCATATGTTTGGTGCGCCGAATGCAAGTCCGACAATCGTAGCAAGTTTTAACCAGTCTCAGATAAAGTGTGCTCCTGCGTTGACGTGCTTTCCATTCTGCGACTACGCGACTACGTTAGTTTCAAAACATTTCATTTTTGTTGCTTGTTTGTTTCGTTAAAATTGTTACGTTTCGTTGTTATTCTTGTTCATGTTTTTGTATTGTTTTTTTTTTGTTATGTTACGTATTCGTTTTCTGTTGAATTTTTGTTTTTCTTGTTGCTGACTAAAAGATCAGAACGTCTCGAAGTATTATCGATTACCGACTTTTTGTAGATTTTATTTGTTGTTTGGTTTTTTAATTTCAACCATTCTCTTTACTTGGCTATTTATAATCCAACTATTCGGTTGATTATATCTTAATATATTCATAAAAAGTTTCGATTGGTTTGTTACAAAAATGGCCCAATATGTCACAAATTTAGACTTTTCCATGGAGTTGCAAAAATTTACAAATGATGCAAAATTTGATTACTTATTTAATTTGCTCTCAACTCGTTTGCCTTTGGAAGTTTCTGAAGAAGATGTCAAAATCATTAAAAACTTTATTAAAAAAGATGGTTAAAAGCACACAGAAATGCCAAAACATTTCGGAATCAAAATTCGCCTTGGTTAGAGTCTCATATCCGTTGGCCTTCTTGTGCATCAGTTGATTTGCGGTCTATATTTAGTCGAGATACTATAGACACACAAGAAGAGTTGCGTTTGTCGACTTTTTCAATGGAAGCTGGTCCATCTGATTGTGATGTCAATATATCGATGGAAGTTGGTCCATCTTGTTGTGACAAATACTCCAGTTCAACGAAAGGCTTTTGCTGATTTGTCAAATAAACAAAAAAAAACGTTCGGGGTCGTTGCTTGATCATAATGAGGTCGAACTTACATTTCCAATTTCTAAATTAAGAGAGAAAGGAAATACACAATTTGCCGATATTATCCGTTGTCTACCTACGGATACGCGTAAAACTCAGAAAACCCATGTTTTTTTGTTCAAACACAAACCAGACGAATCCCTTCCGGAAGATGAAGTCTTGGCACTTTTTAGTGCAATAAATATACCAGACAATGAGAACCACCCTTAATGAGAAAGGTATTTCAAATTTACCATCATACCACAAAATTTTAAAGGCAAAAAAATCGTGTTATCTGCAAAATCCCGAGGATATAAGTGTTACAGAAACTGGTGCTAAGATAAAACTGCAAGCGATTTTAGATTTGACTGTTGAGAAACTTCTTAAAATCGCTGGAGTTGATTTCGATTTTCCAAAAGACTTATATGCAACTGGGGTTGCGATGGATCTTCTCACAGCAATTACAAACAAAAACATAGTGCTGGAGAAACTTTTTCTGATTCATCGGTTTTTATGGCAAGTTTAGTCCCACTACGCTTGATGTGTGGCGATGTAACTGTGTGGGAAAATCCACGACCATCATCGACTTCATACTGCAGACCTTTTCTGTTTGAGTTTGTAAAAGAGACAGAAGAGGTCATTAATTCACAAATAAATTCAATCGATGCAGAAATTTCAAACTTGATACCGACAAAAATAGGCGATCTAGTTATATTTCATGAACCTCATATGACAATAATAGATGAGTAACTGTTTGGCCAGAAACACGTTTATATGCTAATAGCAACATTTGCCATGCAACTCCGAAGAAGATGACTAATTGGGAAGTAATCTCTAATAAACCTTCAGCTGAAGAGATGTACAAGTACGCCTTGTCGTCTCCGCATATGTGGATAAGGTGCTTAGAATGTATTCTGCATATTTCTTGTAATTTGGATTTTAAACAGTGGGCTGCTAGAGGGGAGCATAAATTATTACATGAACAAAAAAAAAATTGACTCAAACAGAAATGTTTCAGCGGCCGGGTCTGTTGGTGGATATTGTTAAGCAAGGGTTCGGCACAACCAATGATGGTAATACTGCTAGAAGGTTTTTCAGGTGCTACGAAAAATCTGCAGAGATAACGAAGGTAGACGAAAACCTGATAAGAAGATTTGCTGTAATATTGCAAGCTATTTCTTCTGGCAAGAATATTAACATTGAAAACTTTAGAGACTACTGTAAAGAAACAGCTCCACTTTACATTTCTCTATATCCCTGGTATTACATGCCATCTAGCGTGCACAAATTGCTAATACACGGTGCTGATATATGTCAACACTTTTCCTTCATTCCTGTGGGAATGTTATCAGAAGAGGCATCTGAAGCCCGAAATAAAGATTTTAGACACATAAGAGAAAAGCATTCCCGGAAAATATCTCGCAAGAAGACAAATGAAGATATAATTCATAATTTTTAGTAATCTCTGATCCGTATATCTCTAACCTCAAGCCAAAATATAAGAAAACACACATGCTTTTCTTTCCTAAAGTCGACCATCTCTTGGAAGATGAGACCGAAGAACGGGAGGCTGAAGAAGAAGAAGTCTTTATAGATTTGGAAATGAATTTCACCGCTGATCCCATGAATTTTTAAATAAAATATGATACAGCTGTTTTTATGAGTGTTGTTGGGTGCTGCGATGTTTCAAATTAAATCTTGAACGGCATTTTCAGCTTTCGTTATTAATTGGACACAAAATTTCGGCGTACCAAACATGAACCAATCAGAAATCAATATGCTAATGTCTCATCTATTGTAGTTGCAAGCCTCACATTCCATAATGATGACGTCATGTTTTATTGCACTGAGCCTCAGTTTGCCAAAAGTTCTAGGAACATAGTCGAGTATTTATTAGTATTATCCCTAAAGTCACATATTGTAAGGTCATGTTCAAGATTTTGCTAAATTAAAATATCGTATAGAGAAATTATAGTTTTATTTTCATTTTAGTCCATTTTAAATTATTTAGTTCAATTTTATTTTAATATATATATATTTTTTTTAAGTTCATTTAATTTACCTATTACTTTACTTTACTTTAAGTAATTTATTTCAACTATTTATTTAGATATAATTTATATTCAATAATTTCTTTCGATTTTTATGTTAACTACTTAAATATATTATTTAATCTCCTCATGACTAACATAGTTTTAAGATAATGTAATACTAACATCATAGACCTCCATCACCATCATCATCATCTGCCTAGCCTTTTCCCATCTATGTTGGGGTCGGCTTCTAGTCTAACCGGATGCAGCAGAATACCAATAGCCCCGACACCCCCAACCCCCCCCCCCCCCTGACCCCCGACCCCCGAGTACCCCCGAGTGTAGAAATTTTTGGAAATGCTAACAAATTGCGCTTCGATGTCCTTACCACCCTGCGTGCAAAATAAAATAATTTATGTATGACTAAGTATTAAAATACCTACCTACGCGCAATATTTCAGTTGAGAGTATTTAAAATTCAAAAAACTTCATCCACTTTAAGCGTTTGATGTGATAGGTCCTTCGTAACAAACGATTCTTTTAAATGAAATAGGAATTGTTTTTATCAAACGTCGAACATTGCAATACCCTGCAGGTGCCGAAATAGAAACAGAATAACATATTTTTCGTTTTAGAGAATTTCATACTTGTTGTACGGATGTTGGTTGTTGTTGTATAGACCTACATCACTAGACCACCACTTTAAAATTGAATTAAATGTAACTTAAACACAGACAATGCCAATCTCTTCAGGCGACTCAAAATCAAAATCAAAATGTTTTATTTCACATAAACCTACACGGGCACTTATGAAACGTCAGAAGCTAGGTGCATGGTTCCAATTGATCGTTTCCTATGGAGAAGAACCGGCAAGAAACTCCACGGTTACACTTTTTAAAAATAATTGGCTTTTATAATGTTTCCAGATCACAGCAGGCCTGTCAATAAGTACCAAGTACTTGATAAAATAGAAAATGGTCTACAGATCTAAAGTCTATAAGGCCTACAAAGTCCTCACATTTACAAAATAAGAATCTATCAAAAGGATAAACAAAAAAATAAAAACCTACTAAAACCAAGTGTTATGATTCTAATTAAAACCACTAATAGAGAGGTGAAAAATTTAAAGTGTCTGTATATAATGTCAAATAATAAAGAAATTATGTCAAAAGTATAGACTATATGACCTAAAGCGCGGTCTTTGTCGGACTGCATAGAAAATAAAGAGAAGCGCAATGACAGAACGCTGGTACAATACGACCGATGTCGGTGTTGGCGAGCCCGAACTTTGCGCAGAAGGCTGCGCAGTAAGATTTTTAGAACCAAACGGTGACATGAGGCGAGTGCGAGTGAGAGAACATGCGCGAAAGTTCTTAGAGCCTATGTTCAGGCCCGCCAAGTTACGTCGGTCGTATTGTAATTTATTGCAAAATATAAAGCAATTATATATTTACAAAAATCTATTATTTGGACTAAAAACAGTATTTTTCTGATTTTGTTTACTGTAGTCGATCATATACTTTTATTGTTTGTAAAACTTGCGTTTTTTGTGCTTAGGTCCTGTAAGCCCCTTAAAAATTAAGTAATGGTCAAGAATTGTATGAGTTACTAAGATGGAAGAACAACGCACAGTCGGACTTAAAAAGAAACTTGTGTTGACATTAATCATTGATACATTGACAAGATGTGATGTGTGTGTGATGTGATTGACAAGTTGTGATATACTGTATCAATGTGTAGCTGCAATTAAGTACCTAGTAAGCATCTAATATGTAATAATAGTAAAAGTTGGGTAAGTACCATCTTGGTTGTACCATTATGTTTTGTGATATGATAACACATTGGCACAATAATATTAAACAAAGATTGTAGATAAATTTAATGAATTCTTGTCGATGTTTACATAATTTTGAGGCTGATTTTACAGACGCCAGCACATCGAATTTCTACAATCTGTCAAATTTCATTAATAGATTTTCAACTTTATCGCTAGAGCATAAGGTTCAAAGATGATGGAGAAAATTTCACAGTTTCTGGTAGCTTGATGTGCTGGCATCTGTACTTACTAACGATACTAATATTTCTTTGCAAATACTGTATAATGACCACCGCATGTATGGATGATGGATGGAAATCTCGCATAAAAACAAATCATTTTCTACCCGACCATTTACTCAGATTCAGTATATTATTGCAAGTACTATTTAGGTGTCTGACCCACGATAAATAATGGGGCCATGTTATTCATTATGACACATCAAAATATAATGCGCAAATAACTCAGCTACATTATCTCTTAAATCTGCATGTCATGTCACCAAAGTTATTTGCAAGCTGCGCCACCTAGTAATATATAAGTCAATGTGCGCCACCATGAAAAGGGAACGTAGATCTACGCGAGACTCAATGGCTTTTTAATTTTGTCTGTAATTACGACATACAAGGGGATAAGAGCATTATAATGCCATAGCAACAGAAACGTTACTAGGTTTATAGGAAACATATGTATTCAGCAAATCTAGGTAATTTTTTAATCATAATTTAGCCGTCGGTCCCGGCTGGCATTCGTGGATCTTTGATAGTCGTTACGGCTCGTCAAAAGCCCAAAAGTCTGACAACCAGTCATACCGAGGGGTATCGTATTACCCAGTAACTGGGTTGTGGAGGTCAGATAGGCAGTCGCTCCATGTAAAATACTGGTATTCAGCTGCGTCCGGTTAGAGTGGAAGCTGACCCGAATATAGTTGGGAAAAGGCTGGGCAGATGATGATGATGATTTTTAACCCCCGACGCAAAAACGATGGGGTGTTATAAGTTTGACGTGTCTGTGTGTGTGTGTGTGTGTGTGTGTGTGTGTCTGTGGCATCGTAGCTCCCGAACGGCTGAACCGATTTTGATTTTGTTTTTTTTGTTTGAAAGGTGAATTAGTCGGGAGTGTTCTTAGCTATTTTTGATGAAAATCGGTCCAAGATGGCCGCCGCCACAAAATGGCGAACTACATATTTATTCACAACTCCCTTAATATGGGTATCAAATGAAAGGGCTTGAATAGTAGAATACTATACACTATGATAAATTTCAAATTCAAGATGGCCGCCACCACAAAGTGGTGATTTACATTTTTTTTCACAACTCTCTCAATATGGGTATCAAATGAAAGGGCTTGACTAGTAGAATACTATACACTATTACAAATTTCAAATCCAAGATGGTCGCCACCACAAAATGGCGAATTATATATTTTTTTCACAACTCCTTCAATATAGACCGTGTCAAATGCATGGGTTTGATAAGTAGAATAATGTGAACTATAATGAAAGGGAATGAGGAATATTAACTAACGAAATGAAAACGCAGTCCCATTTTATAAACTAGATCTGAAATACCCTTCGATCATTAAGTATATTATACATCAATGGAAATACCTAAGATATCTAATAGCTATGAAATACTTGTACGAAAGTTGAATAACTAAAGGAAGAACTAGAAAAAGGATACTTATAATAAAACAAAAAAATCTGTTTAGTCTTAAAAATTATTCTTCAACTATACATTAATAATTATTTTTTGACGGATAAAAAACCTGATTAAACACCAAATTACCTGAATCTTAAAACGCAGGAAATAAAAGAAATGAAATACAAAAAATATGGAGTCCCTACAAAAAGCATGAAATAAAAAATTTAATTAAAAATTTAATAAACCCCCGACACAAAAATATAATAAAATTAAATGTAAGTAATTGGAAAAGGATCAAATAATTTTAAAACCCCCAACTTAAAGAATCTAGGTAACGAGACTAAAACAGATAAATTCATATGGCAGCCGGGGGACTTTAATTAGTTGATCCTTTTCCAATTACTTACATTTAATTTTATTATTTTTTTGTGTCGACCCCCGACACAATTTTTAAATTTTTAATTAAAATTTTTTTCATTGTGAGTTGTAAACAATATTACTCTCACACTAGCAATCGCAAAAACTTTCGTTTTGACAATAGTTAAATCAATGTCCACCTGTCTCGTTCCGTGTTGATCTGTCTTAAATCGTCTGAGATAACTACGACAGGTATTAGTACCACAGATATGGTTTTAAAGAAATCCTAGTGGACCTAGAAAATACATCCTCTAGAGATCCTAGATCATTAGTAAAAATAATTCCATAATCCTTAACCCAAAGTTTATCAAAGTCATTTAGCAATGTCATGTTTGCGCAGATCTCTTTGCATTTAGTGGAAGCAACCAATAACTGTAGTGAGCGTAGATTGAACAAGAATTGCGAAGTTTCTCTAAGTTCCAAATCCGTAATGTTTTAATGCACTCCGTCTGGGTTGTCGGTTAAATAAGAATGTATTTCCAATGTCTCACGTCACGTTTTTTGATCTCTATAATAGGCTGTGTACCTACGATAAAGCACATAAAGGATAGAAATTCTTTTTCTGTGCTGAGATTGAAATGGGTCTCGGCGGGTCACACTTACAGAGCATGAGGACAGATGGGCCAGGTTGGTCGCACAGGTCTCGTCGCCCGGGCAGGCCTAGGGTCACTGGCTTGAGGATCTGGACTAGTTCAGGTCAGTTAGGCCGGAGGAGACTAAACATAAAGATAACTGGAAACATAGAGGAGACCTTTGCCCAGCAGTGGGCGATATAGGTTAACTTAACAAAAGGCGTAGCAAGTAAAAGAGAAATGTTTTATTCTATCTTAATTGTAAAGTTTAATCTAAATACAGCTATACAATTAAGTACGACAATTTGTACCCTTTGTACAGTTTCTATACCTTATGTCTGTAATGAATATGGTGTACATAATATAGAGTACTCTATTCTATTCTAATTTGAACAAACAACTGAGTGAAACGATTTGAAAGAATCGAGGAACGCAGAAATACAGCTATATTAAGTACGACAATTTGAAAAAAACACGTGAGTGAACCGATCTGTAAGAATTGAGGGACGCAGAATTCATGTCACTCATGTTGTTGCTTGACACTTTGAAAGGCCTACATTTAGAAAGGATTTTAAAAACAACCTACTTTTTTTCATTATTCCTCTCCGATTGGGTCACACGGATTAATGTTGTAGTTGTTAAGAAAGTAAGGGCTAACAGAAAGATTTAATATTTGTTTTCCAACCTGTCACAATGGAAACAAATCCGCGTAGTATAAATAGTGTTGCCATAATGGCGCGGCGGGAGTTCCACAACTGTTTGCATACGAGATAGCGCGAGGTGTTGTCTGGGACATGTGGGATGATGACGAGTCTAACACTAGTGGTTTAGAACAAATAATCTAACAATTTATAGAAACATAATACAGGAAAGTTACATAACATTTAACAGTTCACATTTACCTTGAAACTGTAAAACAAGTAGGTACAGACGCCAGCACATCAACCTACCCGAAACTGTCAAATTTTCCCAATCAATTTTGAACCGTTAAGGTTAAAAATTGATTGGGAAAATTTGACAGTTTATTGCTAAAGCTTAACTTTAGCAATAAAGTTGAATATTTATTAAAGAAATTTGACAGAATGTAGTAGGTTGATGTGGGCCCGTCTTTAAAATAAGATAAATTTTGGTCTACATTAACGTTCAACTCAGAAGATACTAGACAAGAATTTTCAGAAAAATTAAGTGCCTTTGTTTTTCCTCGGCCTTTCGTGTTCCGACTATTTTAGCCACTGTCTTCAGAATGTCTGATCTGGCGCGGTAAGGATCAATATTTTTTTTTGGTAATTTACAATAGCAGATCGCGGCAACAGACAAGGTTCAAAACAGCGATGCATTTGATGTTAGTTGAAAACTGTAAAATTACTTTTATTTTGCACTTCTAATAAGTTGAAAAATAAATGCAGGGCTCAGTGGAATAGTTTTTAGACATTTCTTTAGTTGATTGAATTCTCTTTATATCATTACATAAAATGTTTCTGTTTTATTTTATTAATAAATATTTTTGAATAAGCTTAAGCTTTTCTTTGAATATTTGACAATACCTACTAATTTGTACTAATACGCCTAACTTTGCGACAAAAAACTGACCGTTTTACGGTGCCTTACGTTTGGGCAGCGCCTTGATCTACAGCATTCCCAAAGAACCAGCTTATGGATGCTAAGCTACAGAAGAACTCAAACTCAAAGCATTTATTTCAAATAAACCAATTACAGGCACTTTTGAATTGTCAAGGGGTCGGACAAAATTTATTATTCTATGTGGATGCAAATAAATATCTTGATACATAATATAGCATCTAAGGTATATCTACTTCTCCGGACCTCAATTTAGCCACAGTGAATATTTAACATTTGCTCTTTTATTCAATCCAAAAATATCATTTTCACTCCACACTTTCTGAGACACCTCAAATTCTTTAAAATAACACCCAAGATTAATTTCTGGGGAGGTTAAGCTGGCGTGAAAACGGGAGTATAATTAGTCGTGCCTACATTAAAAACCTTGGGACATAGAATAGATAGGTACAGTAGGTTGATTCCACGCAACGAGCGAAAACACACGCACACTTAGCCACGGCTCGCGAAGGTACAGTGAATGCAAGCACACTCGCGACTGTTACAACATTTTTATCTCACGAAGTGACGAGCGTTTACACGTGCTAAGTTGTACAAACACGATGTGCATGCGCGTTTTCGCCCATTATATGGAGCCGGCCTTCTGGTCATGCCTATTTTTTGCTTGAAAGGAGCTATGTAGTCCCGAAGTACATTCAATGGAAGTAATTAAGTATATTACGACGGAGGAAGCGAAATGAAATACATTGTCACATGGAGCGACTAATTTGGGACAAATGGAGTAATAAAGACTTTTGTTTCGGCCTGTTATGCTGATTTTATGGAGTCGAGCGTTTCTTAAAAGTGTTTATTGGAAGTATAAAGTAAAAGTGGGGATACTGTATTTTCCATTTTTCTAACGTTCGTTTGTTAGGGTTCCGTACCAAAATGGTAAACGGAACCCTTATGGTGAGACTCAGTCTGTCTGTCTGTTCGTCCGTCTGTCTGTCTGTCTGTCACAGCTGGATATCTCAAGAACTACTATAATGCTATCGACTTGAATTTTGGAATAGTTTTAGATGACGTTTGTACTACTATTTTGCAACTAAAAAATTTTTTTTTTTTGCAACAAGCACTGGTGGGTTTCTGAAAAATGCGAAGTGGGGCTACTAGGGCTTTTTTTTTTTTTGCGGATGGGAAATCATCAAATGACTCCTACCGCTCTGGGTGGAGCGGAAGGGAGTGTCAGACTCTTACTGACTAAAACCCACCCGTGTTCCTTCCTTTGCCCTTTATGTTCCGGGCCAGCGGTAACCCTTTCAGACAATCCCGCTGACCCGGCAGGCTTCGGCCCTAAGGGGGCCCCTCCTCGATGCTGACATCTCTTTGAGGCGCGCGTGGAACACGTACGCGCCGTCCGGCACGGGCCTGGTCCTGATCGGACGGTGAGCTACCCATTACTCTCCGCCCGCAGGCCCGCGCCTACGGTGGCCGGGAGTCGTCACGCGGCTCTCGACGCCCAGCGCGTCTCCCGCGGCGGCTGGGACGGGAGGCTCTCTCCCTGAGCCGTCCCGCCACTTCCTTCTACTAGCTACTAGGGCTTGTAGGATATCATATGAAAGAACGCAGTTTGCACATTCTCAAACATTTTTCTTTTTTTTTTAGGCCGCATAGTTTTCGGCTTTTAAAGAAAAATGTAAAAAAAAATTCCGTTCCCCCCTTATCTCCGAAGTTTGCAAAGAGGAAAATCTGAAATAATTCTATGTGATAGAAGTTTATGTAAAGATTACAAGAAAAATGAAACGATGTCTCTAAATAGCACACTTTTTCAGAAATCATCAACAAAAGTTACATTAGTTCCACTGTCGGTCAAGAGACGGCGCTGACCTGAAACTGCAATATTTTACACTGAGGTGCGCAGTGTCCAAATTTTCTAACGAATATAGGCCTCGCCGATGAAAATTTAAAAACATATGATGGTACGGAACCCTCGGTGCGCGAGTCCGACTCGCTCTTGCCCGGTTCGTTTTTAAATGTGAATTTTGTTAAGGTTGTTGATTTTTCAATATCATCAAAATTCATTCACATACAAGCGCAGCATTAACCGCTGGGTCTAAAATAAATGTTTCACAAAAGTTTTTTTTTTTTTATAGAAAAGGAGAGATTTTTGGTAAATTCATCCCCTAAAGGTTCTCCTCTTAGTTGAGTTCTAATGCTTTTTTTACTACGAAAAAGAAAATAAATGGAAAACGTCCTTGCAGCTAATGCAATTTACACGTCGCGCGTCGCTCTTTTGCAGTCATTTCACGAAGAAAACAAAAATTCTGAAACTAAAACTTCAAACAAATCCAAACAATGATCGATGGTTAACCGTGGTTTTACCATGCCATTCCCTTGAGGGAGACCTTAATCAGAAACATAAGGAAATACACCCATAGGTAAACCCTAAGAAAGGAAAAGGGTACATAGATACGTAAGTAGGTATGTAAAGGCAGATTGCTCATTGCCTACAAGCACCGAAATGACGCATTTCCGTCACAGTACCGCGCAAAGGGAAATATATTTTGACGCTCTTTATAAGAAAAAATATGGAGCTATTTTTCATATGTTTCCATTTCCCAAATAGGGTAATTGCGCAACTCAAAATGATGCAATAAAGCGTAAGGAAATGTATTCACCATTGCTACAGAAGCCATAGGATTCGCTGTGATTAAGTGTTCATATGCTGTGCTCAGATTTGCAGTAGGTACCTACTTACTTATATTTTCTTATTTAGAGTTGTAATTTAGATAATAATGACAATTATTTTAATCAATAATCAATATGCCGTAAGACAATCACATAGAATCCTACTATCCTACTAATCCTACTAATAAATGTGAAAGTTTGTGAAGATGTTTGGATGTTTGTTACTCAATCACGCATAAACCGCTGAACAGATTTGGATGAAAAATGGCACATGGATAGAGCATTTCCTGGACTAATACATAGGATACTTTTTATCATATTCATATTCATATTTATTTATTTGCGTAAAACATGGTATACAAAGGTGTTACATGAGTTTAGGATAAGATCATACATGTTTTGCTTAAGACTAAAGCATGCAAATTGGTTAACACAATTTATGTTCGAAGTATTCCTTATTGCTATAAAAATTATTTTCATTTAGCCATTTAAACAAGTGAATTTTAAACAGTCTGCCATTTAGTAATTTAAGTTTATCTGGTAGTTTATTATATATGCGTACAGCCATAGCTAAACCGCTTTTACTATATTTTGTTGATCGAGGGAAATCGTCCAAAACAAGTCTAAATTTGTCACGCCGATTCCTAGAGCTTACATCTGCTGCTGTTCTGAATAGGTATTTGTGTTTCCGTACAAACATACATGTTTCATATACATATAGTGAGGGTAGTGGTAGCAGACCGAGTTTTTTAAATAATGGTCGACAAGATACGTCCGGTGGAATTCCCTGAATAGCTCGAACGCATTTCTTTTGAGCGATAAATGCTCTATTATGGTCCGTACTATTTCCCCATACAATTAGTCCATATCGCAACGAGGACTCCACATAAGCACGATAGGACATTATAGCAGTTTTAATATTTGTAACATTTTTAATCCTTCTAAGAGCGTATACGAATTTATTGATTTTATTACATATGCTATCGATATGAGCTTTCCAGTCTAGATGTTCGTCTATGGTCGTTCCCAAAAACTTAGTTTGTGCTACTTTTTGAAGTTTTGATATATTCATTGTGAAATTAAATTTGTTATTATAAGATTTATTAAATTGAACATATACTGATTTACTAAGGTTAATAACTAAATTATTTTTATTAAGCCAATTTATAAGATTTTCTATTGTATTATTAATATCTGTTTCATGATCAATTATTGATTTATTTTTTTTATCGGTAGCAACTATTATCGAAATGTCATCAGCAAACAGAAAGCATTTATGACTAGTCATGCCAACAATATCATTCACATAAAGGAGAAACAAAATCGGGCCCAATATACTGCCCTGGGGAACGCCTCGTTTGGTGGTTTTAAATTCAGAGTGGTATGAAACCATATCTTTATTGGCATTCATATTAGTGATTGAAACACACTGCTGTCTGCCGGATATGTATGACATTAACCACTGTAGTGGAGGTCCTCTAATTCCCATAGATTCCAACTTCCGAAAAAGAATATTATGCGAGACCAGGTCGAACGCCTTAGATAGATCAAGAAATAAGCCCGTCGTTAATTTATTATTATTAATATTAGTCATTACTGCTTTCAAGAGTGAAAAGATAGCTAAAGTTGTTGATTTATCTTTTTGAAAACCGAATTGCTCTTTCTTTATAATATGAAATTTCTCGCAGTAATTAATAAGCCTTTTATACATGCATTTTTCGTAGACTTTTGACAAAATTGGTATTAAAGTTATTGGGCGGTAGTTGTTAATATCATATTTTTCACCTTTTTTAAAAAGTGGTTTTACAATTGACATTTTTAATTTATCTGGAAACACTCCTTGAACAAAAGACAAGTTTATAAGATGCGTTAAAACGCCGCGTATTTCCTTAGCACATTTCTTAATAATTCTAGTGCTAAGTTCGTCGTAGCCTTCGGAGGTAGTATTATTTAATAACATAATTTGTTGTTCTACTTCGCTTTCTGACATTGGAACGAGGAACATTGAGTGTATTAGGTTTTTACTACCATGACTGTTTGTGTTTTGCTGTGTGGGTTTATAATTTAGATAGAAATCATTGAAAGTGGAGGCTATTTCTGTCGGTTCCGTAAGTATGGTACTATTAATCTTAATGGATTCTATGTTATTTTTAGGACTAGGATTATGTATTTCATTTTTTATTACGGTCCATGTAGCCTTGCATGTGTTCTGATGTGTATGCATAAATTTTATATTAGCATTTCTTTTGGAGTTATAGATACATTTTTGTAACAAATTTGAGTATTTAATGTATCTGGTTTTGTGGAATTGAGTTTTCTTCTTATAATATTGATAACGCAAAAATCTCTTTGTTTTGCAACTCTGCTTAAGACCTTTAGTTATCCATGTTCTTTTTACTGTTTTGTTTCGATTTATCTTTATCTTTACTTTAGGAAAACACAGATAATAAAAAAGGCATAATAACTCGTGAAAACGGTTAAATGCTATATTTGCATCTTTTTCTTTAAATGCTTCTGACCAAGTCAAACTTTGCAGACATTTTCGGAACTTGTGAACATTATGGGCATTATAATCTCTTTTGTAGACGTAGTAAATTGCATCTTTTATAGATTGACGTTTTAAGGGGAAGCCTATCATTTGTGCTGTTTCGTGGTCCGAGAGGTGGAGTGGTAGTACTGTCGTAGATGCATCTGGGATATTACTCAATATATGGTCAATACAAGAGGCTTTGCGAGTAGCTTCATTAATATGAATTTTTAAATTATAGTTGTTTGCTAGATCTTGGAATTGGTTAGTGATTTTACCTTTTTTAAGTGTGTTTATGTTCAAGTCTCCTGTTAGAACTATGCGTGTTGAAGGTTTGTATTTTTTAAGAATATCATGTAAGAGACTATCTAGATTGGTTAAAAATAGGTTGGGGTCGGACTGGGGTGTTCTGTATATGCATATTATCAATAGTTTTTCGTTAGTTAACTCAATGCCACAAATTTCGAATGTATTAACTGTTGCATATTTTTTAACCATAGATAATTCATTGAAAATAAGATCCTTTTTAACTAGAATGCAAGTTCCACCCCGGTTTTTTTCTCTACAAAAATTTGCTGCCATTATGTAATCTGATATCTTAAGATAGCTCTCATGGCCTTTCTTAATAAATGTTTCAGAAAGGCAGATTACATGTGGGTCATTATATGAATCTCGCATCTCTTGTAATGTTATATCTAATAGTTCTTGTTTGGATAGAATGCTTGCAATGTTTTGATGTAATATCCTAAAGTGGTGAAACGAGGATGTTGTTGGTGACGTATTTTTAGAGTCGAAAAAAATTGTTAGATGATTTTAATGGTAGAAAATAGTATGGTATGGTACCCTTTTTTATGTGTTCAATTTTTTCAGCGGGAGCGCAAGTATCTTTAATTTCCAGTTCTTTGTTTGCGGAACTTTTGAAATAAAAGGGAATAGTCCCCTTCTTGGGCTCCTTGTTTTTTATTAAAAAACTTGTTCTGCCACTCACCAGTCGTTTTTTTATTTCAGCAGGATTCAAAAATGTCGCGTTATAGTATTCACAATCTAGTTCATAATTTATTGATTTGCAAATATCAGATAAATTGGAATTTTGGCAGTTCGTGAAATGACAATTTTTATAATAATGGCAAATATTTTTTAAGCGATGATTTAATTTCACGACATCAAGGTAGTAACTTTGTTGTACATTTAGTAAAATAATAGTATTGTTATAAAATAATTTCAGTATGGATTTTAGTTGGAATAGCACATGTTTCATGTTATAATCATTTTCACCCAAACATATTACAACCTTGTCGTCCGGTTGCAGGTTGAAGTTCATACAACTTTTCATTATGACATCGCTACCTGCATTTGGCATCGTTAGGGCAAAAACTCCATACTTCTCATATTGTGTATTTATTCTCGACTGTATAAGAGCTGCAGGTAGACCTACACATTGTTGGGCGCCGAAGATCACAATTCTTTTTCCATATTCATGCTGTTGTTGTTGTGTAATGTTGGTTTGTGTTGTACAGATTGAATCTGCACAATTTCCATGTTTTATTGCACTCAGGGCCTGTATTTGTTTAGCGAACGTTGCTCTCTCTTGTGCTGCATCTTTAACGTCTTTTTCCAATGCTATGATTTTTTGTTGTAGGCCCAGATATGTTATGTTGCTGCTGGAGTCAACGTTTGATGTAGGTCCAGGCGAGGTTGGTGTAGAGATCACATTTTGGAATAAGAGCGAACGCTTTTTCTTTTTGGTGGTGTATATTGGGCTATTTTCTAAAATTGCGGACGAGGAGCACAGAGATTTTAATATTTTAATTTCAGCAGTTAGTTTCTTAACTTGTTCTTTTAGATTGTTATTATCCAATATTACATTTTCCAGTTCGTTCTCTGTACTCTTCAGTTTCTCAGTTAGTTGATGTATCGTATCTTGTACTTCTGTGATTGAGGTATTAATTATTGTGCCATCTAAGCTTTTGGATAATTTATTCGGAGAGGTATCAGCTTCATAAGATGTTTCGTAATCTGTGAGAATGTGGGAGTCGTACGTAAGGGGCGATTTTCCCATATTTTCGGTGTATCGTTCATTGGAAGACTGCCTGTCTGGATGTATTATTTTATTTCTCATGGTTACATTAGACACATCTGCATTTTTTGCAACTGTTTTCTTAATGCAACTATTGCAGCGCCATTTCTTCTTAGATTCCTGACTCATTAAACGGTATGTTTGTTCGGGGTAGCCATCGCAATCGGGCTCAAATCTGTTGTTACAAACAGAGCACAATGCTGTATTTTTTGCGGGAACCGTTTTTTTGCATTTGTAGCATAGTACTAGTGCTGACATCTTACGGATTTCACTTAAGGAGTTAGTTCAGTATTATGCGTCTAGTTGGCGTGAATGATTGATCTATTCGAAGTGCTACAGCTACTCGACAACAGATGTCGCTTTTATTAAATTTTGTTAATGTTGAAGAATGACTTTGAGATTTTCAAAATAACGACGAGAAAAAAGTTCAAGTTTTATATTCACTCTTTAGTTTTGAGTTTGATTAGCACACTGCTGTTCACCACTTGTTGACCATCGCTTCACTGTGTTGTTATGAACGTTTTAGTCACTTTACACACAATATTGACACTGTGTTTACCTCGGATTACGTTCCGGAATTGTTCACGTAATAACTTTTTGCATAACAGTTCCGTTGAGATAACACTTTCACTGTTTGTTTACACTTTATAGATCACGCGTATTATAAAGTTATTAAAATTTAACTGTATTTTAGATTTTTATTGCCAATAATAACGGAGCTCAATGTTTTCGTGACGAACAGCGCCACCTCTCTCTCCGATTGTTTGTTTATTCGTATTATATCGTGATATTCCTACGGGATCGAAACTTACGCGGGCGATACCCCGGGGCACTGCTAGTCACATCACATTAATCACACTATCACATCACACTAATATTATAAAGGCGAAATTTGTGAGGATGGATGGATGTTTGTTACTCCTTCACGCAAAAACTACTGAACGGATTTTGATAAAATTTGGCACACAGATATAACTAGAATTAACACATAAGATACTTTTTATCCCGATATTCTCACGAGATCGAAACTTATGCGGGTAAAACCGCGGGTCGCTGCTAGTAAATAATATGTCAACTCGACACAGTGCAAAGCTGATTTTAATCAGGGTTCTGTCACCTTTCTAAGCCGATACAATATTTATCATACACTGAGTATTATAATAAATAGTACCACTTAAAATTCAGATTCTTCTACTCTTACAAACGGTGTCTACATTTATTTTTATGCTGGAAGAGTTTTCTTTAGAAATATGAACCACCTTTGTGCGTATTTGTCTGATCTTATTCCTTCTTGTCTGATAATATGTGTGTATATAAATGGTTAAATAAAAAAACAACAACGTGCATGCATGTAATTTTTAAGTTTGTCTATTACCACAAAATACAGATAGTACAGAAGGCAATCACATGTATGTACTTTACTTTTCATACTTACGCTCAACGGTCGCGCTATGGTTGTCAACTTTGGCTTATACACAAAAAAATATCGTGGTAGTGGCACTCGTATCTAGTTGTTTGATTTTTTATTGAGCTTATTCTACAATATTAAAACAAAACAATAAACATAGTATTACAATACAAAAAGTTTACAGAACAAAAACATAAAAAAATTGACATTTGTCAATTTTTACTATCGAATATCCCTATTTCAAAACGGATTCCCCTATTTACACAATGTATTTTGCCTTATCCGTTTTAGACCTAAACCTATCAAATGACACTAAAAACAACACAATATCTACACAAACAAAAAATCATGTTTTCAACTTACGTAATAGTTGGTGGCGTGAATTTACCTTACAAAAAAGTTACTTCGTTTATACTGATTCAAAATAGGAAACTATTATATAAATCGAGCTTACATAGGCATTTTTTGTTGCTCCATTTTTGCACATCACAGACGCGTGTCTCAAGCGGATGGCACACGCGCTCGCAATATTCCTAACCCGTCCGAGATAACGTGTCCGTGAGCGGTGTCTACGTGTGCGTTACTCGAGCGAACTTTGTATGTAGATTGACTTCTGTACTATCTGTATTTTGTGTTATTACTGCCAAATCTTATCAATAATTATAAGCTCAACCAATCTAGCTCTTAGAATAAATGCAGGCCAAAACAGGCTTCTCTTTTCACTAAAAAACCTTAAACCACACCATACCTACCATTAAATTCAAAGAAAATAAAAAGCCACTCAACTTTTCAAATGAAATATCCTACTTCGCACATCTATGTTAAAGAAGAGCTCCGAATAATTTAGCCACCGGCTTCCAACTGCTCCACGAATACTCAATTACCACTTTTTTGTCTCAGTAGTACACTTTGTTTCTTGTTTTTATTTTACTTTCCGCCCCAATGGAGACGGAGGGAATACGTATTAACGTCAAAGACGGCAGCGTTCTGTTGTAGTTTTTAAAGTTTTGTTCTGGAATTCGAATTCGAATTTGAAAATTGGGCTCTCATTCTAGAACGGTGTTACGCTTGATTCCTGATTTGAAGTTAGATTTGAGATAATATAATATATCTTTGAATCTGAGTGGCAATTCTCGTAATTTTAAGAACGTTTACAATCTGATCTCAATCTCAATCTGTCAACAATACTTCTAATTTCCCTACATTTTTGACAAGTTTTGACATTGATTGTCGCTGAGATGAGATTTGAACGTTTTGTAAGTAGGTATCCACATTGGCCTTCTGATTTGAAATTAGATCTGACCTGTACGACCTCTTTGGATCAGTTTTGAATTGAATTTCATCCTTCTTAATGGGGCTTTCGTATCGTTATTTTATAGGTATAATTTGGTATGTGTTATATTATGACGTGAAGAATGGCCAGTTTCTGATCAATATCGATATAAAGATTCATAACAACACGTTCAACTTTTCTCAAACATTGGGTTAATTTAATTGAATCGGGTTTCATGATTTATTATTAAATTAAACTAGAATACATTTATTACTACTTAAGTAAGTAATATAACGACGCTCTCAATAAAATAAGTAACGAGACAGGGACTAGATAATTCTGGAGAGGTATTCACATCGAAATCTAATCGCTATTAAGAATAGTCATTGCAATCATATATCGTTATCATTTAATGCAAGACTTAAAGAACATACATCTAAGTACATATTTTATGCTGAAAACTTGAAGAGAAAACCAAACTACATCAATAGCTGATTGTAAAAGTAACAATTTGAATCTGAATTTAAATAAAATCATCGAAAATCTTCAAAGTAAGTTGAATTCAGAGGACTGACAAAATGTTTACAACCTCTTTTATCAGCAAACGAATATATAGGCAATGTAGTATTTAAAAAAAATATAAGTTTATATTTCGAACATACCTAATACAGATTTTATAAACAAGCTCGCCATTTTATGAAAGCCGCCATGACTACGCAGAGTGGTTAGCATCTGGCAAAGTGAGATTTTCAGGCGAATTTCCACTAAATGTGTGCCGAAAATGTGTTTAAGGCGATGTGTTTTTGACGTTTCAGTTTGTTACCTACCTGTACACTAAGCTTGTCTACATGAGTACTACAACTCAGGCATCATAAGTTTTATAAGCACGTGTGATAAAAACCATAAACATTTCTACTGCGCATTTAAGTAATTAGAGACTCGGTCTAATACAATTCCCGCTGTTATTAGACAATTAATCTGCCTAGCCTTTTCGCAATCATCTTGTGGTCGACTTCCAATTTAACCGGAACCAATCTGGCCTCCACAATCTAGTTTCTAGGTAACAAGATATACGTATACCCCTTGGTAAGACGGTTGTCAGACTTTTTGGGCTTTTGAGTACCCGTACCGACTGTTAGAGACACGGATATCGAGGGATATGGCATGGAGGCTTGGCGCGTGTCGCCTAGTTAAGAGTAATACCATAAGTAGGTAGTACGCGCGGGTAAGCACCGTTGTTATATGAGAAAATTGCCTAGCAACGTACCCATGTCAAAAAATGCATTAGTGATGCGTTGCGCTGAGATATATGGATATCGATAATTGTTAGTTTTTCTAAATACGAAATTATATGAACCTATTTTACAAGAATTTATACATTTTATTTTAGTTTCCCGAAACATCCAGAAATGAAAAATAAATGGATAGATGCAAATGAACACAGGGAAAATAATTCGTTTGCCTCAAACCAAAGTATAATTAGTTCTTTACACTTTAAAGAGGATTATTTTAATCCGTCCGCGAAAAGACACATGCTTTTTAAGTGGGCTGTACCTACACTCAAATTAAGATACGTAATGAAACCATAAATATTATTAGTACAGCCACGTGCAAAAATATTGTGCATGTTTACTTGATAATAAAAACAAGAGATAGGAATTCCAAGTTTTTTTTTTTTATGGTAGAACACGTATTTTCGTTGTCTGTGTGGTGCCGGACTTAACGAATAGCACCACCCCATACTTCCCGTGGGTGTCGTAAAAGGCGACTAAGGGGCGTACCGGAGAATGGGCAGCAGCGTTCTCTATGCATTCCACCACCATACCATACTGCGATCGCCAACCCGCCTGCCAAGCGTGGCGATTATGGCAAACCCCCCCTCTTGGGAGAGGCCTATGTCCAGCAGTGGACGTCTTTTGGCTGAAATGATGACCTATTTTCGTACTTTTTTACCTTTTTAAAGGGGATTGAAGGTTTCATGAGTGGCCGCCGTTCTGAAAAAAAATCACAGACAGATAGGTATGTCACAGATCTTCAAAGCCCTTTGAAGTTAAAAAAAATATTATTAATTTGGTATTATTCATCATCATCATCAATAACAATGTATTCAAGTGTTCAATATGAAAAGATAAAAAGTCTGCCCCACAGTATTTCTAGATGTGGCACAAGCTTTTGATAGAGTTTGCCATAAGGGTTTTTTTATTTATTTGAAATGGGTTTGTTCTTGACTCTTGTGAGTCTAGGTCAGAGGTGACAGAGACAAAGTCGACGATGGAGTGAGCTTACCCAGAAGAAGCCTGTTCACTCTTACTTTGAAGAGATTCGGGTTGTATGCGGTCGGAAACACAGAGGCAGGTAAAGAGTTTCACTCTTTTGCTGTGCGCGTTATATAAGACATTTGAAAACGCTTAGTGCGAATTGGTGAAATAGCAACTAAGCAGGGATGGTAACTTGCTGTGCGTCTGGATGACCGAAGGTAGAACGGGGCCGGTGGAATGAGGTCGTGGAGTTCTTGGGCATACTCACCGAAGTACAATCTGTAGAAGACCGACAAGGTTGCCTACCTTGCGGCGATGAGCCAAGCTGGGAAGCTTGGCATCCACCAGTTCTACGTCGCCAATGAGCCTCTTAGCTCTGCGTTCCACCGAGTCAAGCGCGGCAAGTTGGTATTTCGCTGAGCCATCCCAAAGGTGGCTGCAATACTCCATGCAGGATCGGACTTGCGCTTTGTACAGCTCTGGATTGACTATACGAGAAAGTCCTAAGATGGCATTCGCGTTCAGTATAACATCTACAGACACCTCATGGGGTTGAAGCGAAATTGTAGTGCCTCTGGCCTGTTCGTAGAGGCGAGGCTGAACGCGTTCAATGCCATCCAAAGGAACAGAATCGCGTCATTCATGTCCAGGGTTGGTACGTGTAGTAATAGTATAGTGAAAGAACTTGCTGATAGAGTGTGTGCTACCAGAACTTTTAAACGATGGCTGGAAATGGCGGCTTAAGAGCGTTTACGCCGTACGGCATTCCATACAAACTTTCAAGCCCTTGGTTTTCGAAATGAATGAACCGATTTGAATGAAACTTCATATGCATAAGCAGGATACAAAGGTCTAAAAAGTTAGTAGAGAACATTTTCGAAAAATAGTGTTAACAGCCAAATTAGACCGATTTTAAATGTTCCTTATAAACAGAAATTACCAGTTATGTTTTTTTAAATAAGACATTTCAAAAATGTTCTCTACTAACTTTTTAGACCTTTTTATCCTGCTTATGAGTAGGAACTTTCATTAAAATTGGTTCATTCATTTCGAAAAATAAGGGCTTGAAAGTTTGTATGAAATGCCGTGCGGCGTAAACGCTCTTAAGTGTTTGTTGTCCTGTATTTTTTGTTTTTTTTTTTGTATTTTTTGTACTTAATTTATTATTTTAATTTTATTTTTTTAACTTTTTGACATTTTTTTTATTTGACATTTGATTATTATTTACTTTTTGTGTAATCAGGACTATATGTCTATAATGTAATGGATCTAAGTGGTCTGAAATAAAGATATATTATTATTATTATTATTTGTATAGGGCTAAAAGCTGTCCAGGCGTGAAGTATCGCTTCCCCTTATTTAGGATGCCCAGCTTCTTGGCTGCAGTTTGGGCTTTGTACTCGATGGTAGCGCCGAAGTTGAGACTAGACGTCAACTCCATGCCTAGGAGCTCGAGCCGATCTGTTACAGGAACAGATGTACCCCGAAAAGTAGGAGTCTGGTCAAAACGACTCCTTTTGGCGGTAAAAAGACACGCTTGTATTTTGGTGGCGTTAAAAGTGACCAAATTGTCATCACCCCACTGGGAGACGAGGCTTAAGGTCAAATCTGCCCGCTCTACCATGGCCTCTCTCAAGAAACGAACCTCGGCCCCGCTGGCTTTTGCGCTGGACAAGTATTTCTCTGAAACAGTACTGTCATCTGCGTAGCCAACAATACCAGGCTGAAGATGGTCATTGATGTGCAGCAGGAAAAGAGTTGCAGAGAGAACAGACCCCTGCGGAACTCCGGCATCAATAGCCATAAGGTCAGTGGAGCAGCCGTCAGCTACTACTCTGATCGACCGCTCACTAAGGAAGTCTGATATCCAGCTACAAAAATCAGCGGGAATACCATAAGCAGGAGGCTTGCTGAGTAGACCGGCGTGCCAGACCATGTCAAAGGCCTTCGAGATATCAAGCGATACAGCAAGTGCTTCGCCGTGATTCTCGATGGCTTCGTCCCAATAGTGCGTGACATACACAAGAAGATCGCCAGTTGACCGTCCCCGGCGAAAGCCATATTGACGGTCACTGAGGAGATCATTGTCTTCAAGGTAGGTCGGCAACTTACTCAACCCACCCTACCCATAACCCTACCCATAACCCAGTACCCTTCCCATAACCTTGCACAGAATGGAGGTAATGGCGATTGGACGGTAATTTGCAGGGTCTGTACGGTCGCTCTTTTTGGGCACTGGTTGTACATTTGCAAGCTTCCAGGATTTTGGCACCGTTCTTTTTTCAAGAGAGAGGCGGAACAAGCGTGTCAACACAGGAGACAGTTCAGGCGCACACTGCCTCAACACTCTCGCTGGAATTGATATACAAGCTAAGCTGCTGCCCAATGATTTTGACGATATCCTGCAAACATACATTGCAGATAGAACTAGCTTCTGCTCGCGACTTCATCCGCTTGAAATTTCACCCTCTTAGGGGTGGAATTTCTAAAAACCCTTTCTAAGTAGTAGTTAACCTACTCTTCACAAAGAACACACCCACCAAATTTCATGTCTCTAGGACCAGCGTTTTAGGCTGTGCGTTGATCAGTCAGTCAGGCTCAGGACTTTGAATTTTATATACTAGGTACCAGCACTTTGCCCGCGAATAAAAAAGACAATTAAAGCTAGCGTGCCACAAGGTAGTGTGTTGAGTCCAGTGGTGTGGTGAGTCCAAAACCCAAAAAACACTTCTCTTTTTTGTGGTGTGGTTTCTATCGATATTTTTATCGATCAAATATTTATATTTACCCATCTTCCCTCGAATTGCATGTGTGCATTCAGTGACTGTATCTATACTTTCTAGTGCCCGCCCCTTTTGAGCATGTGTGCAATAAGAAATCACAAAAGTTTTACGCTTGTTTTCTTGTGTGCTTGCCACAAAAGCCGCCCCTTTTGATAATATGTGCCGTATTTATTTCTTTTGTTTTTGTGGAAGTTTCCGAGGCGGGGAAAATGTGGCGACACTTGAACTTGAACAAATTTTAATATGCAGTGAAAGCATATCTCTCGGATATCTATGGCCGGGACCAACGTCTTAACGTTAAGGTTACCAGACAGTGAAACTTCTATAAAAGCATAAATTTAAGCGTCATCGCTTTACTTTTATACGTCAACGCAGGGAGCGTTTTTTTTTTGAGGTTGGTAAATCATCAAATGACCCCTCCCGCTCTGGGTGGAGCGGAAGGGAGTGTCAGGCTCTTACTGACTAAAGCCCCGTGTTCCTTCCTTAGCCTTTTATGTTCCGGGGCAGCGGTAACCCTTTCGGACACTCCCGCTGACCCGGCAGGCTTCAAATCAAATCAAATCAAATTTATTACTGAACCAAAAACATTTTCATTAGTTGGTGATTGGAGCCTCCTATTAAGCAAATAATGCCTGTGTTAGGAGACTCCGCTCTTCCACAGCAGTATACAATTTTTCAGTACCTTAGATATAAAAGGCTTCGGCTCTAACGGGCCCCTTCACTGATGCTGACATCTCTTTGAGTCTCTTTGAGTAGCCGGGACCAACGGCTTAACGTTAAGGTTACCAGACAGTGAAACTTCTTTAAAAGCATAAATTTAAGCGTCATCGCTTTACTTTTTTACGTCAACGCTCTCTTAGATTTCCTTTGAAAGCACACTTAGGAAATTATTCACCACCATTATTAAAGACAGTCTCTTATTTGCACAATGCAAATGTGACTAGGGAAAGTGAATATAAAAAGTGGAACTGCAAACCGTTTCTTTCATTTATTTCTTTGATAAAGACGGAGAGGGTTGGAATTTTGCAGCTGAGGCCAATTGTTACTTTACTCGGTCGGATTTGCATGTTGGTAATGCATTTCTCTTTGTTGGAAAGAAGGATGAACTGATGTTATGTCAGTATGAATAAAAAGCAGATTTTTCCTTTAGTCCGTGAAGCTTTGGCATTAATGTTGAATCTGTAATTGATTATTTTGCGAGACCCTTTGTGTTCGTTTGTTATTCAGCATTTAAGTATCTTTGGTTCAATTGTGTATATTATCTTGGCGTGAAAAAGTGTTGTAAAAGAATTTTATAAACTTCAGTTTTTTGTAACTGCAGTGGGAATAACTCTGTAATTTCCATAGATCACATATATTGTATCATTTATTTATTTACTGATTAGGCAATTCAACGACTTATTCACTAAGTCATACACAAACATAAATCACACACGGCCTTATTATAAAACAAGGTTTATCTTTAGACCCAGGTTTAAACCATCGAGCCATTTTTAAATGTTGAACTCTATTCCGACAACTGTAAAGTTCTTAATGCAAAATTGACAACTTAGACTCGGGTTTAACGTCAGTTTTTGTAATAAGAACTTTAGCTTCGTCGGATTATAGTTCGAAATTTAAAAATAGCTGGATGGTTTAAACCTGGGTCTAAAGATAAATCTTGTTTTGTAAAAAGGCCGATAGTTTTAGGAATTGTGAAGTCGGCACTTAAAGAAATAAAATACATTTATTTAGCACAGACTAAAAGTCACACAGTACACCAGATACATACAACAGATAAAAACAAATAAAAAGTGTAAATTCCGATGTAAGAAATTAGCAGAGGCTGCGCCAAAACGGCCCAGTTCTAGTGCCTGACGCTGGTTTCCAACTGGACTGATGTGTAAACCTGATGTGATTGACAGATGTAAATTAGTTTTATACTGCAACGTGACGTATGTATGTATACTTAAATATAAATTTGTGTCAGATTAAAAACAGTAACAAATAACAAATGTGTAAATAGACTAAAAATTCCGATAATTGAAACTATGGATTTATGATGATTGACAACTTCAAAGGCGAAATCACATTTTTTTCTTAAATGTTTTGCAATAATAGCCATTTGCCGCCCATTGTATGTTTTGTAGCCAGAATTGTATTTTTTTAAATGTTTTTTCTGATGTTCAATAAAGTATATTTATAAACACATAATTTGGTGTAATTTTCAACTGAAGAAGTCGTACTTCGTTTCGATGATTAAATTCTACGAATACAACATGGAATTGCTGTAATTAATATTATTTAGGCTGAAAATAATTTACAAAGTTACTCGTACCATAATCAGCCTATAACGTTCCCACTGCTGGGACACAGGCCTCCTCTCTGTGAGAGGGAGTGAGAATTTACAAAGTTTCAAAATTCCTGGAAACGAAATTAATTTATTAGGTATGAATAGTAAGTACCATTTACAGTGATAGCTACCAATTTCAGGTCTTTTGAATTCAAATATATATTACACCAGCTTTCGCCCGAATGATTTTCGAAAATTATCACACGGGAATTTACTACCGGGATAAAAAAGTATCCTATGTCCTAACCCAGGCCTATTAGTAGGCCTTTCATCCAAATTCGTTCAGCCGTGATGGCAAAGAGGTACATTTTTTTTTAAATTAGTGACCTCAGGGTATGATTTTACAAAAATCGCTGTAATACATAATTTGTTATTTCTTAACAAAAGCATAAATTTGAATTTTTGATATCCGTAACTAAGAAATGCTGGGTTTCCCATACAAACTTTCATCCCCTACATCATCCCCCTTTAGGATTAGTTTTGAGACAAAACTAACTTATGTCCTTCTTATGGATGCCAGCTGTCTCCTTGCCAAATTTTATCGAAATCCGTTTTGTAGTTTAAGCGTGAAAAGGTAACATACAGACAGATAGACGAGTTACTTTCGAATTTATAAAATCACAAGTCATCAACATCTGCCTAGCCTTTTCCCAACTATGTTGGGTCGGCTTCGAGTCTAACCGGATGCTGCTGAATATGTACCAGTATTTTAACATGGAGCGACTGCCTATCTGAACTCCACAATCCAATTAGTGGGTATTACGATACCCCTTGGTAAGACTGGTTGTCAGACTTTCGGGCTTGTGACTACCCGTAACGACTGACATTCGTGGATCTTTAACAATCGTTCCGAGGCTCGGAGGGGTCTTTGGATGTTTGGGTAATTTTTTTGTTTTTTTTTTTTTACTGAAACAACCACAGAGTAACAACAAACGTAATTTGACCTCTCTTTCAGTCTCCACAATATTGTTACTCGTTACCATGTATGTTTAAGTACTATGTGTTGTGCTAGGTAAAATGAAAAACATTGTTTTTGTCCATACTCGAGTGACCCACCCTAGGGGCTTGGCTCTACATGAGATCTGATAACTTTTTAACGGTGAAAGCGTTGTGTAAGTCTTAGCAACATACTTAACATGAAATGTTTTTGGTGGGTTTTTTCTTTTGTGAGGTTCCTATTTCTTTTTTTTAGCGGTGATATTGTACTGACGGATAATAATCCGTACAAAATACAGAAAAGCAACTCCCTTAAAGGGGGTTAGAGGGTGAAATACGTGGCATAATAGAATAGAATAGAATTTTTCTTTATTAAAGTAACCAAGACTCAAACTCAAACAAGAATGTTAGTAAAACTTACGACTATGTTAGTAAGCACAGACACTAAACAAAAAACACAAGAAATAACGGTTGGTCACCGTTACGACATTCCATGAGATGCATACCTACCGATCCACCATTTTGTTTTTTTTTTTCAAAATGGTTGCCACGCATGAGAAACATATAAATCGATAGCTGACATTAATGCGAACAGAAAACCTTATGGTATGGTATACGGTGTCACATTTCCGAGATATTCACGTTCGATGTTGATCACGTGACATACATATTTTTTTAACTTGCTTACCTCTTGTTGCATATATTTTTGATTGCTTTAAACTTTCAGACTGATTATTTATAACGTCTAAGCAACATGATCTAAGCAAATTGCGTTAAAAAAATAATTTTAAATTGTGCGCTGGTGTTTTCCCTAACTCCGTCGGCAGATCTGAAATTTGCAATTTTATCATCAAAATAATTATCATTCGTTTTCTTTGCTTACGTGATAATTTAATATTATGAAAAGGATACAAACTTTTTCATTACTCTTTATATATATGATACTAGCTGCGCCCTGCGGTTTCACCCGCATAAGTTTTAATCCCGTGGGAATATTGGGATAAAAAGCCTATTTATGTTAATCCAGTGTGTCAGCCAATTTTCATAAAATTTTGTATGTAGGTATCCATACAAAATTTTATGAATATTGGTCCAGCCGATTTAGCGTGAAGAAGTAACAAACATAATATAAACACACACACTCACAAACTTTCGCCTTTATAATAATAGCGTGTTAAATCGTTTAAAAATATTAATTAATGGTACGTCGTTACAAAACCCTTATTAATCAGTTTCAATTTGCGAATTACTATGTATTGAAAATTGGCTAATTTTCCTATGAAAACAATTTACGAAGTCCCAGTAAACATTAGGTAAATCAAAATATTTGTTCTGAAATTAGTTTTCTCTTTGATATTGATAATTGCACTTACCTACTCAATTGAAATAATTATTTCATCAGCGTCCGGTTCTGTGCATGTCGCTTCCAGCAGATTCGTACGGCCTTCACTAGGTCATCTTCCAACGCTACTTCTTCCGGTACGCGGTTGGCCGGTTGCCACTCCAGAACCGTTTAGTCGCATTAGCCATCTGTTCTACGAGCAATGTGCCTTGCCCACTGCCACTCTGGCAATTCTTTGAGCTATGTATGGTTACCTGTTAGGAGAACCTAAGGATCTCTTCATTTCGATCACGTAGAGAAACTTCAAACATAGCCTCTCCATTGCCCTTTGGGTAACTTTCAGCCTTCTAATGAGGTCCATTGTGAGCGACTACGTTTCAGTGTCATAGGTCATCACTGGCAACACGCACTGATCAAAGACACGGCAACACGCACTGATCAAATCTTGAGACATTACGGTATGTAGGACGAGAAGATATTGAATAGCTCTTCGAAAAGGTTTGAGCTCCGCTCGCCCCTTGGGTCTTGTTGCCTTTTTCGATTAAAATGTTTCAATCACCCCGTTTTTTAGGGTTCCGTAGTTCCTACAAGGAACCCTTATAGTTTCGTCAAGTCCGTCTGTCTGTCTGTCTGTCCGAGGTTTTGCTAAGAGACCCTTAGTACTAGAAAGCTGTAATTTTGTAGGAGTGCGTATCTTATTTACGCCGACAAAGTAGTAAAATAAATTTTTTTTAAATATTTTTTTTTAGGGTAGCTCCCCTACACGTGAAGTGGGGATGAATATTTTTTTCGTCGTCTACCCCATCGTGTGGAGTATCGTTGAATAGGTCTTCTAAAATGACTTGGAGGTTGCTACTATAATTTTTCGATTTATTGCACCATTTACGAAATATTAAACTTTAAAGTGCAATTTTTTGTTCCAGTAGGGCGTCCTCCCCCTCTAAAACCTAAACTGCTGGCTTGAAAAATCTGGAAAAATTCACGATGATAGTGCATTTCATGAACTTTAAAGGAAAAGTGTAACGGTTAAGATAAATTCATTAGTTTAGCAGTATTAGTCGTTGAACTTGGGTGTTGAATAATTTTGTACCAAATAAAAAATCCTTAGCATTAATCTTTTAAAGTGACTAAGATGAAGTAGTTGCTTGTTTATAACGGGTAAAGACTTGCATTTAAAAAGAAAATATTTTTTTTATTCAGAATAAAGAACAACAGATCGTATCGTACGAATTGTGATAACGGGCTACTACGGAACCCTACACTGTGCGTGGCCCGACACGCACTTGACCGGTTTTTTATTATTTTGGTGTAGTGATTCGCCCCTTACGAAGGGGCGAGTAGAAAATTGACATTTAAATAATTATTTTTTGATGTATCCTATATCGCCCTATGCGGCATTTCCTTGGAAATTTAACCAAAAATGTATCTATAGTTAGACAGAAAAATGAACACATTATGAATAACGCCATGTTTGATTACTTTAATAACTCTATCTGTAAGTAATCTCACCAACTCGTGACACTTGTGCTAGTTTTTGCTACCTAAACCAGGTAGCAAAAACTTTAACAATCTTTTATAATAAAAGGAACCCTTTTCATGGGTCCGATAAACAAAAGATTTGTTAAAATATATTACCCGTTGAGAGATCCGAGTCATATAAATAGGGTTACTTGTAATTCGACGTATGTCCGTCAGGAGTTGATAGGGGGGCCAAAATGCAACAAATTGAACCCCCCATATGTACGGCCGAAATTCAATAGTTTTCGAGATATTTGTATTTTAAACGGTTTTCGATATTTACCCAAAATTTGATATTTAATTCCAAATAAAAAAAAATACATATTGAATGGGTACTATTAATAAATGATATTGTAGCTGGCACTTCAATTAAGTAAGCTATGCACATAATTAACAGTAATTATTCAACAAAATAATTAAAATGATGAGCGATTTAAGAATATCTTACCAATATTTTCATTTTACACTTCAAAAATGTTGTCTCGTCAAAAAAGCATGAAGCGTAAAATTAAAATATTTGTTCATTTCGCTCAAGCCCTCAAAAAGAAAGCCAAAGAGTTGAACCTCTTAAAAAGTAGATACCTACCGAAGACGGCATGTAGACTAATGCAAAGCATTAAGTTTGATTCCGCCAGAAATTTTAGGTGATGGATGCCTATATGTTATGGAGGACAGTCCAACAGATGCTTAACATTAAAATTTAATAATTATTTTGTGGAACAATGGCTAGACAACAGACTGGTGCAGGGAATGTGGTATCTATAAACCAAAAAATGTAACAAAATTTAATTGTTAAACATTGAAAAGATTATGTTCCGTGATTAGATTCCAAATTACACTTTTTTAACTCCATGTGCAGTTTTATGTCAAACTTCACCATTAACTCCCAAGAAGACGTTAACTAAGTTTTAAGAAAAAAAAAAATAGTGGCACTCCGGGAGTGCCGACATAAGTGAAAACAAAACAGATATTAATACTTTGCCATTGTATCCTGTATACTTGTCGCTAAGTTTCGCTGGCTAATTTAATTTGATCCTGTATACTTGTGGCTAAGTTTCGCTAGCTAACTTAATTTAATCCTGTATACTTGTGGCTAAGTTTTGCTAGCTAATTTAATTTTATCCTGTATACTTGTGGCTAAGTTTCGCTAGCTAATTTAATTTGATCCTGTATACTTGTGGCTAAGTTTCGCTAGCTAATTTAATTTTATCCTGTATACTTGTGGCTAAGTTTCGCTAGCTAATTTAATTTGATCCTGTATACTTGTGGTTTAGTTTCGCTAGCTAATTTAATTTGATCCTGTATACTTGTGGCTAAGTTTCGCTAGCTAATTTAATTTGATCCTGTATACTTGTGGCTAAGTTTCGCTAGCTAATTTAATTTGATCCTGTATACTTGTGACTAAGTTTCGCTAGCTAATTTAATTTGATCCTGTATACTTGTGGCTAAGTTTCGCTAGCTAATTTAATTTGATCCTGTATACTTGTTTTCAATTTTTGATATTTTGGAATCTTACGAATTTTCGATCAGGGTCACGTGTCCTGACGCGAGTTTAACATTTTTTACCCATTACAAAAAAAGTGAACCTACAACGCCGCTAAAGAAGTTTTCATCTTACGAATTTTCGATCAGGGTCACGTATCCTGACGCGAGTTTAAAAATTTTTACCCATTACAAAAAAGTGTACACGCCGCTAAAGAAGTCACACTTCAAAAATATTTATTTAAATATTTAAAAACTTAAGAGTGCTGACAATACTTTTAATTTACTAACAATCGGGGGCGATTGGGGGTATCTAATATTCAAGGGGGCGAGTTGATACACTTAGGCAATTAGGGGCAAGATCCAAGGGGCGAGCGGAGCCCAAACCTTCGAAAACTACCCAGCCGAGCCAAAGACAAAGACAACGGATTCGACGATTGCCCGCTTTCTCAAAGTTGGACCTACCTAATTGGACAGTTTGTCCTAGGTAAACATAGTTGTCCACTACTTCGAGTGTAGAGTCTCCGATCTTCTTAAGGGTGGGTGTTACATGGGCATTTGCCGTGATCTTAATTTTTAGGGTTCCGTAGTGAATAAGTAATCCTTATAGTTTCGCCATGTTCGTCTGTCCGTCCGTCCGTCCGCAGCTTAGCTCAGAGAATTTTAGTACTAGAAAGCTATAATTTGGCAAAGATATACATATTAATCACACCGTCAATGTGTTAAAAAAAATCATGAAAAAATTTTTTTTGCGTAAGTACCTACCGCCTCTAGACGTAAAGTGGGGGTGCTTTTTTTGTCGTCTACCTCATGGTGTGGGGTATCTTTCTTTCAAAAATATTGCAGGTTTGTGAAAACCATTTTTCGATTCAAGGATTCGTTTGTGAAATATATAAGTTTTAAAGTGCTAGTTTGTTAGAGTCAAGTGTCCCCCCCTGCCAGCTAAATGCAGCTTCTGGAATGTGAAAAAATTCACGCAGTAGTTTATAACGAAATTAAAAGGAAAACTATCTCAGCTAACTAGGCTGTACAAGTTTACGAGTATAGTCGACCAACTTAAATTTGCAGTTGCAATGTATGGGAGAACATATTTTTCAACTGTAATGTTAAGTTTGTTCTTGAAAAAAAAAAATTGAAAAAAAGGGTAAAAAAGTACGTAGTCACAGAACCCTTCATTGTGCGTGGTGCGGCGACGCACTTGGCGCGTTTTTTTTTTTCATTTTCATTTAAGCTACACCCACTCTTTTGAAAACTACTGAGGTCATCGAGCATTGAAATGAGATCCTCCATAGTCTCAGCCATGATTACTATACCTTCGGCATACCGAACGTGAGTGATGTACTCGCCATTGATGTTGATATCTAGCCCTCTCCAGGCCAGAACCTTCCAAACATCCTCCACAGTAGCGGTGAACAACTTCGGAGAGATTACGTCTCCCTTAATGTAGTAAAACCGTATTATGAACTATTAATGCCATTATGATTCCAGTCCTTAAAATAGATGGTACTATCGGTCATGTATAGTTCCATCTCTCTCATACTAGAATCATGATGGCATTAAAACGTCATAATACAGTACCAGGACAACTTTACCTATTACTTTTACGCATTGAAGGACAAAATTTCCCTGGTCCTCTGGCCCATTTACGTGCCACTCAAGAAGGTTCCACCTTAGTTGGTTTTATTGCGAACTATCTTTCTTTGGCGAGTGGTTACATATGCAAAACTATACGCAAAATACGCGCATTGACGTGGAGTTGCGGACACCAGCCCGTATTACCTATTACTTATGCAAAAGCTTATTTGAAGCCGGACCTTCATTACACGGTGTTTTCATATTTTTTGGACTCAATTAAATGAATAGCATTCCCTTGTACCAACACCTACGCGAATTGTCAACAGCATCCGATATAGTTAAACAGACTTACTACTTGCCCAGCTACGCACGGGTGATTTTATGGCGCACTGGATTTTCAACTCCCGATGCTGAGCCGAGCATTGAGAATCCAACAGACAGCATCCCAGAGCGTCAAAAAATGACACAGTTGGATTTTCAATTCTCGGCACTAAGCAGTCTTTTGTAAATACAGTGTGCAAAAAAATCGCCTGTACGAGGGCTTAATAGTAAAATAAAGTTGGAACACAGCTGTCCCGCACCCTGATTTTGTAACATACTTTGGACCTCAATCTGAGTAATTTTGAAGGATATTGCTAATCCATTGCTTCATATGTTCAAAAAATTTGTCTGCTCAACAATGTAAATGAATGAAAAAAATGCATTGAATATTGTCGAACTGTCAAACCGTTACAATGTTACGCAATTACCCCACAGGTTGCTACGTAACATGCCCCGAAGACACTAAAGTAATACAATGAATACCTACCGTACGTTGCACTTTAACGTTACTACGATTTGCTGATGATGCTGATCATCAGCAGGTATTGGTATTAGGAAAACAGAATCATAAAAGGATAACAATATTTTTGACTCAATCCGTTCGGGCATCATAACAAAACATTCAAATCTGTATTAATAATAATGCTGAAGTGTTTGTTTGTTTTTTGTTTGTTTGGACGTGCTAATCTCTGGAAGTACAAATCGGATTTGATAGCCCAATTCTTGAGGATGACTATAGGTTCTAACATCACGCTTTATGCTTTAGAAGAAGAGCAAAAAGAAAAAAAGTCAAAAAGAACGCTAAGCAAAAAGTTTTTTTATAATAAAAGAACGTGTTGCCAGCCTTAACTACGTTTGTTCTGGTTATATTAAAAGTGTATTGGCAAGAATTTCAATTTTGTTTGTATGCTTAATATGATCGAGAGATGATTGAATACAGGTAGACGATGCAATCGATTTTATTCAAGCTGTGTGCTTAATACACAATAAGAATCAATTAACTTCAGACGCAAAACTTCTTAAAATGTTTGACGTTTCAATTACGCCCACTGCGGTTATTATTGATTGAGTATTTATGGAAGCATATCTTGGAAATGTAAGCACTATGATATTCCAAGAACAATCTAATTGAACAATGCTCAAATATCTTCTGAAACATTACAGTCGGAATACAATGAATACCGAGAACGCCGCAAAGACTTCTCAAAACTAACTGACAATATCGTTTTCATACTGCTTTTGTCAAGAACTGTAAAATAACCATAAAGTACATTTCTGCTGAGAAGCTGCGATAAAAAATCCGAGCGAAACTCGAAAACATTTAACTTCCCAACTTTTTGCGGACTTACACTTCTCGTTTTTTTCGTACTTTTCACTCAGTTCCCATTGACCATAATACAGCCGAGGCTTCTAAAAGTTCTCCGCTGCCTAACTTTAAAGTTACGAAGTATTTTAACTATGTATGGTAGTTGGAACCTCTTTAAGTAGTGCAAAAAAGGCAGAAGATATATCTTCCTTGAATGTAGACGCAATAGAATATTGATGAGGCTTACGACTCGAGGCGGTGGCTGTGCTGGGCTACTGTTTCGTTAATATGTACATATTTAGGTATTTGCTGTAATACCTAATGGGGATGATGCAGATGGTTAGGTTGGAAGCAGAATTCTAACATGATTGCGAAATAGCAATACTACAATGCCATATCAATAAATGCCAAGTTACCTGGTAAAGTGGGGCTACCTCGAGGGTACGGCAGCAGGGTGTAGACCTGGAGCTGAGTCACATACTATGCTCCACCTCCTATCCTGCCCTCTGTGCCCAAATACATGCAACCAAAGTGACATCCGCGCTGCCACCGATAACGCCATGGAAGTGGCGAAGTTTTGGGCCAACAAAACTTGAATAGGTAACTGTCATGTCGTGTCATGTCAGGGACACGAAGAAGAAGAATGCAAAGTTTTCAGGAACAACTACAGCAACAGGTACATTGGAAACACAGCAGCTGTTATTGATCCACAGCAGAACCGGAGGAAAATATTACCTTAGAAATCCCGACCATCACATCTATGATTGGCTGAAGAACACTCGACGCAGATACAGACCACACACCTTAAGCCTCATTGAAATGAACACTCCCAGTCCGAGATAGTATTTGATCTCACAAGAATACATCGTCGTTTGATTCAACTGGATCCAGACGCTAACGTTTGAGCGAGCTCGATTGAATGTAGCACATTGCCTCAATAGGGTAGTGCTACAATCCGTGTAGCCAATAGCGAACTTGAGCAAGTTACTTGTATTGTTTCAACGCAGCTTCTTATGAGTTACATACATCCAAGTTCCTAGTTTTAGTTCTCTAGTGACGCCACCAACTATAATATATATATATTAATAGCTCAAGCCATGGTTAGCTAGGTGATTGCGGGGCTCACTACCCAGAGTAAGTCAGATTGTTTTTTTTTTTCAATTCCGGCTACGAGGCATGGACGAGTAAATCCCGTGCTTTCATCTTATGGTAAGAGGAAAAAGGTAGTTAGAAGTCCGGCATAATCCCTCGTCTTCTCCAGACGGAAGGCAGGAATCTATTAGGATTCCCTAGACAATTTTAATGCACCCTAGTTCGCATGAGGTACGACCGGCACGCGGCCACATCTCGGTATGTGCGATAAAATGCCGCATCGTTCACCTCGTCAGCACGACAAGAATGCAGTGTATCGTGCAGCTCTAGAAAGGACTTAAGTCCAAGACGTTGTGTGAATAAGCTATGAAAGTTTTTAATTACAACAGTGGTAACTCCGGGTAGTATGAACTGCAACATAAGGTAACAAACTGCTACAGTGTTAAACAATATGGTACATAGAGTCGGTATGACACTTAGGCTCGCTTGCACCACAAATCATTAAACGTATTTAACGCTAAACATGACTACTTAAAACCTGATTATGTTTCTGTCATCTTCAAACGATTGACAGAAACAGTTTAAGAGGAAATGTGGTGGTCGTTTCTCCATAGAAACGCTCTCGCCTGTTTTCTTTCTGGTGACCATAAAGCAATGATTTTTTTACAGAATAATAAATATTAACTACCTGTATGTAGGGACATACAGGTAGTTAATATTTATCTAGTGCTTATAAAAATAATGTATCATCAAAAAGGGAAACATAGGGATGTTTCCCTTTTTGATGATACATTATTTTTATAAGCACTAGATCCCTCAAAAAATGTTTATTTTTGTGTTGATTTAAACCGCTGTCAACCGAAGCCTAGTGTACAAATTTGACGACTATGAATGAAAAAATACACACACACACACACAGTACTTATTCAGTTTATGAAATATCTTTTAAATTGGTCTAATATTGGAGGAGGAAATAGGCGAGAGCCAAACCCCGAATTACGACTTTTTACTTAGGCTTTTTCAAGAGTCTCTCCGACCGCATTTCCTCTTAACAGCACATTTTAGATACGTTTTGTATTAAAAGTATTTAGTGGTTTGTGTTGCAGTAGGCCTAAAAATGCGACTAGCATTAATTTTCTTACTTGTTAAGCAATAAAAAACCAAAATGTATAAAATCTAACAAAAAATAAAACCCATATTCTTAATTACATAAAACTAGTACCACTAAGTTTCCGCTATGCTGAACAAGGATGTTCAAAATTATTTGTCATGTTATGGAGAACAATGATATTTCATTTACGACCTTTGTGACACCGTGAGTGACAAAGGTATGGGACGATTTAGGTGGGCACAGTGAAGACTCTTTGCTGGGTTCACTCTGCTAAATGTAGTTCAAACAGTCTTGAAGAATAAAACCCTACTTACGCCAAAACTTTTGAAAGTATGCTTGTGCAGTTTCTGAAGACGATGTCAAAAAAATTGTGAACATAGGTAAATCAATACTTTAAGTTTGATTCTAATTGGCACCAGCGAAACTATTACATTGTATTGTTAAGACACTATATTTTTTGGCATTGTAAACCGTACAGAACTGCCGCATTTAAAGCCTTCAAAAGTAAAACACGCTCCGAAAACTGCTAGTAAACAATAAAAACCATCAAGATAATAACGTTCGCAGTTCTGTTCGCCCCAAAAACGAAACGAAGCGTAAAGATAAGCTATTACCCAATGTAATCAAGAATCCATTCAATTTAAAAAAACAAAAGAGCGAATCATTTGTTACTTCCATTAACAGGAATACTGGAACGTCGATACGGTGGACAACTGGAAAGTCGGAACCTATTAAATTTCATTCTGTTACAATTTCCCTGTTGCTGTGAATGAAAATCAATCAGCCGTTGGGCTGGTAACCGACATTTGTTGATCAATGAATACGATCTAAAGAGGTTCTAGTGGATTTAAATCCTTTGCAAGGAGGAGTGTGGTCTTTTGGTACAGAGACGCAGACATGCAGTGATCCTTTGAGCATTTTATCAAAAATGAGCGCGGACTAACAGAGAATAATGTTCTCTCTGTGAATAATAAACTGACTCTGGATGGTTTCCGCAAGGTACAAGACTAATGCATGGCCTAGCCTAGACGCTCAATCCGTAAGGAACATTATACGATTCTTCATGAGTTGGAAAAAAAGCATAAAAAATTATAATTACCTATATCAAAATTGCGATGAAGTAGACAGCGAAATAGCGTTCAACTTTTCTTCTGAACTCTAACCTTCTGGCAAATATTATTGTCAAAAATTAACAAAGGTAAGCATTGTTCCCAAATACTAGGACAATTACCGATCGCATGTAAAGGTCCAATTAAATGTTAGAATATAACGTTATTATAGTTGTTAGACCAAAAACATTAGCAATGTACAGTCAACAAAAGAGATAAGTATAGGATCATCGGATAAAGTTGAAGTTTAGTAAGAAACCGATGGATGTTGTCGGCAGAAGTTTAATTTGATAAATGAGCTGATTGTTTTCTATTAATAAAATAAAATTTTATTCGAATTCATCCATCAGTTTCTTACTAAACTTCAACTATATCCGACGATCCTGCATACTTATCTCTTTTGTTGACTGTACCTACACAGTTTTGAGGATTACTTCGGTAACTTATTACAAAGACAGAATAAAGCTAAGACTCGAAATCTCAAAAGGATTTTGTAGTCTGACTTTAATTTTGTTAAGAGTTTTAAAATACACAATATTTTATTTCTAGTTCTGTAAGTTTCTACATTTATTTCTGCAATTTATATGAAGTACAAAAAATAAAGTGTATTCAATTCTATTCTATCACTCTGTGAAAACAGTGATGGTGCCCTGACTCGGTTATCATAATGTCCTGAAAAAGCTCTTTAAAACCAAATAATGCTGTTTTTAACCCGCTTTTATTAACCTCACTTGTAATAACTAACTACAATGTAACAAAATTTTAAAAGTAAATTTTCAAATTTGTATGCACAGTGTATAAACATGAAATTCCACATTATTTTTCAGAAGCTTCATGAGTAGGTACCTGTAAGTATAATTTCCGGTTGAAATACGCAGCCTCCTACCTGGACTGATTTCGAAATATTCTTAAATATTCATTGCATCTGTCGTAAATACTCTCAACTAGCGCAGAGCGTAACCAGTTGGAAAATTCCTCAAGCGCTTAGCGCTCCTGTCGCAGCGCTACAAAAGTACATTTATTTCATTCCCACTTTTTGTATCAAGCGTGTTGTTATGTAAGGGTGATTTACGAATGCACAATTCACTGTAAAAGCGACAGTGAAAAATGTACTACATTATATTGACTTCAGCAAACGATTGTTTTCAAACTGTAATGCTTTCATCCAAGTAGAGTGTCCGCCCACTCCTTGGTTCTCACCAGAAATGAAAATTTAGTGCCCAGTTTAGTTCTAGCTGAGTTTTGTGGGCTCTTATCTTTATTTTTGGGAACAAAGGAAGCTGTTCACCGCAAGAACTTTGAATTTCCTGAACAAACGTTAAATGTGTACTATATGCTTGATATTTTAACGTCGACTTGGAAAAACAAGGGAAAATGTGTGTAACGTTCGAGATCGTATCCTCTCGATCAATTGAATAAATTGAGGAAAGTTGGTTATTTATTGAAGACACTACTTGAATAGCCTACTTAGAGAAACACATTTAGTGGCCCTTTAACTGATAATTATGATGGTCAAACTTTACCTCTATCCGAATAAAAAGAGATAGAGAAGTCACGTTTACCATTCGAAATCATATTTAGGAGCCAGCACTAACATTATTTAGACGCTTGCTTTTGAAGCTAACACAAATACGCAGAAATTAATAGTAACCAACCTTGATTGCCAATCTTTGTAGTGAAACAGACCCAACTTGACCGAACACAATACCAAACCACAGCCCGAACGCTAAATCAAAATAGGCACACTATGAAATTCCGGTTGCACTATTGCAAATGCAGCCTGCACGAAATTGATCGATGCCGCACGGTGACCGCGGCTGCTGATTCATTTGTGCACCTGTGCCACAGGAGTAGACATGCGACAGAGACCAAGCATTATGAACGTAACACGATGAGTATATAAGGCACGGCTATGTGTGTGACGTTGATGAAAAGTTATTCTCGTTGTGTTACACGGGTAGGTACAGCTTAGTAAAATTATAGTATTTCGCTAACCATTTGCATTTATATGACAAGACGCTAAACTCTAATTAGGTGATTATTTAAATTCTAATTAGTTGTTGTGTTTTAGATAACATTAAGTGTTCGTAAATTATAGTCACGAGCATCTCGCTAGCTTTTTCCATATACAAGGTACAATATACGTTAAATGCGCAAAACCTCTTAAGGGGTCATTGTACAGTCACGAGCACTAATATGTCAACACTTGGCAACTTTTAATTGCGATTTTTTCGTGAAATAACGAATGCAACCTTCAAATACGATACTTTACACAAACCTATGGGTTCGAAAATACGTTGTTTGTAATAAAATAAAATTTCATTCAAAACTAAAGGAGAAAATCGTCTTTAAATAAAGCCCAGTGAATACATATTTATGCTCGTGGCTGTACTCATCACTATGAACAACTTTTAATATGAGACCCAAGCTGAAATCGCAAAAAAAATCAGTTGTTCATAACTCGTCAAAATGTACTAAACAGCTGTTTTTTTTTGCGATTTCAAGTTTGATCCCATAGTAAAAGTTGTTCATAATGATGAGTGCAATGACCTTTTAAGAGGTTTTGCGCATTTAACGTTACACGTTGTATATGAATACCATATTATATATGAAAAAGCCACTTGTATACCTAATACTTACTGAATGTTGCATTTTATAGTTTTGACACAAAAATGGACAGTGAAAAAAAATAGAACAATCGCATTTGTTTCCAATGCGATTGTTCTATTTTTTTTCACTGTCCATTTTTGTGTTCATTAAGCTTTGTACACAAACAGCCGCGCACACAAAGGTTTACCTATCGCCTCGCGGTTATTCACACCTCGGCCTCTGTTTCAAACTTACTCATGCACCTGTACTGATACATAGGCGAGTGTATTACCAACCACGGTCAACCTATGTATGTACCTATGTGATCGGTGACCGTTTCAGGACGTTGAACCGCAAGAGCTAATTTGTCTTTGTGTGTGAGCTTCACTTGTCAATTTTGGATACTAGGTACGGTTATACTGAAGTAGATTTTGACAGAACAAGTACTTAATTTTTTTGCGAAAGCATTCTCCATTTTGAACTTGTTTATTTATTGGGTGACAATTTGATTGCAGACTGAGGTCTTTCAGTTCAATGCCACACCAAATATAGAATGCACTGGTTATTTTTCGTCACTGTCTTTTATTTAAATTCAGTAGCGGTGAATTTATTTTTACACATTTTATTTTTGCGATGAAAAAGAAAACATTTATTTATATAAGGTAAAACACAGCTGAATACCAGTATTTTACATGGAGCGACAGCCTATCTGACCTCCACAGACCAGTTACTCGGTAATACGATAGCCGTTGGTTCGACTGGTCGTCAGACTTTGGGCACAAAATACAGATAGTACAGAAGGCAATCTACATACAAAGTGCGCTCGAGCAACGCACACATAAACACCGCTCACGGACACGTTATCTCGGAGTGGTTGGGAGTAGTGCGAGCGCGGGTGCCATCCGCTTGAGACACGCGTCTGTGAAGTGCAATAATGGAACAACAAAAAAATGGTTCTCTAAGCTCGATTTATATAACAGTTTCCTGTTTTGAATTAGTATAAACGAAGTAACTTTTTTGTAAGGTAAATTCACGCCACCAACTATTAAGTACTAAGTTGAAAACATGATTTTTTGTTTGTGTAGATATTGAGTTGTTTTTAGTGTCATATTTTAGGTTTAGGTCTAAAACGGATAGGGCAAAATAAATTGTGTAAATAGGTAATCCGTTTTGAAGTTATTAGGGATATTCGATAGTGAAAATTGGCAAATGTAAAATGTTATATATTTTTGTTCTGTAAACTTTTTGTATTGTAATACTATGTTTATTGTTTTGTTTTAATATTGTAGAATAAGCTCAACAATAAATCAAACAACTAGATACGAGTGCCACTACCACGATAGTTTTTTGTGCATAAGCCAAAGTTGACAACCATAGCGGGACCGCCGAGCGTAGGTATGAAAAGTGAAGTACATACATGTGATTGCCTTCTGTACTACCTGTGTTTTGTGCTTTCGGGCTTTCAGCTGCATCCGGTTAGACAGGAAGCCGACCACAACATAGTTGGGAAAAGGCTAGGCAGATGATGATAAGGTAAAAAGCAGAAAAACTTTGAGTCAACAATAATAATAATAGACAAAAATATAATAGTTATACATATACAGATAGCGCGCAAAGTTTGGTTGTCTTCGTCGCGTCGCCGTCGGAGCGTATAACAGAGCTTCATAAACATGATGATTTTTTTTAAAGCCTGTGTACGTAATTCCATATTTCACAGCTAATAGGAGAACTACCTTTTCATTTCTACAAAACAAATCTAAAAACATGGCTGCTCTAAAATATTTTTTGATTGGGGTAATAATACATTTAGAACTATTTAGTTGTACAATACAAATGTTTGTGTGTTTTGTAGTGTTTTTATTTTATATATATAATCCTTCTAATAACTAATATATCTATTATTATAATATTATACAATAGAATAACACATAGGATAATTTTTATTCCGACATTCCCACGGGATCGACGCTTATGCGGGTGAAACCGCGGGGCGATGGTGTATTTTGTATTATTTGGTAAAGCATAAGTAGTAAAAAAATTGGGTTTTATACCCACGTGTAATATTAGAAATATTCGTATGTTGCTTTTATCGGCGGACGTGTCCTGAACATAACACTACTAACAAACTTTGTATGTACAGACACCAGCACATCGAGCTACTACAATCTGTCAAATTTCTTTGATGGATTTTCAACTTTATCACTAAAGAATTAGGTTCAAAGTTGATTGGGAAAATTTGACAGTTTCAGGTAGCTAGTTGTGCTGGCGTCTGTACCTACCATATCCGACGAATAAATATATTTTTCATTGTAGATTGTTATAGGCCCTAGACAAAAACGCTGTAAGCCATTCCAATGCCATGGGCAATCTTTTTTTTTTTTTAATAAAGAATATTACCTTTTTTTTTATTAAGCTCATGGTTCCTTTCAGCGTTTTTCTTTTTGACCTGTACTTAGTGTCAAAATAACCCACAAAGGCTAGAAAAAAAAACACAATGTATATGCAAAAGTCTCGCTCTACAATATGCTTAAACGACAAAATGACGATAATTTAGACCTTATTCCCATGTTTGTCTTTGGCTTATTAAAATGTTACAGTAGAAAAACTCAGTCGATCCGTTTGGGAAATACATTTTTAGTCAAATCCATACTATCCATTGATGATCCATCCATACTAATATTATCAATTCGAAAGTATTCCTGTGGATTTAGACATCATTTAGCGCACGGATAGACCACGATCTGGTAAAGCATAAGTATTAAATAAGTTGGGTTTTATACCCACGTGTAATATTAGAAATATTCGTATGTTGCTAGATAGACCACGATCTGGGTAGGCTGGTACATTATAAACCACCCATTTTCATAATTACACATGAAGCCTGCCCTACCTACACAGTAATCAATTAGTAACCATCGAAGTTTGGCTTACACCATGCATCGAATATTACACATGAGCGGATCAAATCAAATTCAAATTAATCTAGGGTTAGTATTAAGTATAAAACAATAGCAAGACAATCAAATCCTTAGGATTTCTAGTTAATATTAACGATCTTTAGCTTTTGAGAAGGGTCACCGATGGCCCCACGAAGATTTGAATTTTTTATCAAATTTTCTCGAATACCCAAATCAAGATCAGATACGTCTCAGTGTTGATTATGGTGGCTTATTAATGACCCGCAAATGGTGATTCGTTTGGGAATGCTGACTTGGGGAAAGGAATTGAAGAAAAATGGAATATATAATGTATATTTCGAATGTCAGTAGTAGGGGAAAGGTGTACATAATGATCCCTCGAGGTAAAATGATTCCCCGCAGTTCTCAATGAACTACTAAACCATCTATCGGATTTACTTGTAAATGTCCCCTCAAGACACCAGATCAGTCGCCCAGTGAAGTGTCATGGCGGTGTGAGTACTAATAGTAATACAATACTGTTGTAGCAAAAACGGTTGGTATTCTTGCTTCAGTCACTTACTTTTCTTTTTGGTCTTTCTGCGGTCGCTGGACAAGTTGGTGGATTTGATAGTGTAGATTGGTTTCTCCAGCAAGGTTTCTCTCTGTTTTTTAAAAAATATTATTTAGTTTATAACTAAGTTATATATTTTATTTTTTATTTTTATTATTTTTGTGGTTGTGTTTAGATTAGTTTGTGATCTTCCCGTGCGAGTCACAATAAATACCTTTTCTTTCTTTTTTTCTTCTTCTTTATATTTAGTTTAGCTTAAGCATAATCACCCTATAATGTTCCCACTGCTGGGACACTGGCCTCCTCTCTGCTAGACGGAGTCACACTTAGTTACTATTTTTATACAAAATGGAGTATCCATTACTATGCCTAGAGCTATATTTTGTGTTTATTAGAAGATAGTAGGACATTGCCTCCTCTTGACATATATGTTTTTACTAGTCATCTTTTACGATAACCATGAGCATAGGGTATACCAGGGTCGCGGATTGTCCGAAAGAGTAATTTCGCCCCTGGCACAAGCAACTTAAGGAACACGGGTGGGTTTTAGTCAGTAAAATTCTGAAATGCCCTCCCGCTTCGCCCAGAGCGGGAGAAGTAATTTGATAATTTCCCACCCGAGAAACAAACCTTTCCATATATTACGAGGAAAAGTACAATATCAAAATTATACATGGTGGCAAACATTTGTGCCGATTCCCTTGTTCACAAATTTAACTAAAAAGTTCAGTGCATCTTTTTCTTTCTATTTCATTAAGAAAAGGACAGAAGATAAATTTTAGTTTAGTCCTGTCTAATTAATCAGCGCCTGACACTACTCCATACAAATGTAGACGTGATTAAAAACTTGCCTACTAAAATTACGTCAATTTACGTCAGGGGCTGATTAATTTGACATGACTAAACTAAAATTTATATTCTGTCCTTTTCATAATAAATAAAAAAACTGGCCAAATGCGAGTCGGACTCGCACACGAAGGGTTCCGTCCGTACCACAAGGCAAAAACGCCGAAAAAAAACATGTTTATTGTAAGCCCCCCTTAAATATTTATTTTATTTTGTTTTTAGTAATTGTTGTTATAGCGGCAACAGAAATACATAACTTGTGAAAATTTCAACTGTCTAGCTATCGCGGTTCTTGAGATACAGCCTGGTGACAGACAGACGGACAGACGGACAGACAGCGAAGTCTTAGTAATAGGGTACCGTTTTTACCCCTTAGGTACGGAACCCTAAAAAGAAAGAAAAAGATGCATTGAACTTAAATTTAGTTTAGTTTGTGAACAACAGGATCAGCACCATTGACGCGCAAAACTGAAACTGAATTCAGCATAATATGCTGTTCTACGGTCTAGAATCATAATATGATTTAGACTCTTAATATGATTCTAGACTCCCGACCGTAGAAATTTTTCGTCGGTTATCATGCTGCTGACCAAGTCTGATATCACGAAAAAAAAATCAGCTGTTTCTATAATTTAATATACAAACTTGACCAAAATGTATGTAACAGCAGATTTTTTTTCGTGATTTCAGAGTTGGTCCCATAGTAAAAGTTGTTTATATTCATGGGTAGAACACCATGTAAAAATTTGGATGGTCTTTGAAAAGTAACCCTGTATACTCCACGTATTCTAATAATAAAGCTGAAGAGTTCGTGTGTTTGAACGCGCTAATCTTTGAAACTACCAATCAGGGCCTCAAGTCTGCTATTACAATAGTGTCAGAATGGTCTATCGTTGATTTCATAATTGTTGATTTTGACAAGTTTGGTAATCTACTAATATATTGGCGTCATTATGACTTTCCAATGGTCAACCACTGACACTCCATTGAAAGAAATGGCATAGAATGGTAATCTCGTACATAATGAAAAATGAATTACTGACTTAGGTGGTAATCTGCTAAAATTTTGACAGTTCCTTTGATCAGTAACCTACCATTAGAACGTCATTGTGCAGTCGTTGCTTTTAATTCGTTACGAGTATCGTATAATTTCACTGTGCCATTAACCGATCAATGATCAACCATTATGAATTAAGCAGATTACGAACTTTTAGCAAAATGACAATGGGATGGTGGTAGGATCGTGTTGTAATGACGAATGTATAAAAATAGCAGACTTGGGCCCCTGATTACATTGCATTTGATAGCCCAATTCTTGAGGAAGGCTATTTGACATCACGCTGAAACCCTTAGGAGCCAAAAAAAAAACAAATATAAACATCACGAAGATCGCTACGCGAAAATGAAGTAATAGCACGGGTAGGCGATGCGACGCGATACGACGCGGACAGGGTGGGTCGGGGCATGAAATTTTACGCGGACGAAAACATGGGCAGTATACATACATATGGCATACATATGGCTACACCTACATTGAAGGCATCGATCTACTTTGAGACGTGAGTATATTGCAATGCAAAGTACAAAATTCATACTAATATTATAAATTCGAAAGTAACTCTGTCTGTATGTTACCTTTTCACGCCTAAACCACTGAACGGATTTAGACAAAATTTGGCAGAGGGATAGATTGCATCCCGGGGAAGGACATAGGATCGTTTTTATCGACATACCTCGCGGGTGAAACCGCGGGCGGATGCTAGTACTTTATATTTATATGTCACTAGCAGCGCCCCGCGGTTTCACCTGCATAAGTATCAAATATCGGGATAAAAACTATCCTCTGTCGCGGTAATAGTTTGAGTCCCGGGGAACGCCCCGGGACTCAAACTATCTCTTAACTAAATTTCACCTAAATCGGTTCAGCGGTTTAAGCGTGAAAAGGTAACATACAGACAGACAGAGTTACTTTCGAATTTAAAATATTGGTATGGATTTCCTCGAAACCTATTCATTTCATAAATGGAACACAACTCGCTGCTTGACAAAAGAAAGAAGAGCGTCGGTATTAGATATAGTAAGTAGTAAGTACTTATTTCATGAAATATTTTGCAAGTAGCTCAACTACAATATAATTACGACGTCGAGCTTTAATTTAGAAGTTAAAATTAAAATAGTTTTGTGGACTCATTCTCGTCGCTGCGCCATTAGAGTCGACAGATTTAATCGTTAGTGTAATGTACACTTCATACAATTTCGCCAACTTCTCTGGAACAGCTAGAACTAGTCACCTAGTAACAAAAGTACTCATTAGGTAAAGTGTAATAAACCGAGCTGGTTAGGTACTCCGAAACGGAACACGAACGGTTTCATTTCGATTTCATTACGTTGCGCCATTTCCAAGCCGCTGTTTTATGAAATTATTGAAATGAGCTCCGGTATAAAAGCTGCATTGTAATGTGAAAATGTATTTTTTCGTTTTCTTGTTAGGTGGGAGAATGGTAATGGACTCAATCAGCTACGTGTGGTAGATTGGCTAAATGAAAATGTAGGTAGTTTAAATCTACTTATAGATTTTCTTTAGGAGGTTAATAGCTTTATTTGTATGATCAGACTTCAGACTACGGTGCACGAACTATAATATTTTTAACCGACTTCTAAAAAGGAGGAGGTTCTCAATTTGGATGTTTTTTTTAATGTATGTTCGGGGATAACTCCGTCATTTACAGACGGATTTGCAAAATTCTTTTTTGTTTAAAAAAGGTTTATTCTGAAATTGACCCATTTTTTTGTAAAGACCTGGTGATGAGTTTCGGAGACAGACACCGGAACTCTTCAATAAATGCCAGCATATCAACCGCAATTGCTGCTATATAGCATAATTATGTATGAATTGTTTACGCAATCACACAGCATAACATCATGCCTATACCCTTTAAAGGGGGCAGATGTGTTCAATAGCTTACTGCCACTGATATTCATATAGCAAGTAGTGTTAGGTATATGAATTTGTTTGGGGTAGGTAGGTACAACTAAAAAGAGAAAAATAAAAACTTTTTACAAAAAAAGTTATTTAAAAAAAAAACAAGCCCATTTTAAAATAAATAAAAGTTGGTTCAGTAGCGCTGTCGGGTTTTTTTTATTTTTTTAAATAACTTTTTTATTTCCAGCTTTTTAGTTTACAAAATAAATGTGAAAGATTTCGCAGACGATTTAGTTCTTGGTACGTGTTTTTTACGCAAAAAATCGGACGCAGTCGGGTAAAAATAAATAACCGACTTCCAAAAAAAAACACTGCAAAGTTTTTTACTTAACAAATCACAAGTCAAAGGAAAGGTTAATGGGTCAGTGTTTCACGAACTGCTCGTATGCGTGGGGTCCTGAGTTCGACTCCCAGGTTGGGCAAGGTGTTATTGGGTTTTTCCATAAGGAATTCCTTAGTAACAGCCCGGAGGAAAGTTAATTGGAAGTTGACGGTGTGATACCCCATTGCATCGGAAAGCACGTTGAGCCGTTGGTCCTGAGCCTGATCTCTCTCGGGTCGTGTTGAATTGACGTCCCATCGAACTATGAGAGTGAGGGAAGAGAGGAGTGCACCTGTATCTGCGCACACACTTGTGCACAGTAATGTTACGAGCTTCGGGTTCGTGACATTAAAAACTGCCGATTTAATAACCAAAAATTGACACTTTAATTAACAACACTAATTACAACTCAAACACACTAATTACAAAACACAATTGCACTACTGATCGCTTTAAATCGCACTTGAAGATCGCTTCGGATGTTTTCACTTCGATCGCTTATTAGCTAGAACCTTCCATTGTAGAAACATCTAGAATGTTCGAGTACATACAGGCCCCGATCGACCAGATGTTGATAGTTCGGGAAAGTTCTAGAAAGTTCTCACATCGAAATTTCTAGAAGGATCTTGATTACTAGTTCCGCTACTCGATACTAGATGGCGCTAGTGGTAACTAATGTCACCATGTAGGTACTAGGAATTAATTGTGGCGCGCAACAGTAATATAATATCCTGTGTCGAAGAAGAATAGTCACCGCTGAGATTGGTCGCAAGGGCCAAAATTCGGTCTGGACGACCGTCATCATTATTGTTTCATGAACATAACATTACCATACCTACCTAATGCTTTAGCTTTAGCCGATAACATCGCGGAAGAAAACCATGACAGTATAATTTTTATTATCTATTAATATTTTCTACCTAACAAACCCATTTGCTGAGACTTCTATCTAGTATAACCCACATAATTATACATTTATATAACAACAAGACAATCCAATTCATCAACATAATAATTTACTGTCTACGTTTCACTAACTACAGCCCACATTCTATAACTAGGTGCTGACCAGTCTCTCTGGCAAGGCACAGCCAGCCGCTTGCGGTTTGAGTCCCCGACAAACTGAGCTCAACCCGACGCCATTTGCTTTCGATCTGAATGAATACTATGAATAGTGAGTAATATATTATAATGTGTTTATTTTGTTACATTTGTAGCAAATCAGGCATTCTCTCTTATATTGTCATAAACTGTATGTGTATAAGAACAGTCTGTGATAAAAAATATTAGATAGTCAGGAAAGTGATAGCGAATCTAAGTACCCAGGGTGTGCCAGACGGTATGCCACCTGAAGAGGATATCACACCCTGAAAACTAAAATTTGAATGTGTTTTTTTTAACTCATCGGCCAGCCATAGTCTACTTTTAGATGAGCAATCTTCGAAACTGATGTTCCTAAGCATTGGCGCCCTGGTGGTCAGTTTCGTCAGATAGATATTATTATCCTTCATCTTGTAACACGAAAGAAGCAGAATAAAAATACAACTTATTCAAATCCTGTAGCATAATCAGCCTATAATGGCCCTATTACTGGGACACAGGCCTCCTCTGTCAGAGAGAGAGGGCCATAATCCACCACGCGGGCCCAGTGCGGGTTGGTGGATGTCGCACGTGTCTTCGAATTTTTGGTACTAGGACGTGCCTGTTTCCTCTCGATATTTTCTTTCACCAAACTTGTGCGCAAGGAGCGTTCAGGGAAAAATAGACTATTTTAAGCTAGCGTGGGGTAGCTTAAGCATCATCAGACATGTACCGTATATTATATACCACGTTCACAAAATGTAGAAGTCACAAGGCTTTTCTACCCTAACATTTGCCAGTATTTTGGTGACTTTACTCACGTAGAAGCTGCGTGACAGTTTATTTTAAACATATCTTCACGTCACCTGCTGTCTGCCAGTCTCGGTACACCAATATAGAATTTAATATTAACATGTGGGTTTCCCCGCACTTACGCAAGTGTTCCTTAACAATCACTTAACATACAGTGACTGAATATAGAATGGGATCATGCTTCGTAACTCAGAGGGAGTCAAAATTATTGTAGCTAATATCGTTTATACGACCTTGGCGGTTTTGCTCTTGACCTGACATTGCTTCGTATTGAAACAAACTGAAAGAGAAGTCAGTCAGTACGTTTTCAGGAACTCATAGTATCAAATCAATAAGTACTTAAAGTGAAGTCGAAACTACTAATCCCACAAACCTGAAAAATGTAGTGTTCAGGGAAGTCTTATGAAATCCTCAAGAGTTATAAATAATAATAATAAACCATTTATTTTCAGGTAACAAAGACCCATAGATACATACCTTAACCTAAGTATACTTAATAATATAAGTATACTTAGTAACAATTTTAAAATATTAAAAATGTACTAGTATCCAATCTAAACATATTTATATATAATTATCTGTTCCCACGACAACATAATCCGATAATTACAGGCGCAACCCACCACATAGATAAAGCAAACAGCACGACAAATGAAGGTTTTTAATCATACATCTATAATCCCACGTAATTATAGAACGAAGGACTTAAAACATGACATTTACGGAACACAATTCGCAAACAAGCCTACAGTTCATGAAAGTGATTGTTATAATTGCCACAGGCAAATTACGTCATTGAGCCAACATCATTTTACAGTTGGACAACTGGGAAATACAAAATTAAACTCCTGTTGTAGAGGGCAGAAAGTTTAAATCTGGATGGGCGAAGTTTTCGGGAGTGTTTACATAAAGCTGTAATTTTGCACGGATTGTTCACAAGTATGGCGCGGTTCGTATGTGTGACGTTCCTCAATGCTTAACATTTGCTCGCCACAAAGCCTTATCTTTTGTTACATTATATGATATTACGCCTGTTTAATATATGTGAGTTCAAACTCGCATTTATGAAATCACTGTTGTAGTAAATTCAGTTGGTAATATTAATTAGAAATCTGTTTTGCGTGTATATATGGAGAAAATTCACATGTTATTGTACCAGGGGGCTATAAAACAAAGGAAGTAAAATACAATCATAAAAATGCTTATCAGTTGACAAAGGAGGACAATAAAAGATATGATTCCGAAACATCAATAAAGATGGAAGTCTGTCGAGGAGAAGTCTACGTGACTTGGTATGGCGCGCAACGAATAATGGTGACTTTCAAATTAGATTGCATAGCACACCCGGGATTCTCAAGGTGGTGCCAAGTATTTGCGTTTCAGGCTGTCTCGTATTTCGTTGGCGGAATTTTTATTTCATCGAAAGGGGTTCTATCTGGAACTTTTCGGAATAGGTCGAGATATTTTCATATTGATCTGCTATAAGTTTTCCTATTTATTATAAGTTACTTACTTGAATGTATGATGGTAAAATTGAGTATGATGAAGCGCTGGTCGGTTAAAATATTATGGATAAAGTAGAAGACAGTATTTTTTCACTCAATTAGTCCACTCAATGTGTGTGGTTCTTTCCTCAAAAGATCATTTCAGACATCAGTCCACGCGGTCCTCAAAGATTATGTCCGGATTTTTTAATACACCAACATGGATGAATTTACATATACAGTGAGTGAATATTTACTTTTTATATTTTTTTTATTTATTTAATTATTGTGAATGTGAGGGACTATGTGAGTCATTTCTTTTTTTCTGTTTTTCTTCTTAGTTAGTTTTAATCATGATCTGGCAGTTTGAGTAATTTACGCGGCCTACCCAAATGTCCTTTCTTTGGTATTATTCGTCGAATCGTTGAGCTCCTCAAGTTCCGAGTTGACTGCACGATTTTCTTTTCTTTCCTCAAAAGACCATTTCAGACACCAATCTACATGGTCTTCACACGATCTGACCAAGATTGTATCTGGACTTTAAAAGAGACTGACCTCTGAGTTTGTTTCGGCCTTTCTTCTCAGAATAATCAGATAGGAAACGCTAATCTCATGTAGTTTAAAAAAATATAATTGGCTTGTACAAACGTACTTGCAGAAAATAAATCATTTTATAGAGATTAAAAACTTCAACAGATGTGAAATTTAGCCTTTTTCATCTACTTGTGGTCATTTTGACCCTTTCTATTATTTCTCTGGCTGGTTAAGTTCGTAGAAGATGACGGTAGCTTGTAACGATTAAATCTAATCTAGTTTATATACATGAAACCGGCCAAGTGCGAGTCGGACTCGCACATGAAGGCTTCCGTACCACAAGGCAAAAAACTGCGAATAAAACACATTTTTTATATGAAGATCACCTTTAATTTTCATTACTTGTTGTTATAACGGTAATACAAATACACACTCTGTGAAAATTTCAACGGTCTACCTATTACGGTTCAGAAGATACAGCCCTCTGACAACGGACGGACGGACAGCGGAGGCTTCCTAATAGGATTCCGTTGGCACCCTTTGGGTACGGAACCCTAAAAAGCAGCTATTCTATAGCAATCATCATGAAAACTAATTCTTAAAACTCATAGCTCCAATAACTCACGTCCAATATAACTCACACACCGCTTCCTTTTTCGTTTTGTCGTCCAAATAAAAGCCAAGCAACACATAAATGTGGACGTACGTCCAAATCGCAATAAGCACTGGCCAGAGAGAGAAATATGGAACCATATTAACTCGTCGACTCGATTGCACAAACTCTTGCACAAACTTTTCGCCACGATTAATGACCTCACAGCGAAATGGGAATGTCTTCAGCGTGATAAGTGATCCACGTAACGTGGCCTGAAGAAAGCCCAGATGCGAATGCATTTTAAAATTCCCATTTCAAAATAAATGTTTTCACCACATTTTAAATATTCCTCTAATTTAAAACATTTCAGAAGTATTCATTATTCATGGCCAGCATATGTGAATAGAAAATAATAAGTCATAAAATATTCTTTTCATGTAGCGACGTTTTTGTAATCCCGTGTACACCTGTTATTAAGTACAAATCAAAAGAAATATTTATTTGATAGATTTTATCGAAAATACAAAATAAAATACAATGTGGAGAACGACAATATAGTAATGTAATGTAGGGAAAAAATCAAATAACTCTTAACATCGAAATTAAAAGTGATTTTTTCCAACAAATGATAGGCCGACTTTTGGTTTTGCCAATCTTTAACTAGCTATAGTGACTAAACTATTGGATATATTTGATTGAATTTTCGTATGCAGACTGAGAACGTCATTTGATACATGAAATTTAATTTATTGTATATACACATTCTAATTTTGGATCACTTTTTTAAACAAGGTTACTGACAGAGCAAATCGTGAATTATTTTGCGTGTTTATAGTTTGTTCTGTTAAGACTTTTCTAAATAAAACTATTCAAAGATTTTTGATTACTGGGACGATTTTCTCAAAACATTAAACTGAAATAAAAGCTCAACATTTAAGGTACGTTCATTACTCATGGCGATTAGGAACCTAAATGAAATTTTGAGCTACCCAGCTCACAGAAATGGACCCTTACAGAAAAATAAATGGGCGCTGAATCTCATCTTCATTTTAGTTAATTATTATCTTTTATGAAAAAATCTCCGTTTCAGGGATCTGTGACTGTTACAATACGCAACTGTTTTTAAAGATTCCCTTTTACTTATTCTAAAATAATGTTGCTAACGAGCAACATTATGATACCTACTGGACCTACCTACCTACTGGTATCAACTGGGTTCTCCCAATTGATACCTACAGCATGGATTTATAACCATTTTCTAAGGGTTTTCCAATTAAGTAAGGCATTTACTAAAAAAGGGATTATGTCATGTAGCAGCGTAAGCTTTTAAGACCAACGGTCAGCTGACTGTGTAGCGCGAAAAGTCAGAAGCCCGATAGTCTGACAACCAGTCTTACCAGGGTCGTGTTACCCAGTAACTGGTTTGTGGAGATCAGGTAAGCAGTTGCTCTATATCAGAGGTGGCCAACCGGTTGATCGCGACCGACTGATCAATCAATATGGCAAAAAATATTTCCAACTACGAACCTGATTTTGCTAATCTAGCGAAAGATGCTCAAGCGCAATGCTCACATTAATATTTTAAATAAGTACCTAGTTACTAAGAATAATTTTCAGTTTTATATTTTCCCTCTTAATAAAATAAAAAATACTACATAATTGTGTACTGAACTCTGCTGTTTCATATAAGATTTCAAGAAGTATGTAATTGGTAGATCACGCAGGCTGTCGTCAGTAAACAGTAGATTTTGGGTCTAATCAAGTTGGCCACCCCTGCTCTATATAAATACTGGTATTCAGCTGCAGTACGTTAGACTGGAAGCCCTCCCAAACATAATATGGTAATAAGCTAGGCAGATGAGTCATCTTTGCTGCGGTCCTTGAGATATCAATACTCAACCGTGATGCTGAACAATGAGAATACAATGTATTCCCTACAAAGCATCACAACATGTGGGTACATGTTGTGATGTTTATATAGTAGGAGTTCTAGGGAAGGAGGGTTCCTTCCCTAGAACTCCTCCCCTTTAAACAAAAATGTACATGATGATGTTCCAGTAGTAGGTATTGCGGACTATAATTTTTCTAACGGCCGATCAAACTGTCGAACTGTAAATCCATGAAGTACGAAACGTTTCTATTTCAATACTGCCACACTGAAAAAAAAATTCTTACTACACCACATTAAAGCGATTTCATTAAGAGTTGCTGACGGTAAGAAGAAATGTTTTTAAACAGTAAAAGACAAAACAGTAACTTTTAATGATTGGGCATACTATTTACTGAAAAAAACAACAAAAAAAAAGGAAAACCAACATTACTGTAATGTAAGTAAATTTCAATGGTATTAACGATATCATCAAATGAATAAAACAGTTAATTTTGTGACCTTTTAGCTACTTAAAATGTTAAAGTTTACTGTCATGTCGGTAACATTTTGCCTCAAGCTTTAACTGTTTTCGGATCAGTAAAAAATACTGTTTTGAATTTTAGGCTCTTATGGAACTGTTTAAAGCATGGAACTGTTTAATGTTTTTTAATTTTTTTATTTACTGCTTATTTCTTTCAGTGCACCGACATTTAGTTTTACAACAAAAGATGTATTGTGGTCAACACTCTTAAATGCCGTGTACCGTTAAAAATATGAGGAGGTTTAATGTATTCTTCGACCATAAATAGAAAGACATATATAGGTAATCAAAATCATAGTCAAAAGTCATTTACTCAAACTAGGCTGAGAATCAGTACTTTCCGAACGTCAAAATTACAAAAGACAGTCCCCCAAAACGCCCGCCCTTCACCACTTCCTAGTGTTTTCGCTGGGGAGAAGAAATGGCGCAACAAACGCCCCAGCAGCACAGCTATCTATATAGTGAATGATATCACAAAGTTTGAAGGAAACTGATCTAGTTGCTAGACAAGTTGATCTAGGAAAAATATTGGAAAATCTTCCGATTGATACCCAAATGACCAAAGAAGATTGTAGTAAGACTATCACCACCAGTTAGATAGACCGATGACTTTAAACAGGTGGCTGGAACATACTGGATGCAGAAGGCGGAGGACAGGGTGTGAGAGGAGGCACAGCCTGGGAGAGAAATATTTCCAGCAGTGGACTGCAATAGGCTAAGTTGCTTGAAGACTAGCACAAAATATACATAAATACGGCGTTTTTTCGTAACCATTTATTTCACTAATAGCTGCGCCCCGCGGTTTCACCCGCGTCAATGTCGATCCCGTGGTAATATCGGGATAAAAAGTAGCCTAATGTTAATCCAGGTTGTCAGCTACCTCTATATATAATTTTATCAAAAAAATAGGTCCCGCCGTTTGAGCGTGAAGAAGCATGCATGGATTTTATTTTGGAAAACGCAATTGGGTTAAATTTCCTCGATAGAATTTAATTCCGAATAGACCTCTATTTTTCTGTAATTCTAAAATCCTAAGTTGCCAAAATTGAGTAAGGGTAAGGTAACTGAAAACTCTGGCTTTAAATATTTTTAGTATGTAGTAATGTAAATGCGAAAGTTCATACACTTTCGCATTTATAATACTAACAGCGCCCCGCCGTTTTACCCGCATACGTTTCCTGTCGGAAAAAACTATGCTATGTCCTTTCCCGGGACTCAAACATCTAAATCGGTTCAGCGGTTTAAGCGTGAAGAAGTAACAGACATACAAACACACTTTCGCATTTATAATATTAGTATGGATTCAGTCGATGTCAAAAAGGCTAATGAAGCCAACAACTGCGACAATTGTCAACACAAACTTAAATACGGCATTAATAAACATTTAACAACGTCTACCGACTACAAGGGTTATAAACGGCTCGAAATGTCTCGAGATTAAACTTCGGCCAATAAACACGAAATAATCCTTCAAGTTTGTTTTATTCGGAGGGATTTAAAATATTTAGTAGACACAAGGAAAATGGTGGAAGAGCGTACCAGCTGCTACGTTGCAATTTAGTTTTACAATTGGATGGTATCGCTAGACGTGGTTGCGTGCACGGTTTCTTGGTTCGTAGTTATCTTGCAGTTTTTTCTGCAGGATGTCTTGGTTTTAGAATCGTGCTACACAGATAATAAATAAAAAAAACCTTAGTCTTTAAGGTCATAACATACGTATCAAACCGAAAAGGGATCGGCACCGTATCAACTCGAGCCATTCAGTATTCTTTGTATGAAACTCCCTACTGCAACTCACACTAATCAGAATTGTAACGTAATCGCCTCGCCTCGGGACAAGCTCATGAACCGCGGTGCGGTACATTACGGCTTACGTCTCTCCGTACCCGAGCTTACGTCTTTTCGTCCACCCTTGCCCCTCTCAAACCTCCGGCCTGCCTGCTGCACCATCAACCAGCGGTCGGCGAGCCGTAAGTGCGGCGTCGCCTAGCCGTAGCCGAGTCGACATTTCGGAGCTTGTGATCGATCCGCTTTTGTTACGTGTTTACGTTAGGTTGACGCATGTTTGACGGCGAGGCGAAAGGCGATACGGTGCCGATCCCTTTCCGATTTGATACGTGTGCTATGACCTTCCTTCCTAATATTATAAAGAGGTTTCTTTGTTTGTTTATAAATTTCTATTTAGGGGATAATTTCCGGAACTACCAGTTGGATTTGAAAAATTATTTTTGCATTTGTTAATTGTAATTATTTTTGCATTTGTTGTTTGGAATTTCACGCGGACGAAATCGCGGGCAGAAGCTTGTAAATTAATCATTTCAAAAAAAATACTACATTGTTACAAAAATAACACTATTACAACATACAGAAGTAGTGTATACTGTGACTTGGGAGTCAGTGTTCCTCACAGATATAGATATACCTAGATAACGCAAGTATCACGAACTGTATGAAAACCAAGCGTGCCATATTTTTGACTACCTACTATGACGTCACAAGCTCGCGCTCTCGCTCACACTTACCCAGCCAGCAGTACAAAGGACTGAGCGCGAAAGGGGCGGCTTATGATTTGTAATCATAAGTTGGTGCAATTTTTGGCACGCGAAGTAGTTACTCTTGCGTTATCTAGGTATATCTATATCTGTGGTGTTCCTCCATTAAAAAAGTCCTTACCTACGTAAATCGTCGGTTTTTAAAAAATGTACAGACGCCAGCACATCAAGCTACTACAATCTGTATTTTTTAAAATAGAATTTTCAACTTTATCGCTAAAGCATAAGGTTCAAAGTTGATTGGGAAAATTTGACAGTTGCGGGTAGCTTGATGTGCTGGGGTCTGTACCTAAAAAGAAAATCAAAAGGCACATTTTTTTATTGAATAAGTGCAAAAACAACAACCATGAAATGTTTATTATGGTGTGTTATGAGAGCGTGTGTGTTTGTGGAGTGAATATGCCTCTGGATTAGCTGTGAGTATTCTTTCAATTTCTGTTTTCATAATAATATATGTTTTGTAAAGGAATCAGTTTATCCTTTTCTTTCTGACGTCAAGTGATTTCTTCAGATTCTTCTAGGCGAAAATCGAAGCGGACCTAATTTCCTTTTCAACATTATACCCATAAATTCAGGTGGGAACCAGAAGTAAAGCAACACGTGATTGGCATTCGCATCAATCTAGTGCAGATCCAAGACATTTAGCTCTTATACCATTGTCATAAAGTACAATATCACTTTGTGAAAAAATGTCTAGATAATTTTAGTACAAAACCGAGTTGCAGGGTGAAACTAATCACTATAATTGAATTTTCTGCAGCGCGTTCGCCTCGTGCCTCGAATTCAGCTAATGCTATTTACCGTTTTAGTTGCTAACTAACGCCTTTATTTTGCCCATGAGTGTAATTGCCCTCCAGTTTACTGTGATTTGAGTCTGAATAATTTTAGCGTTTTGATATTTTGTATGTGAATGTTGCGTTTTGCCAAATTTAAATTTACATAGTAAAAGGATGTTAATAACATTTTATTCGTGAGTCATGAATATTCACCGCAAATATGCGCTTACATTAATTAAGCGTCACACAAATTAGTGGCCAGCTATAAAAATATGTTGACCAATGAATTGGGAATCACACCGCATATGCGTTATAAATTTTAATATTGATATATCTACATAGTCGCCGGAATATAATAGGATAACAGGCTGCGGATGTATTATTAACACTACTTATTAAGGTTAAAGTCTTATATCAAGTCGCCTCCGTACGAAGATGGGAGGGGTGGAGGGGGGTTGGGGGGGCGCCCTGTTTCACCCCCCCCACTCCTGCCCTGCCGGAGATGCGTAGTTTTTCCGTTATTCCACTTTGAACAAAACCTTCTAACCTAACCAACACAAGTCTGTGTGCTCTGGGTAGGATCTGTCACTCATTAGGGTACGGGGAGGTAGTTACTTTCTGGCGCTCGCTCGGCTCGCGCTAAGTGGTCACTGTTCTAACCTAACCTAACCTACACAACTCGCTTCGCACGCTCGGTTCGCGCTATCTTTTTTTTTTTTTTTTTTTTTTTTTTTTTTTTGTCGCTGAGAAATGACATTACGCATCTCCGCTCGTCGGGGGACGAGACGGAGTATGTGGGACTCCCTGCCAGAGTGGCAGTATACCCACTAAAACTCAGCGGTGTTCCCTCATCGCCTTGATGGGGGGTCATGGGAATCCGGCTCAGCCTTTGCGTCCACAACCCCCCGGCGCATGCCCGCCTATCTGGCGGGCCCCGCATGTCCCCCCGGCTGGGGGGCTACGAGAATGGCCGGGAACACCTGGCCATTCCCGTCCGGCACTGGTGGAAGCCTGTGCAATACAGGCGAGGGTGCCCCCGCACCCGTCGCCTGCTGGCTTCCACCTGGGAGGAGTCGGAGATGACTGTCATACTGACGTCTTCTTCGACCCCTCCTCCGCCTTCGGAGCGGCGCCGCGAGAGGGTCTTCCTCCCGCGCGCGCTCTGCCTCCTCCTTCTGGGACATGACGTGTTCGCAGAAGGAGGCGACTGCCGCCCAGGACCCCTCATCCCCCAGCATGGCGTTGACCAAGCCGGAGAGCGAGAGGTCCGTTCCGATCGCCGCGGTGAGACTGCGCCGCGGCCCGAACCACGACGGGCACACCTCGAGAGTGTGCTGCGCCGTGTCCTCCGCCGCGCCACAGTCGTGACACGACGGCGTCTCCTCCCGCCCGATACGGTGCAGGTACGATCCGAAGCAACCGTGTCCGGACAGCACCTGCACCAGACGGAAGGAAAGGAACCCGTGCGACCGCTCGAGCCAGTCTCGCAGGACCGGCCCAATCGCGTCGAGGGTTCGGCGGCCAAAGGCTGCGGCGGCGAGGTCCCGCGTCCAGTGGACGACAATGGCGTCCTTCGCCTCCCGCCGGACGGCCTCCCGCTCTTCCGGGGCTGGGCGTTCTCCACTTGCCCTCCGCCCCGCCGTCCATTCATATACTCTGGCGAGCACCCACGCCTCGAGCTCCCAAGGCGGGGTGCTGGCCAGAGCACATGCCGCGGAGAAGCCGACCGTGCGGTAGGCCCTCGCCACCCGCTGGGCTATGGCCCTTTGGGGGGCCCGCAACGCGGCGGCGTTCTCCCTCCTGTTGAGGGAGTCCTCCCAAATAGGGGCCCCGTAAAGGGCCATACTCCTCAAGATGCCGGCGTAAAGTTGCCGGCATCGCGCGCTGGGCCCCCCCAAGTTGGGGAGCAGCCACGAGAGGGCGCCCGCAGTCTTCAGCAGGCGCGTCGACAACCCGCTAAAATGCGGGCCGAAACGCCACCTGCTGTCGAGAACAAGGCCCAGATATTTCATCTGGGCCTTCACCCCAATTCGGACGCCCTCCACAAAAATGTGGGCGTCTGGTGGTTGGCGCTGCCGAGGCCCGTGGAAGAACACGGCCTCGGTCTTGTGCAGCGCCACCGTCAATCCTAGGCGGCGGATCCTCCCTGCGACCAAGGATCCGCCCGCCGAGGCCAAGTTGGCCGCCTCCCTGAAACTCTCGCCTCGGGCGGTGAGGAGAGTGTCATCCGCGTAGCAGACGACACTCGTGCCTCGGAGGAGAGTTCCCCGCAAGAGCCAGTCGTAGCCGACGTTCCAGAGGAGAGGTCCCACGACTGACCCCTGCGGAACGCCGGCCTCGACTGCGTACCGCCGGACTTGGCCAGCCCTGTTCACGAGGACGATCGCCCGATCCTCCAGGTAGCTGGCCAGTAGACGCCGCATGTATTGAGGCACCCCGTGGAATCGGAGCGCCTCTAGGATGGTGCTGTGGGGAACAGAATTGAAGGCGTTGGCTATGTCGAATGACACCGCCAACAATCCGTCCCCCGCCTCCATCGCCTCCTTCACCTGGCCCTTAAGGCGGGCCAGCGCGTCTACCGTGGAACGCTCAGCCCGGAAACCGAACTGAGCGTCCGACAGGTCCGGCCCCACATTCCGCAGGTGGCCCTTTAGGCGGGCAGCGATTATCCCCTCGAACATTTTGCCGACCTCATCGAGCAGGACGACGGGTCGGTATGCCGAGGGGGAGTCTGCCGGGCGGCCCTCCTTGCGAAGGAGGCACAACTGCCCCTCCTTCCACGGTTTCGGGAACCTCCCAGACACAAGACATGCGCTAAAGAGGTCCCGAAACCGCTCCTCCATTTGAGTGGCGGCAATTGCCACCACCCTCGCCGGGACACCGTCGGGGCCCGGAGCCGTCTTCTTGGCGCGGATGTGCACAATCGCCGCGCTGAGTTCCGACTCCGTGACAGGAGGGGCCTCCTCTTCCTCCTCAGCTGGCGGAGCCGTCCGCCGCGGAGGGTCCATCACTGGTGGGGTGAAGTTGTCCCTGCGCGGGAACAGGGACTGAACCACCCCATCCAGGAATGAGGGCTCCAGGGTCTCGGCCACCGGGGGTCCAAAGGGGCGTAGCTTGTTGCGCGCCGCCTTGTATGGCCTCCCGTAGGGATCCCGGTCGAGACCCTCCAGCATCTCCGCTCTCGCCGAGTCCCTGGCGTCGGCGATGGCCCGCTCGAGGACCAGTTTTGCCTCTATGTACATCTCATAGAGGTGGTCCTCGTGGGCGTGGTCTCGTCGACGCCGCCGCCTGCTCCGTGCGTAGGCCCTTCTGGCCCCCATGCACGTCGCTCGAAGCCCCTCCAGCTCCACCGACCACCAGTACACCGCCCGATTGGGCAGCGGTCGGCCGGACCGAGGCATGCTAGAATTGCACACCTCGGTCAGAGACTCCCTCAGGTGTCCCGCCACGGTGTCTACGTCCAGGCCAGCGGAAGGCGGCGAAAGCCAGTCCTGGATAAACGCCGCCTCCGCCGCCGCCTCCCTGTCCAGGCGGGTGAGAGCCCACCTTGGAAACGCTGACCGCCTCCGGGGGGGCCGCGTCTCTCCGGGGCCACCGGTGGAGATGTCGAACCGCACGTAGCGGTGGTCCGACATGGTCTCCACTAGGTCCACCCGCCAGTTCAGCACGCGCGCGGCCAACGCAGGGGTGGCAAAGGTGACGTCTACTATCGAGCCACCCTGCCGCCGCACGCATGTCTGGACGTTTCCTCTGTTGAGGAGGGAGAGTCCAGAGGAGGCTGCCCACATCTCCACTGCCCGCCCGCGAGGGTCGGTGGCCGGGTTGCCCCAGGTCACCGACTTGGCATTCAGGTCTCCCAATACGGAGACCTGACGCGGCGCCGCCCTGCCGACCACGGCAGCCAGGACTCCGAGATAGTTCTCGAAGTCCTGGAGAGGGCGGTTTGGGGAGAAATAGACGCCCACAAGGGCTACCTCTCCCCACGCGGCGGCCACGTATCCCGGTCCCCTCTCTAATAGCGAGAGGGGAGGGGAGTCTGTGGAGGACCGCGCCGCTAGTGCCACCAAGCCGTCCTCGTCACCCAGCCAACTGCCGGGGATCGAGTAGGGCTCGGCGACCACCGCTACGTTCACCGACCACTCAGCCATGGCCTGCACCAGCAGGTCCTGGGCCGCTCTGCAGTGGTTGATGTTCGCCTGGAGGATGCGATGATTGGAAACCATTATTCCGACATCGCACCCCCCTCCTCAGCTGCCACCGCTGGAGCTGGAGTTACAGCGGCGGCGACAGCGGCGGTGGCGGCGACAGGGCGAACCTGCGCCGGCACTATGCCCTTCCTCGTGGGCGGCTGGCAACTCCTGCCCCCCATCCTGTGCCCCGCGGGGCGGCCACTGGCAGCACACGCCGGGCAGTGTGGCGTAGCGGCGCTGCAGGTGGCACTCCTGTGTCCCTCCTGTCCGCACTGGAAGCAACACTCTCCCCAGTCGGACTTGGAAGGACACGTAGATCGGGTGTGGCCCGGCGCGAAGCACTTGAAGCACCGGGCCGGCTTGTCCTCAAGCGGCCGGACCACAGCCGAGCTGAAGCCCACGAGCAGCCGTCCCTTGGTAGCTTTAAGGGCGGCCGCCGCTGCGGCGACTGGGCACTCGACGCGGATGGCGCCCATGCCACGGCGACCGGGCCTGATGGCTCCTCCCTTCACCGCGCTTTCGCTGCAGCCTCCCGCAGCGGCAACGGCCGCCACCACATCCTCTTTGGTGACCGAATCGTCCATATCGATCACCTCCAAAGATGCGGTCTTGACTGGTCTGGCGACCGTTGCCACATCTGCGATGACCTCTTGCAACTTTGTTGCAAAGAGGTCCGCGTTTGCGCCGCGCTGCTCCCCCCCGAACTCAAAAATTCGGGCTCCGGCCTGGGTGCGGCGGCACGTGATGTTGCCGATCCCCAGCCGGGAGGGATCCGCGTTAGCACGAGCCCGTCTTAGGACGGACTCGTACGTTTCACCCCGCTCCGCGGCCTCCGGGGTGATGGTCACCACGACCGCCGCAGTTTTGGGAGGAACCAACTTCCTCCCACCCACCGGAGCCTTCTGGGCTGCCGAAGCAGTCGCAGCGGGCTTGGGGGCCGACTTCTTCCCTCCCTTCCTTTTTCCTCTCCTGACCACTTCCGTCCACGACTGGTTGGACGGGGCGGTGGAGGGAAGGAGGGCGTCTTCCTCCTGCGAGTTCTCGGGGGCTGCTGGAATGGCAGACGCTCCCTCCGCGCTTGTGGTGGGGGTTTGAGGAGCCACCTTGGTCCTCTTGCCCTTGCCTTTGCCCTTGGAGGGCTTCGGGGCCTGCGCACCCGATGCCGAGCCTGCTAGAGGCGCAGGTTCCGGCTCCCTCGGTGGTGGACTCTTATCCGCCGCTAGCGGCGGGCGGAGCCGCCGTTCCGGCAAGAGCCGGTCCTCGATGCCTGCAAAGCAGGCTCTGGTGAAGGCCCTCTCCTCCATGACAACCTTTCGGATTATATCCTCAAGGTTGGAAAGGGAGGAGGAGGAGCCTCCTACCACCGGACCCGGGGCAGGTTGAGCAGGCCGGGCCGTGGCCTCAGCCAGCTTCTGGTGTAGCTGGCTGACCTCCGCCTGCAGGCGATCCACCTTCGCCTGCAGCTGCCGCGTCTCGTCCGTGGCCGTCCGCTTGGCCAGCTCCAGGACAATGCCGTGCAGACTGATGGCCCGGCATTTGAGGGCCTTCTGGAAGGTCCCCTTCAAGTTCGAGGACTTGGAGGCGACCTCCAGTACCTCCTCCTTGTCCTGGAGCGCCATGCGCTCCAGCTCCGCCAGGGAGTGGTCGGCGTACAGCACTATGGATGTGCCATAGCCAGCCCTCGACCTGGCGGCCCGCGCCTGCTGCTCCCTGGCAGCGACCTTCTCCTCGAGGTCCTGCTGCAGCTGCTCCCTCCTTGCCAGGCCTAACTGACGCTCGGCGTCCACTAGGCCCACATCGTGGGTGGGGGTCGAAGCAGGAGTCGAAGCCTTTTTTGACTTCGGCTTCTTCTTCGACTTGCCCACAGACTCCGAGGAGCCCCCGGACCCGAGCTTTAGGTAGGCCCGCTTCCGCTGGAGGCGGTCGTTCTCGGCCGCCGACGTGTCCATGACGGACTCGTCGGTGTCCGAAAAAAGCAGACTGGATAAGCTGGCCGCGGATGGTGTGCGGCCAGCTTCGGCGAGGCCCTTAGAAGGGCCAGTGGATTGGCCCTGAGAAGGGCCGCTGAGTTGGCCCTGAGAAGGGCCATTTGTATCCTCGTCCTGGGAGGGACGAGCAGGGGTTAAAAATCGCCCGGAGGCGTCGCGCCTGGCTTTGCTTTTCGGCATACTTGCAGCCGTCCGCTTGTTATGGCTGCAAGTCACAGAGCTCTTTAGCCGCCGGTCTGCCACTCCGTTACGGTGGTCAGACACGGCGTTGCCCGGGGGTTACTGCGTGGAAGTAAGCTCTGTGGGGGAACCCCCCGGTTCGCGCTATCTAACATAACCTAACCAACACAAGTATGTGTGCTTTGGTTACGATCTGTCACTCATTAGGGTGCGGGGAGCTAATAATCATAGCAAAATATAAAATTCACGTAAACTCAAGAGCAACGGAATGACAAAACGAACGCCAAACAAAAGTATTTGTCAATGTAAACAAACCCCGCTTTCCGAATTGCGTCAAAAGCGATTATATCGCGAATCCGACCAACGCGCAACGTCACAATAGTACTCAATAATCCTTATATTTTGTGACTATTAAATTTGGTTGGATTCGCGATATAATCGCTTTTGACTCAATTCGGAACGCGGGAAAAATGGTTTCTTTTCACGCATTTCAATAAACGCAGTATCGAAATCGCTACGAAATGTATCAAAATTACGTTCCTTCTTACGCATTTGTAAGATTTCCCAAGATTTTTAAAATAATAATTAAAATATTTTGGCGCGTCTCCGGCAGCAAAAAATACATTTTATCGCTTAGTACGAACCCCCTAAACCCTCCCATATTTATACTTAACTCAGATTCAGGCGACTCGATATAAGACCCAACCCCTTATTAATAGGTATATTGTTGTTTAAGATGAATTTTTCAAGTGGGCGTCGATGGCCAAATCCGAAACTATGAGGAATAACGAAAAGTACTCAAAGGAGTCTCGGGCTCGATTTTGATGAAAACTAAAACTGCACCATTGGATTTTTGAAAAATCTATATTTCTAGCCTGGAATCAAACCCATTGATTTTGCAAAAAAAACTACATACTTTATTGAATTACTCTAGGTACAATAAAGTTTTTCGCCAAAGGTTCAGTTTGTGAACTTCGCAAAAGTTGAATAGTTTTATGCTTCAAGCATTATTTTATTCCAAGTGGGGTATAATGTTTGCCACGATTTGCTTATATCCTCTGAAAACCTCTCGTCCAAGTGAATGCTTCCTCAAATTAAATTTTCATCATATACAAACAACAATCAATCCTCCTGGCGTTTTCCTAACTATGTTGGGGTCCAGGGTACCGGAGTTACCGACATAGCTTGCAGAGTAAACAAACTAAAGTGGCAGTGGGCTGGCCATGTCTGTCGAAGGACCGATGGCCGGTGGAGCAGACGAGTCCTGGAGTGGAGACCGCGTATCGGCAAGCGTAGTGTGGGACGCCCCCCAGCTAGATGGACGGACGACCTAAAGAAGGTGGCTGGGGTAGACTGGATGCGGAAGGCGGAGGACAGGGTGCTGTGGCGCAGTCTGGGAGAGGCCTATGTCCAGCAGTGGACTGCGATAGGCTGAGTTGATTTGGGGTCGGTTCCTGTCTAACCGAATGCAGCTGAAGTATTTTACATAGAACGACTGCCTATCTGACCTCCACAACCCAGTAACTGGGTAATACGATACGGTAAGACTGGTTTGTGAGACTTTTAGGCTTCTGTCGACCCTAACGACTCATTTAATCATATATCATAAGACGGGTTTGCAGAAACTACAGAACGCTACCATCATTCCACCACGCCGATCCAGTCATTCTCTCTTTGCTTCGTTTACTTTCATACATCTGGTTATACACGCTCACCGATTGCCACTTTCATCATCTATTCATTCAGCGATGCGGACGAGTACTTCGCTTTGTTTTTGTATTTATTTGCAAAGTAAGTTAGTTAGTCATTTAATTTAGTATTCTAGTGTAAATAGTTTGTATTTTCATTCATAAGCATTTCATTCATTCGTGTTTCATAATCCCTTTTTCTCTAGTATTTTTATTTATCCTTAACCTCGCATTTAATAAAATCTAGGCAGCGTAACCTCCTTCGAAAAGGTAGGCGAAATTAATTTTGGTCTTGTTTTAATATTTCTGTGGTATGAAAGGCTTATAAATACCACATAATGAATGAGAAAAAATACCAAGATATTAAAAGTAATGTTTTCAGTTCTTGAGTCATAAAACAGTGTTGATAAATTTTTTTGTCAAAATTATTACGGTAATTTAATAGTTAGATGGGAGTCCACAATTTTATGTTGTGCTGCCGAGTTTTATATAGTTAGGTGGATTATTACGAGGGTTAATCCGGGTGCTATAGGATTTTATGCAACTCTGTGTGTTGCTGTTACGCTTCTTGCACGTTCAATAAACGTAACCTTTACTTTTTTATCACATATGCAAACACATATAAACAGACAAGATAGGAAAGTAGATAAAAAGAGATGTAATTAGTATACACTGTGTGTAAGATAGGTAGAGAAAAACAAAATCCACTAATTAAAATATGAGAATTTACTTAAATTCTTTTTTTTTTTTTCAAAACGCCCGTTCTTCAGCACTTCCTAGTGATGTATGAGTACATACATACATCTCTAGGAAGTGATGAAGGACGGGCGTTTTGGGGGACTGTCTTGTGTAATTTTGACGTTTGAAAAGTGCTGATTCTCAGTCTAATTTTAATAAATGGCTTTTGATTTGACATGCTTCTAAAATAAATATAAGTATAATGTAAATTAAAATAATTCATATTTTGCTGTTGATTATTTATTACTGTCGACAGCAAACTGTAATTATCATCTATCTTACACTACGGTCGAAATATCTTGGCAAGTCTGAACCTCACAATCGCCTCATGTCACCATTTGATTCGTAAAAAATCTTACTGCGCAGCCTTCTGAGCGAAGTTCAGAGTTACCAAGATAAATCGGCCGTACTGTACAATTATGTGTAACTAGCTGACCCGGCGAACTTCACACTGCCTCAGAATCACTAAGAACGAGTGTATGAGAACATGAATTATCATCATATTTTTTTTTTCTTGAATTTTTTCCATGTTTTAATTAACTATTATGTTATTCTGCTATTCGGTGCGGAGAAAAATCCAACAGATCAAAGATTGTCAGACTTTTGGACTTCTGACTACCCGTAACGACTTGCACAGATCTACGAATGACAGTCGGGACGCGTCTCGACATGTAATGGACCCCATCCACGATACGACCGCGGCAAGCGTAGGTTTAACCCTCTATCGACCCATCACCTTCCCTCTTCCTACATGGGGTTGTCGCAACACGTTTTGTTCTTCCATTCTCCCCTGTCAACCGTCACGCTATCTTTCACTCCTTTCTCTTTCATATCATTCCTCACACAATTCATCCATCTTTTCTTCGGCCTTCCTATCTCTCTCCTTCCATCAACATGTATTTTCATCACTCTTTTAGTCACATGCGTTTCGTCCCTTCTCATCACATGCCCATACCAACCCAAACGATTTCCTTTCAACTTTTCTGTCTCTGGCGCCACTTTCAAATTTCCTACTACTCATTTTTTACTTTATCCATTCTCGTCACTCCACACATCCATCTCAACATTCTCATCTCTGCTGCATGCAATTGTTCATCTTCTTCACGGCTCAGCATTCAGATCCATAAAGTACGACAGGCCGTATCACGGACATATAAATTTCTATCGACCCGTGCAGCTGTTATAATTTAGCCACGAACCCCTCAAAAGCGATCTCATTATAGGTACATTTTATTCCTAGACAGATTTTCTATGCCCAACTTTGGACCCTTAATCATCTTTAAGATAATAGAACTATTAAAAAACTAGCCCTCTTAGTAGTACCTTCAATAACTAGCGAGCAAATCGAAAATGTGACTGGACTTAGATAAATGACAGAGCGCCAGCAGAATACTAATGTGATAGTGTCGCACTATGTGCTAATGAGAATTGATTTTATATAGTGTAGTGTGGATATACGTTTGATGTACTCCAGTTTAGTGGCTGAGCGTTAAATGGAGTGATCGATGTATGATTTTGAGCTCGGTGTGGCTTTGAATTTTTGATTGGGACATCGTTTTGTAGGGATGATGTTTTCAAAACTAAAATAGTGTGTCTATCCTTTGTCAATACTGGCGTCATGACATTTGGTGTAGAAGCAATCTTTCTTATACTTCTTACAGGTGAGTTTATTTTCATTAGGCAGATAATTCCATTTTTCTATTTTTTCATCAGCATACTGAAATCAAAAATCTGGTACAACTTTCACATGAGCGTTCCGTGAGAAGGACTTGCACGGAAACACTAATAGCCATTTACAAATATTTAAAAAAAAATTCTACTAGCCAGATTGATGAGTTCTACAAAACATGAGTTCAATACGTCCAAACATTTTTATTTGTACAGAAATACTTCTGTTAAAAACCTGCATATTTGTTACAAATAAAACAAAAATATAAATCCATCCCTATAATATTCAAATGGTAAATCTGGATGATCGAATATTCTGGAATGTAGCCCAGAATAAAACATTCATCTTAGTGCTATAACTGACAACGACAAGTGTACATCCTACGATTTTAACATAGAGCCTAGAAATACATCGTTTGGATCTTCTAGGTAGTCCATCTTAAATGACCAAAGAATGAAGTAGGTCACCATTTGTATATTACCAACTTTATCCCGCTTTAATATTCGAAAGAAATGGAGTATTTGTTTTGCAACCGTTACGCTTCCGCTAGAAGACAACACTTTTACATGGCTAATTACATTTACAATAAATTAAACAATACCCTTAACATTAATCCGTTCACAACTAAAGAAATTAAATTAAAAATCTCCGAATGGCTTCAAACACTTGATTACCACCAGACGGAAGATCTATTACAATACCAGTACTCATAAAACAATCTACACTCACCCACATACACACCCTCACTCCCTTACACACACATACACACCCTCACTCCCTTACACACACACCCTCACTCCTTCACACACAAACACACAAAGATTTTGTATACCTATCAAAGAGTATGTGTGCATCTTAAATTTCGTTTCCTTGTTATATTTTAGGTTTTTTTCCATATTTTTTTTCTTTTTTTGTATTATTTTATTGCACATTGTTAATACCTACATGTACCACAAATGGGCGAAGACGCTGGCTCCTGTAACACAGGTTACTACCTAGCTCAGGAGTCAGGGCTTCAATAAACTATGTAACAACTGTATCATGTCAATAAAAAAATTATTATTATTATATTACTTAAAAGTCTGCAAAACAATTAAAGAACTAAGTTTTTTAACTTGAACAAATTGACATCTCAGCATGATTCCATTTTTATAATCATTTATTTGCGTGTGAGCAAAAGAGGCAAAATATCTAGTTAAGGTAAGTTTGTTGGTGCCCAGCCAATCATTACTATCAACCATCTATATTGCATCAAAAGTATTAGGGAATGTGCCCATGTTCAGCAGCGAATATTGATATGGACGCAGACCGGGTCAGTTAAATCTTCCATATCCCTAACGTAAACCTTAAACTCGCCATTTTCTTACTGTTATAGCTATTGCAGCATAAGGAGGTCCTCAAATTACTCAAAACGACCGCCAAATTAGCTAGGGCAGAATGGAGACTGTAGGTATTATGTCAGCTAGTTATGTGCAATGATTGTTTCTAAATATTAATATGCATTTAACAACGGAATTGATGCGGAATCATGGGGTTAATACTATCAAGTATTAACCCCATGATTCCGCATCAATTGTTTTTGGTATCCCAAAAGAAGGGTTAGGGGGCAACTGGCCACTGGTCTGCGGCCCACATTACACGGAGTAGGAACAGTAGTGGAAAAGTTGGCCGAGTGCGTGGGCCAGAAAACCATGGGAAAAAGTATCGTAGTTAAATCGACCCATTGGGATTTAGGGGATGCATGCATGAAGCTCGATACGTGAAACTTTATAATTTTTGATCCTAGAACATACCAGGATTGAAAATAATTTCGTCAGTTGTATACCTTTAGAGATTAAATTCCCTATACAATAAAGCTAATCATTTTCTAATTATAGTAAATACAGTTTTACGAAGTTGTTTAATTTATTTTAATTATATGGTCAATTAGAACAACTCGAATTTAATTACGTGATGTAATTTCATGTGGTTATTTAAGAAACAATCTCTTAATTCTTTAATTACTTGATTTGTGTCCACAGCGATTAAAGTAACGTGTCCTTTGCTGTTGTGGTTCTAGATAACAAAAGAAATAAATGTCATAAATGAGTTGCAGTTCTTTAAAAAACGTTCCAAAAAGATATTTTTTATCCGGATATACCACTATTTGAACAATTTATCACTTTATCTGTTACTAGAAATAACTATATAATTATATTAAATAACTTTTAAAAAAAATCATGGAGTTCGTACAAACTTTTACTTGTGTGCTTCTACTAGTACGACTAATATTCATCCATGCTTTGAATGAAGATCTAGATGTTGTTGGTACGTAGTTTTTCTAAAATACCTATAAGTTTGTGAACCTGAAATCCCCACACCACCAACATTTTATATGGTGTGTTGTGGCCTCTTCAGTGTGGTCACGCCCAGTACTCGTCAGTCAAAATGATAACAATTTGTCACAAGGGTACGCTGTAAGCGTAACCTTTTTGTTTCAACAATATACTGAATAAATAATAAATCTTTTCAGACCTGAATGCCACGATATATAACCAAACGGTGACTGCCTACAACTTCGGAGTCCTCGTGGGAATAATCGATCCCGAAAAATATTCACTCGAATCTTTTGAACAGGACCAGCACCTCTTTAAACATTCGTACAAGGAATTCGTTTCGTGGACGGAAACTGAGCCGATTACTTACCAAGAATGGCTTGTAATGAACAACTATGGTCTACTAGTTGATACTCAAGAGTCCATATTCCAAAAAAAAGCAAGTGCACGCAGTAAAAGGCGTTCTAAGGAACGTTTTATGCATACTGTGAATACAGGGGACATTTTAATCTCAAGCGAAAGCAATAGTGGGTTCGTTGGGCACGCGGCCATTATGATTACTGATTACTGGGTCTTAGAGATGGCGGGTGGCAGAAGATGGAAGGAAGGGATAAGGAACAATAACAGAAAAATTTCAAAGGGTGATTGGTATGATGATTACAGTTCTGGAACGACGACGGTGTACCGTTGTCCTGACGATGATAAGGCTAAAGAAGCTGCTTATTGGGCTGACCGCCATTACTATAACTATCACGGTGGCTCGGTTAGGAACATATACGTTACTTATAAGATAACTAAGGACTTTGAAACGAGGAACCCAAGTTACAGCTCTAAGCTGGTGCTTCAGGCTTACTACTATGGAACGAGGGGTGTGATACGACACGTGCCTAAACATGGACCGGTTATCGTTCCGACCAGTATACCAGCATATTTCATGTCACCTTATTCTTTGGATAGAATTGGAAAATTTTAGTTGTATGTGAATGTGGACGATAACTTTAGTACCTATTTTGACTGGTAGTGTTTTCAAAAAATGCGAATGGAGCAGGGTAGAGATTTTCAGGATATTTGTCTGCCCGCACTGGGCCCGCGTGGTTTATTACGGCCCACTCCCACTCACAGAGAGGAGGCCTGTGTCCCAGCAGTGTAGCAGTGGGAACATTATAGGATGCTTACCTATGCCTGTTTTGAAGTGAAAACTTCTTTAGGCGGGCATTTTTCGAGATGGGAAAAAAATATTGAACTCACGACACTCTGTTACCGTAATCGACAACGCGCTACATTCTTTAGGTTTTAATATATATCCGATATGTCAGTGAATGATGGCTAAGTATTCTGTTTGTGTTTTGTTTATAAGACGATTAAAAAAAATACACATGTAATTCTTCAAAATGAAAATATTTTATTTCACATAAACCTACATGGGCACTTATGAAACGTCAGAAGCTAGGTGCAGGGTGTACGGGTTCAAGTTTTCACTTCTGTCGGCACTCCCGGAGTGCTACTGTTTTTTTTTTTGACAATTGGTACCGGTATTGGTATTGTTAATAAAATAAATATAGTTTGGGTTCTAATTTTAATACAACGTTCTACCTCGGGACAGCGTATGAAGTATGTATTTCTTGCAACATACAATATCACCTACGTATATGTATGTAATGAGTCTCAACATGTTTCCAAACGCACACTGACACAGCGTCAGTACAAAATATATAGGCACAGAAGGTCGGCTTCATATAACGAGCGAAAACATGCGCTCGCCTACATAAACGAGTCTGTATGGCACACTGAAAAAAATAAAAAAAGCATAAAAGCGATTCCATTAAGACTTACTGACAGTACAGCAAGAAGAAATATTTGTAAAACAGTAATAGGCAAAACAGTAACTTTTAATGATTGAACATACTATTTACTGAAAAAAAAACAACAAAAAAAAGAAAAACAACCATTACTGTAATTTAAGTTTTCAATGATTCGAACGATATCACCAAATGAATAAAACAGTTAATTTTGTGACCTTTTAGCTATTTAAAACGTTAAAGTTTACTGTCATGACTATAACATTTTACCTCAAGCTTTAACTGTTTTCAGATAGGTAAAAAATACTGTTTTGAACTAATGTTCAAAACAGTATTTTTTACTGCTTTAAAAGGTTCAGATCAATGTTTTTTCATTTGTATTTACTGCTTATTTCTTTCAGTGTGAAGTCAAAGTCAAAACATTTATTACAAATAGGCATACAAAACCCACTTTTGAACGTCAAAAATTACGATAAAATAGAATTGGTTCTAGTCGCCCATTCCAAAAGGTAGTTTTCGTATGGAGAAGAATGGGCAAGAAACTCAACCGTTACTCTTTTAAAATGTTTTACAATATTTTGCATACATTCATTGTATATACTAATATGTGAAGACGATGCACCTAAAATAAAATTACTATACCACAATAGGTAAAAGAATTAAAAATGAAAACATGACATAAATTAATTATCTGATAGATACATGGTGCTCACATATTTACAAACATGGTAAAAGTAAACGATTTTCATTTAAATAAAAAAATTACAAGTAATAAGTCAGGGTGTGAGTATAAGTAATTAAAGAATGTAAATCAACGTCAAAACAAATAAGAAAGAATCAATTTTACAATTAAATTAGCAACCAGTTTGATTTTGTCTAGACTCGAGATTGTCCTATGGAGCAGGACCAGCATGTTTCCAAGCGTTCTTATCTAGGATATAATCTTCTAATTTATAGTATGCTTGTTTATAAAGTGTACGTTTAATGTGAGTTTTAAATTTTCTTTCATTTAATTGCAATATATCACAAGGTATTTTATTCTAACATTTAACACAGTACCCCATAAAAGATGTATGTACTTTGGCCAATCTAAAAAATGGTTGATGTATTTTATCTTTATTTCTAGTATTAATAATAATAATAATAATAATAATAAAAAATAAATAAATAAAAATTGGCAACACTGATACGTCAACAACGTACATTTTTCTCTTTTATCTTATATTTCCTGTTTTTATTAATTTCCCGTCTTTATTGATATCAAGCATATTGCAAAAAACCTTTTCGAATAAAACATATTAAATCTATAAACAATAAACCAAAAATAAAATGAAAAAGCTAAAGAAACATAGAAAAATTAAAAATGACGGCTGTCAAATTTGGCCTCCGAACAAAATAAATCTGTGTGAGATAAGAAGATTATAATAGAATGTTGACGAGATCAGCAGCACGCCGTGCACATCTACCACCTCCGGACTCGTCGCTCAGCCCCGCCCCGCCGCCGCCGGAACCCAGCCCCATCGAGAGTGCTGTGACACCGGCCGTGGCAGTTGCGTCGAGCTCGAGCGACGAATATTTTTCCCCGCCGACGTCGCCAACACCCGTACGTCGGCAGGGGAGAGGCCGGCCACCGAACAGCTTGGGACTTAGGGGCCATCCGGCCCCGAGTCGGGTCCCCGCTACCGGTGGTTGTGTGCAGCGCATGAGATGGACTCAGTCTATGAACGAGAACGTCATGCGCGCATATTACGGGTCTACAGAGGGGGGAATTAACCTCACTGCGTACCGCGATAGGATGCTGTCTCTGTTCCAGGAACTGGAACCAACCATCAACGTTTCGGCCCAACGACTGTCGGATCAGGTGCGGGTCATCCAACGCAATCACAGGTTGGACGATATCGCACTTGATAGGCTGCGCTCAGAGGTACTGAGCAACCATATCGTCTCGACTTCGGCACAAACTGCGGCACAAGTATCAACTGTTGATGCCATCCCGCCGCGGTTCAATCGTGTTGAAGAAGAAGATGATAGGGTTGACACAGTAAGTAGCCAGTGCAACGTTCGACTGAGGAGCGCACTGGAGGATGCATTACGCGAGTATAGGTCCACTCCAACCGAACTTAGGCCCCGATTACCACGGTTACCCATGCACAAAAAAAATAGGGCGCTGGTGTGTGCTTTGGACTCGCAGCTCAAGAATTTCTTCGAGAGCAGCGAGGATCTCGTTGATACACACTCGATCCTGTACTGTGCGGCTGTTGCGGCATGTCGTTTAGCTAACGTCAAATTTTCAAGTTGTGACGGAGCTACTCGACCAAAACCAGCCGTACCAGCCTGGCAGCGCAGGATCGAGCGTCGTATCGATGGGGCCAGGGTACTCATCGGCAAACTATACTGCTTCAGGGAGGGCAATACACGACCACGAGTGATGCGCTTTGTAAGGCGGGCATTCTCGGGGACTGGAATCAGCCCTCGAGAATACATGTCCCGTGTCACAGAGCGCATCGACTTCCTGAAGCAGAAAGTTTGTGCATGGGCGAGCCGAATTCGGCGGTATAAACGGCGGGTGGATCGATACACGCAGAATCGCATGTTCCAGAGCGATGAAAGGTGGGTGTATAGAGCTTGGGAGCGACCTGAACAAAATGTGACAGACGTATGCCGCCCAGATGATGCCGCCACAAGTGCATTCTGGTGCAGCATCTGGTCGGTGCCCGTCTGTCACACTGAGGCTGGCTGGATGCGGGATGTCGAGCGAGTGTGTGAGTCTGTACCAGAAATGGAAAAAGTCCTGATTACGCCATCAGACGTTGCCAGAGCAGTCCGTCCGTTATCGAATTGGAAATCACCGGGACCGGACGGACTGCACAACTTTTGGCTGAAATGGCTAATTAGTTCACACACTTGCCTGGCATCTCAGTTCCAGTCATCCTTAGAGTCTGGGTCGCTACCGCAGTTTCTAACAACAGGCGTTACCCACCTGCTCCATAAATCAGGTAGTCCCGCGGAACCCAAGAATTATAGACCGATCACGTGTTTGTCGACGGTTTATAAACTTCTTACATCCATTTTGAGAGCGAAAATTAATAAGCACATTGAGAGTAACTCGATTATGTCTGCTTCTCAAAATGGATGTAGGAACGGGTCCCGCGGTACTAAGGAGCTACTCCTCATTGATATGGCCATTAGCCAACAGGTTCGTCGATCCCGCAAGGATTTGTCGACATGTTGGATAGATTATAAGAAGGCCTATGACTCAGTGCCACATACATGGCTCATGAGGGTGCTGGAGTTGTACAAGATAGATGCAAATCTACGCACCTTCCTTGAGTCGTGTATGGGGCAATGGAAGACGGTCCTTCGTTATCCAGGATGTCGACAGATCCAGGGAAATGATGAGCCTGTATGGATTAAACGGGGAATATTTCAGGGCGACAGTTTGAGTCCACTTTGGTTCTGCTTAGCCCTGAATCCTCTAAGTACACTACTGGAGGATTCAGGTCTAGGCTATCGGTTGAGGAGAGGTGGTCAGGTCATATCTCACCTCCTTTACATGGATGATTTGAAACTCTTTGCCCCCAACAAATTGCGTCTGATGGAGCTACTTAAGGTAACTAAAACTTTCAGTAGCGCCATCAAGATGGAATTTGGTGTCGACAAATGTGCAGTCATGCATGTAAAGCGAGGGGAGATTATGGAATCCGAGGGAATTCAACTCTCGGATTCCATAAGCCTCAGATCCCGGTCCTCATCCGAAAGCTATAAGTATTTGGGTATGTCGGAAGCGTTAGGCATCAACGATGCTGACATGAAGCAATCGTTGAAGGAGCGCTTCTTTTGTCGCCTGAAGAAGGTATTAATTAGTCTTCTTTCGGGCGGAAATAAGGTGCGCGCCTTCAACGGTTGGGTCATGCCGGTTTTGATGTACTCTTTCGGCATACTCAAATGGACTCAGACCGAACTCGACGCCCTGGATAGAAGAGTCCGTACACTACTGACCGCAAACCGGATGCATCACCCACGATCATCGGTGATGAGACTGTATATCCCGCGTAAGTGCGGGGGTCGAGGCTTTTTAAATGCGAAGACCCTCCACAACCGCGAGGTGTGCAGTCTCAGAGAATATTTTTTAAAAACCGAAGTGGGTGTGCACCGTGATGTGGTCGCAGTGGACAAGGGGCTCACCCCGCTCTCCATGGCTAAAGAGAACTGGCGCAAACCTGTAGTACTTTCTACTGATGACCGCAAGAGGGTATGGCAAAGCAAGGAGCTTCACGGGCGCTTCTATCGGGCTCTTCATGAGCCCGGTGTAGATTTCATAGCGTCCGTATCCTGGCTACGTTTTGGTGACCTTTTCGGGGAAACTGAAGGTTTTGTCTGTGCAATTATGGACGAAGTTATCTTAACGAACAACTACCGGAGACATATTATGAAGGACGGGACGGTTGACGTGTGTCGGGCATGCCACCGTCCGGGTGAGTCTATCAGACATATTATCTCTGGTTGTTCTCGTCTGGCTAACGGCGAGTACTTGCACAGGCATAACCAAGTGGCCAGGATTATTCACCAGCAACTTGCTTTGAAATATAAGCTTGTGGATTCTGAGGTACCGTATTACAAGTATGTGCCCGACCCAGTTCTTGAAAATGACCATGTCACGTTGTACTGGGATCGGTCTATCATTACTGACAGGACTATTGTTGCCAATAAGCCTGATATAGTGGTGATAGATCGATTAGCGCGCCGCACAATGATTGTCGATGTTACCATTCCACATGACGGGAACCTCGTGAAAGCTGAGAAAGAAAAACAAATTAAGTATCTCGACTTAGCACACGAGGTTGTTGACATGTGGAATGTGAGCTCGGCTATCATTGTGCCGATTGTCGTATCAGCCAATGGACTGATGGCCGAAAGCCTCGATCAACATCTATCGAGGCTCTCGTTAGGTGGTTGGATCAAGGGCCTGATTCAGAAGGCAGTACTCCTCGATACGGCTCGCATTGTGAGGAGGTTCCTGTCTCTGGAGCCCTAACCACCGGTAGCTTGGACCCTGCTCCCGACACCGGCGGATCACTATTTTTTATATTTTTAAATGTTTTTTTATAGTTATTTTTTATATTGAAATATTTAAAAATGTAATTAATGAGGAATGTAAGTGAATAAACGGAATAATAATAATAATAATAATAAATTCGTTTATTTCAGGCAAGTTTTTACACATACACCCATAGTATTATAAAATTAAATATGAAAAAGATATTAAATTAAATTAAACTAAGTAGAATTACATTAAATTAAACAAAATTGAATTAAATTAAACTAAATTAAATTATATTATTGTCATACATTCAGATAGATTATACTTATGTAGTTTTCTTGTAAATGTCATGTAGGTTTAATTAAGGTTTAAATTCAAACAGTCATACTAAAATGAAATACTTAGAGGTCATATAAATGGTGCGGAATATAGTAGTCACAATGCTGTTTTTACAATTAATTAGTCTCAGGTGAAATGATGCTTTAAGCCTACGTAATACAGCATAAAAATCGTCAACCCTGCTTTCGGCAAACATACCAGACGCGCTACACCGCCAGGGCAGACTTAGCATGGCCCGAAATGCGTTGTTGTATTGTACACGAAGAGTATTGTAGGTACTCTTCGTGTACTTGTACCAGAGTTGGCCGGTGTAGAACGCCTGGCAGTATGCCTTAAACAGGGTCACTTTAGCCTGTTTTGAACAATATGCAAATCGTCTGGCGAGCATATTACTTTTACAAGCAATGCTTCGCCTTTGCCTTTCAAGATCCAGATTATCACTTAAGTCATCGGCGACAACGTGACCCAGATATTTAAAGTTATTTACAATTTTAAGAGGAGACCCACACAAGTCAATAGGCAATACCTGTTCTGGCCCTTTACCATATTTAAAAATCAATATTTCCGATTTATTTACATTATACGTCAGACTATGAGCGGCGGCATAGCGCTCGCAGATCGCAATAAGTTTCCTCAATCCGCCAGCAGAGGGGCTGAGCAGAACCATATCGTCAGCGTAGCTAAGGTTGTTAAGGCATTCGCCTCCTACATGGCATCCGACTCTGGTTCGGCTCAGCTCCTCCAGTAGCTCGTTAATATATACATTAAAAAGCACCGTAGAAGTCAGCCCGCCCTGCCTTACCCCACATGCTAATTTATATGTTTTAGATAAACTGCTACCCCATTTAACTTGGTTTATTTGGTTTGAGTACCAATATTTTAAGATATTTATTATGACAGGCGGAACTTTTGAATTTCTTAACTTTTCCCATAGTATTCTATAATTAATTGAGTCAAAAGCACGGCTCAGATCAAGAAAGCAGGCAAAAACAGAGGTGTTTCTTCGAGTATAGCTTCGTACCGTGTTTTTCAGTGCAAATATTGCGAGATCGGTAGATAAGCCGCCTCTAAAGCCAAATTGAGCCTTACTTATTGGAATATTATCTTCACCCAGATAGCTGTTAATTATACGTTCAAATATTTTAGATAAAATTGTTGCTAGGGAAATGGGGCGGTAGTTAGACAAGCAGGAGACGTCACCGGTTTTGTTTTTAATTATTGGTACCACATTAGTTTTCATAAATTCAATTGGCAGGTAGCCGTGATCAGTACATGCATTAAAAAAGTAAGCAAGTTTTTCATACAGCAATGGCCCCGCATACAATATGTGTTCAACACTAAGCCCGTCGTGACCCGGGGACTTGCCTCGTTTCATTCGCCGCACGTGTTCTAATAAATCATCAGATGTAACATGAAATGTACTAGTATCGCACGCGATCGACGCGTGCGCATTAATGGTCGACGTCAGCATCGAGTCGCCGCCTCCACCCTCACCGGCCGCAGCGCACAGCGACTGTGGTTCACACGACAACGGCGACGTAGATGGGGCAGACCCCGCGTCACCACGGGCCCCGCATAGCTCACCAGCAGGCTCCATGGGGGGGCAGAACTTACTCGCAAACATGTTAGCAATTTCCACAGGATTCTGACTATTATTAACAGATAAAGGAAGACATGCCCTAGACGTTAGTTTGTTTGTTTCTTTCCAAAATTTGCCAAAATCTTTATTCTGCCTATGGTTGGCAATTATGTCCATTTTGATTTTTTGTTCGTTTTTCTGGCACCAACTTATTTTGCTTTTAAATAGCCTGCGACTGCTAGTCATGTCGTCATAGATTCTACCCTCCGTCGGACGACCATATAGTAGCCAAAGTTGATAAAAGTGCCTAGCAGTCACATGCGCCTCCCTCACGTGATAATTCCAGCCTACAATCTGTTTATTCCGGATCTGACTTTTACCACGATAAGATCGAATTGAAGCTGTAGTTATACAATCGATAATTTTACTGTAGTATTCATTTATGTGACTATGGTGACGTTCGTCATCACATGAGGTACCGGTGCATGGAATGTCTGGCCAAATACATGAATCAATATATTGGTCACATAAATTAGCATAATTACACTGTTGTTCATAATTTCGGTTTCCCCATATTACTTTATTGATAGTATGCATACATTGAATATCTATTTTTGGTACTATTATATCAAAATCACAATTTACTACCAATGGAAAGTGGTCTGACCAGTTTACATCATTCAAAATACTCGCATCTTTTATCATACTCAGCGCAGACGCTGTAACCACACAGTGGTCCAGCCAGCTAGTAGTCCCATGAGAGTCACTAAGATATGTGTAAGTATTAGAAGACATACCCAATAGGTTAAGGTCCGCACACGTCCACGTTTGCTCACTACAGTAATCAAGCAGCTCACTCGCGAATATGCTATTAGAGCGTGATACGTCCGCATTAAAGTCACCAAGCGATATGACACATTCCACTGTACTGTTTTCGGTAACCGCACTAATGACGCCTAAGCATTCCGTAAATAAAGGTAAGTTATCCATAGCTTCGGTAGGCATATATACCGACATAACCACACAGCTGCGGCCAGCTAGCTGTATACACACAGCCGCTACGCGTGTCGATCCTGTCTCAATGGGCGAGACATTTGTAAACAGAGTTTTTCTCCACATAATTGCAACACCTCCATAGGGTCGCCCTTTCAGGGTACCCATCGTCGTATCTACCGCCGAGATACCATGGTAGGCAAATTCAGGATGTATTTCATTTATATACTCCAAGTCATCAGGTAGCAGCCAATGCTCTTGAAGTGCAATCACATCATGATTCTTACATAGGTCTCTGATATGACCACAGGAACGCTTTACAGATCTGCAGTTGAACGAGACGAGACTAATTTTCATTTTTTATCAGCACGGGTATCGAAAGTAGTATGTGCCCGTTTCAATGTGTAACGCCTGTAAACCACACCACAAGGCCAAAATTCTTCACTTAAGAAAGTATCTTCATGTGCCTGATCGATAGTTATTTTGAATGACGCGCAATTGGTTTCTTTAAATTGGACAAGTTTTTCAACTTTAACGGCTGTGTGTCCACCTTCCTCAATAAAGTTAGTAAGGTCTACTTCCGTAGTTGAAATGTCAAATCTCGAGGCGTATATGTAAGAGAGTTTTGGGACTACCTTAATTTTATTTGATGTCAAGATTGCCTTGCCTGTCTTATTATAACTTTTCCTTCTAATATTTCGGTATTTGTTTTTCTTATTAGTCACAGTTGTAAAACCGTTGTCGTCAATGATAGTGTCGTCAAAGATATTTGCGTTTGGTCCACCACCTATTGGGCTGCTATTCACTCTAGGTAGTAGGTGATGTTCAGTAATAGGCCCTTGATCTTGCGCTAGCGCCTCAAGCCCCTCGCACCGCTTTGTCGGCAGCTTGGGCTGCAGTATCTTTGATGACAGTGAAGCAGAAAGCGGGGGGAATGGCGTCGGTTGTGCCTCGGTCGCCGCCTCCTTAGGCCGGTTTTTGTTTGAACGCAGCTTCTCGCGCTGCGAAGTAGGTTGAGCGTTATCTACCCTCAGAGTCTCGGATTCTAAATTAGCTTGACTTTTTCGTGGGAAAGATTCAATATTTGCAAGTTTTTCCTTTATTTCTTCAACGGCAGAGGATTTGACGTAGTCACACTGTATACGATGAACGTCCTGTTTCAGTGCTAGGATATCCTTTAGCAGGGTCGTCACGTCCACGTAGTCAAAAGTAACAGGAGGTAGTCTGTGCAGGTCTTTAGCTACAAAGACAATAGATGCAGGTTCCTTTTCTTTTAGGATTTTGATGATATCTTGAAGGCGACGCTTGTTTTTTCCCTCACCTTTTCTAGAAAGACGTTGCCCAACGGCCTCGCAGATGATGTCTTTCGCTTCATCTATTTCCTTTTCGGTAAAGTTTGATTCACAGATTTGCAACAAACTCACTTCGTCCATTATGTGAATTTTACACTGTAGGAAGCATAATAACTCATTTATTATCAGGCGGTCACCCTGATCCGTCATAATTACTGAGCAAATAGGTACTTAAACTTCGATAGATATAACAAACGACTGGCGGTTACAGACGACACGGCACACACGTGCGAGCGCGATGCATGCCGGCGGTGAACTGAAATGATGAATTAAAATGATGTCTATCGCTTATCTTATTAAAAAGATGTTACATATTTTTTACATACATAATATTTTCATAAATGAATTGGCAAGGTACCGTCATAATATTAATCTTTTTAAAAAGTTCCCTGAGAGATTCGCGGTGACGTAGATTATAAATGGCTCTGACAGTTCTCTTTTGCAAAATAAAGATGGATTCAATGTCAGCAGCTCGACCCCATAGTAAAATGCCGTACGACATAATGCTGTGTAAGTAGCTAAAATAAGTCTATTTTAGCTTCTAACTGATGTAGAAACCGCGCGTTTAGTCAAACACGCGGTTTCTACATCAGTTAACTGTCTTATCTTTCTAACTGCATAAGCGGCGTAATAATAAGCTATACTTTTCATTACGATCTCATTTCTATTATATTGTTTACTTAGTCTTAGTTTTAAGTAAGTGGGCAAAATTGCAATGTTGTTCGTCTCTTTATTTTACTCTTTATTTTATTTTTGTTATTAATCTTAAGTTTAAGAAGTATTTTTCCTTTAGTTTAGTTTTGTTATTATTATGTGTGATCACTTATTTCTGAGATTGCTGGTAAACCTATAATTGGCGACTGTGTAAGACCGAGACTTTTGTGATTATAGTACTTAAGATAAATTATACATAGAAGCTGTTGTTGTACCTTAATAAATAAATAAATAAATAAAGCGGCCGAGCTAAGCCGCCCCGCAATAGAAGTTATGTGAGGTTCCATTGTAATTTCTCGTCTAGCGTGATTATCAGAAAAACAGTTTGATCAACAAATTCCAGTTTTTCTCCATTCAGTATGATGTCACATTTGCTACTTCTAACATTAGGTAATTTAAATCTAATGCATTCAGTTTTTTTTTTTCATTTAGTACCAAACTATTTACCGTAAACCAATCTTGGACCTTAAGAATAGAGTTATTCACGTCGTCAAGATTTTGTGCCCGTCTGTCTATCTTAAAGATCAATGATGTGTCATCTTCAAATATCACCATCTTCGGTTGATTTTGAAGTAATTGGGGTAAATCATTAATGTAAACTAAAAAGAGGTATGGACCCAATATTGAACCTTGAGAAACACCCATTGTCATTTCAGGCCCTAATGAGTTTACGCCATTTACTTGAACTTTAACCTTTCTATCTTTCAGGTATGATCTTAGCAAAACAAGTGCTGTTTTTCTAATTCCATAGTACTCCAGTTTCATCAGAAGTGTCTCATGGTTTACGCAATCAAATGCCGAGAGAGGTCGCAAAAGATTCTAATGGCATCTTGTGCTTCTTCCCAGGTATTAAAAATGTTATTTATTAGGGTAACACCGGCGTCAGTAGTGCAACGCCTTTTGGTGAAACCGTTCTGGTGTTCATGAAAGATGGAATTTTTATTAAAGTGACGTAACATTTGATTGAGCATCAACTTTTCAAACACCTTACTGAGAACTGGCAGAATTGAGACAGGTATATAATTGTTAGGTTCTTTACTATCACCGGATTTGAACAATGGTACTATTTTACTATGTTTCATAAGATGAAAGACTCCTTGGTCAACACTGGAGTTAAATATGAAAGCTAAATAGGGCGCAATGGTTTCGATGAAAGATCTACATACTTTTACAGACATTCCCCAGAGATCTTCTGTTGATTTAATGTTAAGATCTTTAAAAGCTTTTATAACAGCCTGAGGGTTTATATGCTGAAACCTAAACTCCAAAGGGCATGCCTTTACATTATTTTTAAGTAAGGCAGCAGAAAGCGTGGGGGACGAATTTAAAGCTTTAGTTTGAAGGGGAATATTAGCAAAAATGTTTTCAAAATCCTGAGCTATTTCTACATCTGAGTTGATGGGGCCTTGTGCAGTCTCTAGATTAAATTCAGTATTACGCTGTTTTTTCCTACCTGTTTCATTATTTATTATTTGCCAGATAGTTTTTATTTTATCATTAGCTGATTTTATTTTTTATTGCTAATATAAAGAGCTTTAGCTATTTTAAAAGTTTTTGAATGTCTTGTGCAATCTCGAACTATCTCAAACTCAAAACTCTAACTCTAACCATTTATTTCAATTAAACCTTGTACAGGCACTTTTGAATTGTCAAAATTAAATAGTCTGTCAGTTAGTCAGAAAGTTGAAGCTAGTTGCCCATTCCAAAACGTAGATCTCTATGGAGAAGAACGGGCAAGATTATCTCTTGATTTAAGAGAGTGTCCATGGAAACTCCATGGACACTCTTTTAAATCAAGATATTAAAAAATCCTGGGTACATTATTCTTGTTGCTTCTACATGTGAGAACAATGTAAAAAAGACACAAATGAAGAAATAATTCAAAATATAAGATTAAAAATAAGCCTTGGCAGTTAAGAGATGACCAGACTCAATCGACGGCGCTCGTTCACGAACATGACGCGTGGCTCAGCACCATCCAGCTCAATCATTTTGTAGGGAACCGAATGATCCAACAGACGCGCAACCATCGGTGAGACATTTAAGTGAACATGACACGTTCTCAACTGCCATGCTGTTTCAAGTCAACATCAAAAAATCCTAATAAACGGAAACATGGTTCTTACATTCACAAAATTTAAAAAATGCTTCTAAATTATACAAACCATTGCCAGTCGCGAGTGCGCTTGCAGTTGATGTCTTTGACGCGTGTCTATGTACCCGTGCGTTTTTTCTTGTTGCATGGAGTCCACCTTTTGCACATGTCTATATTGTGGTATCAGATAGGGTTGGACGAACTCGACGATACTTAATCGAGTGTCAGTCAACGTAGTACGTCTGGCGTTTGATGTACTCGATTCGACACGTGCTGTCGCGGTTCTCAGGTAGATATGTAGATGTTCTCTTTTGATTGGAACGACAACGTTTTGCTGTACGTTTGAGAAATATTATAGTTATTAAGGCTACGCCGACCGCCTAGTGACGCCCTCATCATTTGTTTGGTTATTTCTTTTATTTTAGAATGAAAATGCAGAAATAAGCACGATAAGTTGTTAAACGGAAAATTATCCGTTTTAGTGATTATAATAAAATTAAACAATGTAAAACTACCGTTTATAATAATATTTGTAGAGCACAACTTAACATGCTTATTTTCTGCATTTTTATTCTAAAATAAAAGAAATAACCAAACAAACGATGAGGGCGCCACTCCGCGATCGTAATTGCTATTGATTTTTATAGTAGATGAAGCAAAATGTGTAATTTGACTTCTTGTCTATTTCAGTGCCCAATAAAGGAAAGAGACTATGGTATTAATATCAGTATTTTTTTTTTTAGATAACATTGAGTTCTTTAAGTTTACAGGTAACCAAAGATTCGCGGAGAACAGGGCCAGTTTCATGTAAATGTAATAATATATAATTATATAATAATTATACCTATTTAAAGACTAGATACCTCCCTTAAAATAGGTATAATTACATGTTTAAGTCTATATCCACGAGTTTGTACATAAACTCAATTGGTTGGCTCAGGATGGTCTGCTAGTTTAAAAAAGAATACTGTTTCTTTTACAGCTTACACATAACGTAACTCCATGACACACACCACATGCCACATCCAACGTTATCAGCTCTCTGCGATGAAACATCTATAAATCCGACTACGACGGAGTAAGACATCCAATTTTCTCTAAAGCCAGAGTCCACTCGAGAACTCAGCAGTGATGAATAGAACGCTCAGGAAACAAATCTCTTTTGTGAGTTATTTTACACTGACTTAAGATGACCCTTTCAATGTTATTTACTTAATGGAAGCACTGTGTAAGCGTTCATTTTTATAATAAAGATTTTTAGTGCCCTATATTTATACAAGCCGTACGCCCGATGAGATTTCCTATCGGCAAAAATCACAAACGTCCATACAAACTTTCATTTTCTAATTAACCCCTTTTGGGAAGGAATTTTCAAGAAATCCCTCTTAGTGCCCACTTTCGTTGATTATGGAACCCTTGACCAAAAATCATGCTGTTCGACCCAGTGGTTTTGTAGACTACTAGCAGCGCCCCGCGGTTTCAGCTGCATAAGTTTCGATCCCGTGGGAATATCGGGATAAAAAGTAGCCTATATATTAATCCAGGGTGTCAGCTACCTCCATACCAAATTTTATCAAAATTGGTCGAGCCGTATTTAGCGTGAAAAAGTAACAAACATATAAACACACACACACTCACAAACTTTCGCCTTTATAATATTAGTGTGATGCGTTGTCTGTCAGTAAAAACTTAAATGAATTTAAGATTTGAATCCTCTTTATTAAGTGAGAGAGATCTGCCTAGCCTTTTCCCAACTATGTTGGGGTCGGCTTCCAGTCTAACCGGATGCAGCTGAATACCAGTATTTTACATGGAGCGACTGCCTATCTGACCTCCACAACCCAGCTACTGGGTAATATAATACCCCTTGGTAAGACTGGTTGTCAGACTTTCGGGCTTCTGACTACCCGTAACGACTGTCAAAGATCCACGAATGACAGTATCCTCTTTATTAAGTACACCATATAAATGGATTAAAAAGGGGAAGGAAAGACAATACTGTAGGTAGTAGATTTGAGCAGTTTTTGTTAAGCAAAAACAATACAAGCAATGGTATTACTCAATTCAGTAGCAACAGAATGCTCTACTACTGATTTGGACGTCAGTTACAAATAAGGACCTCCCAATGAGAGCTACGATAAGGTCAGAGAGGAAATGCCACAGATATAGATAGACCTAGATAATGCAAGTATCACGATCTGTATGAAAACCAAGCGTGCCATTTTTTGACCACCTGATATGACGAAATCAAATTGATTCAAACACGTCAAGTTGCCGCGTGCGGCACCAGTTTCGCCCCACCCCCCGGCCTAGCGCCTAGCGCCAGTGCTCACATTCACCCAGCCAGCAGTACCTCCTCAGGACTGAGCGTGAAAGTGGCGGCTTACGATTTTTTTACGTAAGCTGGGCACGTGAAGTAGTTGCTCTTGCGTTATCTAGGTGTATCTATATCTATGGGAAATGCCTTGTCGCTGATTTCAGGTTGTTGTGATTGGCAGAGAGGAGTACACTTCAACTTGAGAAGTACCATCCTGACTTCACATACATGGGTTTTAAAGCAGCCCTGCCGAAAAAAACAGGGATCATATGTATCATCATCATCCACAGCTCGACATCACCCACTGTTGGGCATAGACCTCTCTTTTCGTGTGTCATTCCCTTGCCAGGAGCGAGCCTCATCCAAGTTTTGCCCGCGATGGCAACAAAGTCGTCCGCCTATCTCGCCGCCGGACGACTGATATCTCGTCTTCCAGTCCTTGGACGCCACTCTGTCACAGCCTTACTCCACCTATCATGACTGCGCCTTGCCAAGTATCCTGCCCAACTCCATTTAAGTTCCATATCACGCTTTTTGAAATCAAAGCTGATATATAGCTTTCCGATATATAGATAGATAGATAAAACGTTTATTCAGTGCAACAAAAGACACAATACAGGTATTTAAAAACATCAAAAAAGGTGAAAAAAATAAATAACGAAGATTAAAAGATAAATTGACCCATATACACCTAGCTCATATACATCTATAACGGTCGATTACTACTGGGCGTTGTGTGTCTTATGGTTGCACCAAATGGGAGTCCAGCTCAGCATATGCCATATAGTTTAGCTGTAAGCTTAAGATTATTAAGATTAAGCTGTATTCAAGGGTTTGAAAAAAAAAACTATTTTTTTTACTAGATAAAGGTTTTTAATCGACATTTTACCTTTTAGCTATTTATTTTATTAAACAATACCTTGTGAAAAATGAGTATAAAATAAAATTCTGGGCAATATCCGTTGAATAAACATTCGGTGGAGCGAGAGATAAATATGAATGTGGTGCCAAAGAGGTAAGATTTTAATGAACATGTTAAATAAATATGTATTTTGCGTTTTCAACTAAATAAATAAAAATTTATTTGTTCAGAGCACATTGATCCACAGTAAGTTATTTAGGTACAAAATACCTAAAAAACTATGTTAATGTGCAATGCAAAGATTAATTTCGGTAATAACTTTTTTTTTTATTGTTGTAGATAGACTACGAAAATAAAAAAAAAGTATTTTCATTGCACTTTACAAAATTAAAAAAAAAAACACTTAATCAGTTAAAAGCGTCTTCTATCTAGCTAGGGTATTACAATGGTAGCCCAAGGGATTGATCGAGCCTTAACATTCCATCTGTAAATCGAAATACTAATGATTTTGAAAAATTGCTACTTTCCCAAAGGAATAGTCAAACGGAATTTAATGCACAAATATTGCTTCTACTATAATATCGTTACATATAATAAATTAAAGCCGCTTTTTAACTGACTTCAAAAAGGACGAGATTCTCAATTCGATTGTATGTTTTTTTTAAATATGTTTGTTACGCTATATCTCCGGTAATTAATAGATTTTCAACTTTATCGTTAAAGCATAAGGTTCAAAGTTGATTGGGAAAATTTTACAGTTTCGGGTAGCTTATGTGCTGGCGTCTGTACATCGATTTCAAAAAATCTTTTTGTAATGGATAGGGTATGCCTCAGGAGTGGTCCTGTACGAGTCGCAATAAATACTTTTTCTTCCTTTCTTTTCTTTACTTTTCGTGTCTGTCTGTGTGGCCGCGTTGTTCTTCTAAACCGCGCAACATATTTTGATGCGGTTTTTACCATAATTTAAAAAGGGCGTTGAAGATCGTGGCATACCTATATGTCCGCCATTTTTTTTAAATGGCGCCCTCGCATAAAACCTATATAAATCGATAGCTGACATCAATGCAAACAGAAAACAATGTATGGCCAAACAATATATGGCCTAACTCTCCGGCGCGTTTCCGATGCTCAAAGTTGAACACGTAACATCTGAGTGAATCATAATGGCGCGACAGTAGGTTATGTCAGGCTTTATATAAAAATATTCAATATCCTTTATTCCTGAAGGTTTATTTATGTGTATAAAACATAAATATAAAACTTAGCTGTAATGCAGAAATCGCGATGTTTTGGCAAGTCGTCAAAAACCGTGCGAAGCAGGGACGGGTCGCTAGGTAGAGTTCCAAAATGGTAAAAACGAAATCCTTACGTTACGAAGTAACTATTTAGTAATCTGTGCTTACGGTGAGACTAAGTCTGTCTGTATGTCTGTCACAGCTGGATATCTCAAGAACTACTAATGTTATCAACTTGAAATTTGGAATAGTTTTAGATGACGTTTGCCCAACTATTTTGCAAATAAGAAAGAAATAAAAATATATGTATATTTTTTGCAACAGGGACTGAAAGGGGTTCTGAAAAATTCGAAAAATTTGAAGTGTATCATATGAAAGAGCGCAGTTTGCACATTCTCAAACAATATTTTTTTTTTAGGTTGCATAGTTTTTGACTTTTGATGAAAAATGTAAAAAAAAATACCGTTACCCCCTTATCTCCGAAGTTTGCAAAGAGAAAAATCTGAAATTATTCTATGTGATAGAAGTTTATCTAAAGATTACAGGAAAAATAAAACGAAGTCTCTAAATAGCACCCTTTTTCAGAAATCATCAACAAAATTAACATTAGTTCCACTATAGGTCAAGAGATGGCGCTGACATAAAACTTCAATATTCTACACCGCAGTACACAGTATCAAAATTCTCTGACGAATATAGGCCTGGCCGATAAAAATTTAAAAACATTCATATGTTTTTAAATTTTTCATCATCGAGGGTTCCGTACCATCATTGGTACGGAACCCTCCATGCGCGAGTCCGACTTGCTCTTGCCCGTTTTTTTTTTTAATATCAATAAACTCAAACTCAAAGCGTATATTTCAATTAAACCATCAGGGACTTTTGAATTGTTAAGAATTCGATCAGTCACAAAATATGAAGCTATAGTTTGCCCATTCCAAAGCGTAGTAGGTTCCTATGGAGAGTAACTCTAGTAGGCAAGAAACTTCATGGACGGACACTCTTTTAAATTATATTTTTACAAAAATATTAGTTACATCAATAGAACAAAATAATCTTCCAGTATAGATTCGATGTAGGTAGGAACATCCAACGAAAAAGTGATAAAAACTAATGTTTGACAAAAGGGTGTCAAACAGCCACCTTCAACCGAATTTACTACGTTAAGAAGTGAACGTACCTAATCGTCACAAACCCGCGATCGGATGGACGCAAACGGAGAATTTAATGATAAAAGTAATAAAACAGTTATGGCATCAGATAACGGATTTTACGAGCTTCTTACGAATTAAATTTCTAGCTGTTGCAGATTTGAATGACAGAGTTTTATATTTTAGCTACCTATTTAATTTTTATTATATTCTACTGATGGAGATACGCAAATATTCAATTAATGTAAAAGGGGAAAGCCTCTGTTTAAAATGTTACGGTGATGTAAAACATTTTTATGTGAATGAAATAAAAAATGCAGTATTTACAGTTGATTAAATTAAAATTTTATAATCTTTATTATGTTTTCCTAAGTAAGGTAAGCTGATGACATAATTTTTATATCGGTAATTTATTTTCTTATAAATAATTTAGGTATAAAATAAATGTTAAAACGCCACTAGTAAAGAACCAGAAATTTGAAAAAATAATCAGTAGTTTTTTTTTCATAGCCGATTCAAATTTAAAACACTAGATGGCCCACCCTTTAGTTCATTAAATAAAGACTTCACATGAAAACTAACAAAAAACACAGACCATCTTGAAACTGTATACGAGTACCTACCAAACCCTCTATGTGGACCATCCACACACTCAATTTGAGACAAAATAATAACACCAGATAACATCTTATATCATTGACGTCGGGCGTGCAACGGAAATGGCGCGCAGACCTGAAGGGCCACGCACCCATTCATCATGGGCGGGTACTGTCTCCGGCCGCATGACCTCACCTGTGACCTCACGCGTGTATCACATGCTCATGTAACTAATTAAATTGGATTTATTATAATAATATGTAGGTTTGTCAGGGACAACACTGTGAAGCAATCATGTGGATATTTGATTGTTAATCTGAGAAGATTGATACTGACAATGTTCGGTGTATATACTTAATTACTTATTTCTATTTATTTATGTATACAAGGTGTAACGGAAAGGGGGTATCAACCCTAAGGAGGTGAATGTGCTCATGAAACTGAACAACTTTCCCCAAAAAACATAGGTCGAAATATGAAAAAAAATTTTGGACCTCCTATAGTAATAGTAAATCATTGATGTGCTATTACTATGGGAGATTCAAATTTTTTTTTCATATTTCGACCTATGTTCTTTGGGGAAAGTTGTTCAGTTTCATGAGCACATTCACCTCCTTCAGGGCTGATACCCCCTTTCCGTTACACCTTGTATATACTTTATTGTACACCAGAAAATACATGACAAAAAAAAACTTTTTTTTCTTCGGTTACAAGGAGTTTGTATGATTTTCTAAAGTACCCCAAGGAACCCTTAAATATGAAAAATATGTGAATGATACATATTTTAATGGTTTCTGTACGACTGAATGAATAAACAGAATCCTTATAGGATCACTCAGTGTGGCTGTCTGTCCGTCTGTCACAGCCAATTTGCTCCGCATCTAATGGAAATTTGGTACACAAATGAATTTCTGTGACCCAAACACGGACGAGTAACGTAAATAAATTAACACTGAACCACACACTGGTTCACTGTTGGGAGACACTGAACCTTGTAAAATATCAAATGAAAGGAGTTACTGTGAAGTGAAGGTCTTATAATTATGTTTTTCAATAATTTTAAAAGTCATTTTAAGACCATACCCCTTCCCTTATCTCCAAAACAACTGAATCTAAAATTAAAAAAAAAACGATCTGTACTTATATATTATATAAAACCTATAATATTGTCTTAAAATAACAAGGTAAACCACTCAGTATTATGCATACAAACTTACATTTACAGTTGAAAGTTATGGGAACATGTTTTTCAACTGCAATGTTAAGTTGGTTCTTGGGATAAACAACTACCAAACCCTTCATTGTGCGACTTCATGGTCCGACACGCACTTCGCCGGTTTAGGGACTACAGGACCTAAACGCAAAAAAACGCAAGTTTTATAACGCTAAAAGTATAAAAAAATATATGAAAATATATATGATGCTAGTTAGATAGTGTTGAAATCATAATCGGTACAACTCATTTGAGACGATAGAAAAAAATCATGAAGATACCTCTAAAAACTTTCTTTTTACAATATAAACCATACTAATATACATACCTACAATAATTCTGATTTTTTGTCAGATTATTCTAAAAGCAGCATACTAAAGCACTGTTTTAATTTTTTAGTCCAAACAATAGAGTTTTTGTAAATAGATAATTGCTTCATATTTTGCAATAAATTACCAGCGTTGTGTCATCGCGCTGCTCTTTCTTTTCTATCAAGTCCGACAGTCTAAAGATCATGTCATGATCGTCTGTCGGATCTAAAGATCATGTGGTCCCCTAACAATTGAAATTGCAAAAAATATTTGTCGCAATTAAACTGTCAAACTAAACTGTTAAAATGTCAAAATTAAAATCAAATAGGTACTCCAGAGGTACCCGTCCCGGCTAGGATACCGTATACACTGTCAGAACGAAAATCACCGCGTAAATGCCGTATGAGCACCTCTATAAAAGTTAAAAGCTTTTGTCGAAAAAAGTGCTGGGAATAAAATAAAAGTGGCTGCAGTTCCTAAAAGCGGGGTACCAAATGCAGCGCCATGTACGAACATTGAACAGTTGTCGCGTCCCACGGGACTTTTGACCGGAGAAATATTTTCCAGGGTGAATACTGTTTGTGAGCATAATGTGGGTAGTTCTTTTGCTAGGATTTCTCGTGGTAATTGCCAATTTTTCTGAGCGTTAGTGTTTACCGAGGGAAGTTTCTTGAAAGATTGCAGTTTTCTGTCGATGATATACAAAAACCTGGTTTGGAGTTCATTTTAAATATTTTTTTTTTAACGTTATGCTGTGATTAAAATGTCTTTAGAACTCACCGCATCTGATATGTGTAACCCCTAAGGCCTTTTTTATACACAGCACGGTTCCTTCACAGTACGGTGTACAAACTGAGCCGTAGAAAAAACGTGTCTCTCAACAAACTTCCATACTGATCCAAAGAACACTGACGATCGTACCTACGGCGTCAAAACCGTGCTATACAAAAAACATGTCTCTCAACAAGCCTCCAGTGATCCAAACAATACTGACGACCGAGCCTAAACACGGCGAATAAACCATAGTTTTTCACGGCAAGAAAAACGTGGGTATACAAAGGTCCTTATAGTTTGTAGGGGAACAACCCAGAATCAATCAATAAAACATCTGAAGCAATCCCTCTGAACCCTAAGCCTTAAAACAACAGAACACTAACAAGAAAACTTAACAATTACTTCTACCTTCCTTACAATACATATTTATTATTATTGAAATGGTTTCTACAACTAACCTCTATCGAACAATTTTACGAGCTCAGCAGTATAAACAGTTTGCCTAATTTAATGTATTCATAGGTCATCTCTGTTCTCAAGTAATAACAATGTCTATGTGTATCTAGTAAGATGGTATTGTGTCCTTGTGAGCGGTCTAATATACGTCTGGTACTATGACAGGTAATTATTACGTACGGGGGATACGGCTGGTATATGCACATAATGTATATGCACAATCTCGTCGTTGAGATAGAGAGGGAATGGGGTGTCTTGTGGTCCTAATGAAGTTCTTAGTTTACAGATGCAATGCAAATATTAATTAAATTGTGTGGATGTTAATCTAGCTGTTAACTTATTTAATGGCTATTGTAAGGTACAACATATTGATGTTCCTCAGACAAAGATAAAGCCTCGAAATAGAGTTCGAAGTGAAAAGCTCGTCTGCGGAATTACAACTACTGCAAGAGCATAGGTGCCGTATTTACAGGCGGTGTACAATTACAGGCACATTAGACATAGTGCATGAGTCGGTCTGTTCATTAGAATAGAATAGAAAACTATTATTTCAGACAATAGTCAATAGTAGTGGTTACTGATAAATGATAAATGATTTTATTTTGTAAGTAGGTTTGCAAAAACACTTTTACACGTCAATCATATTTTTTTTTAAACTAAATGAGGTCGGCGTTTCCTATCTGAATACTCTGAGAAGAAAGGCCGAAACAAACTCAGAGGTCACAGTATCTTTTAAAGTCTAGACATAATCTTGGTCAGGTTATATGAAGACCATGTAGATCGATGTCTGAGATGGTCTTTTGAAGAAAGAACCACACAGATTGAGAGGACCTGTCCAGTCAGTGCACGCATTTGTCAGAAATCGTGCAGCTCAATTCAAGACTTAAAGAGCTCAACGATTCGACGAACAATACCAAAGAAAGGACATTTGGGTAGGCCGCATAAATTACTCAAACTGCCAGACCATGAAAAAAAAACTAACAGAACAAAGAGAATAATAAAAAATATATAAAATGAACAAAATAAACCACATCGTCTTCACATTCACAATAAATAAAATAATATAATAGTAAAATAAAATAAAGTAACAATGAGTTACAGATTTACATATACAATTAAAATTCAACGTAGAGCTGCATCCAACTCCGCAACATCAGGAAATCCCACCGATCTGCGAATATACTGAGGATACTGTTACGGTAGTTGGTGCTGCTGCGAACACGCTTCATCAGGAATGCTCATCTATTCTTTATAATGGCGGCAAAACCATTAATATGATTATCCGCAAACATCCCTGACGCACCACAATGCCACGGCAGACGCCGCAGTACTCAGTGGAGTATTGTATTAACTTTTGGTGGTGAATAACTATCATAGGTACAGACGCCAGCACATCAAGCTACTTAAATCTGTCAAATTTCTTTAATAGATTTTAACTTTACCGCTAAAGCATAAGGTTCAAAGTTGATTGGGAAAATTTTACAGTTTCGGGTAGCTTGATGTGCTGGCGTCTGTACTTTCAATTAGGTCATGCTATCATAAGTACCTACTTACTTTTTTGGTCCTTGGGTACGCTTAGTTATACGCTTCCCATTTTTACAGTGTCTATTATTTATTACGATTCCCGCATGCTGACGAGATACGAAGTGAAACTTCATTTCGTAGAAAAAAAAAACCAGTCAAGTGCGAGTCGGACTCGCACACACCACCACGGGGCAAAAAACGCCGAAAAAATCACGTTTGTTGTGTGGGAGCACCCCTTAAGTATTGATTGTATTCTGTTTTTAGTATCATCTGTGAAAATTTGAACTGCCTAGCTATCACGGTTCATGAGATACAGCCTGGTGACAGACGGACAGACGAACAGTGGAGTCTTAGTAATAGGGTCCCGTTTTTATCCTTTGGGTACGGAACCCTAAAAATAGCTTTGATGACTTACTCTTCCGTTAGCCGTTCCGTTCCTGTTCCTAGAAAGTCACAGCACTTAATTAACAATCAATCTGCCTAGCATTTTCTCAACTATGATGGGGTCAGCTTCCAGGCTAATCGGATGCAGCTGGATACCAGTATTTTACATGGATGCTATCTGACCTCCACAACCCAATTACTGGGTAATACGATACCACTTGGTAAGACTGGTTGTCAGACTTTCGGCCTTCTGACGACTCGTAACGACTGTCACAGATCCACGAATGACAGCCGGGACCAACGGCTTAACGTGTTTTCCGAGGCATGGAAGGGTCTTGGTATTTAAAGATGATCACCCATCCACGACCGACCGCGGCAAGCGCAGCTTAATCGATCGATCGAGTATCGATTCGTTCGGCTGTTATAAGGAACAGGGTTTAAAGTTCACAGATACTCTATAGAAAAGGGAGGATCCTCCGACCAGACGGGTGTTGTGTCTGACGGGCAACTGCCCGATGATTCATGTCGGGCCTTTGTATCTATGCTATTTGTGCGGTAAACTCTGCTTGCGCGATGATGCAGGATTTTGCGTGACGTCAGTATGACGCGTTGTTCGCAATGTGGCGTTGTAGATACTGCTACAAGCCCTTCCCACAGCAGTTAATTAGTAACATATTACCAAAAACACACTCAACGTAAATAACTCAAACTCACAGCACCCCGTCAATGCCTTTGACGGTCAAAGCAGAGAATAAAACGACACGAGTGATTACATTGAACAAAAGCAGATTTGTTCGCATGATATTCAGTTAATCCATGATTAATCCGACCACAGATGCGTGTGATGAGGGTCGGCGGTGTGACAGCGCGATAATTGTGATATTATGATAGCCGCCGTTCTGATATACGCTTTGTCCTAGGGTTTAGAGAGCGCGTTAGGACCAAAGCAAAAGATTAGGGATTTAATTAATGTGAGATTTGTGGGTGGTAATGTCATTTCTTTATGTGTCTATGATTCAAAATTATGGTAATGTTCAATTTTGTAACATGAATTGAATTAATACAGTGTGCAACTAAAAGGAGAGAGTTTTAAAAATCTCCTTCATAAATAGAAATAGTTTAAAATACAAGCGAACTTCAATCAATCAAGATTGACTGATTGATTTGGTTGATTGATTAAAGTTCGCTTTTTCCTTTGGACTCTACAGGTGCAAAATAAGCCATTTAGCTACCGATTGAAGAACAACTTTATACTGTAGGTAATACTTTTGGTGCTTGGCCAGACTGGCAGCACAGGGCGGGGAGTGGCGCGGGTGCGGGAACGCGCGTGATCTGCCTGTCCGCAGTCGAGTGCTGTCGTGTCCAGTGTTTGTCAAAATATAATATGGATGAAGAAGACTTATTTTTACTAGAAAAAAGCTTGAACTAGTTTTGAGAACCCCGGTCCACGAGCGGGCCGCCCGCCCACTCACTGCGGCCTCTTGTATGAACGAGCTAAGGCGTGAGTAGCCCGCGCGCTTCCCGCGCCACTCAACGCGCCCGCGTGCCCACTATGGACGCTCAAATGAATTTCTTATGTTTGAGTACGCCGCGCCGCGCCCGCGTTGCGCTCGCCCCTCGCCCGCCCCGCGCCCGCCCCGCGCCCGCCCCGCGCCCGCCCCGCGCCCGCCCCGCGCCCGCTCCGTGCCCGCCCCGCGCCCACCCCTCGCCCTCCCCGCGCCCGCCTCGCGCCCGCCCCGCGCCCGCGTTGCAGTCTGGCCAAGCACTGACGAGATACAAACTCCTTTATTTATTAGTAGCTTTTGCCCGCGGCTTCGCCCTTGTGGATTTTAGATATCGTCTCACGTGGACGACTACCGGGATAAAAAAGTATTATATGTATTGTCAGGATACATGGCTAAGGCTTATCTGTATGCCTCTCATATAAACCTATATCACCCCCTATCACACTAATACTATAAAGGCGAAGATTTGTGTGTGTGTGTGTTTATATGTTTTATATGTTTGTTACTTCTTCACTCTCAAACGGCTGGTCCAATTTTGATAAAAATTTGTATGGAGGTAGCTGACACCCCGGATTACCATATAGGCTACATTTTTATCCCGATATTCGACACTTATGCGGGTGGAACCGCGGGGCGCAGCTAGTAGGATTATAAGAGACAAAAAGGAGCCTATGTCCTTCCCCAGGATGTCATCTATCTCCTTGCCATTTTTTTTTAAAGCCGTTTGCCGTGAACAGGTAACATACAGAGAGACAGAGTTACTTTCGAATTTATAATATTAGTATGGAGTATGGATCAACGTTGTTAAAAATGTATATTTCAGCAGTCGCTAATCATTACTGAACTTTAAGTGTAAGTAAAAAGATACTTGATTAAATTAATAGGATAAGTTATCCTATTAAATTAATCAAGTATCTTTCTTTTTGCTTCAGTTATCCTGGATAACTGAATCAAAATGTAAAGTGCATTGAAACAAAAACAACAAACGCCACGGTTGCTGCTCGAATAGATACGAAACGTAAATGTGCCTCTATCGACCGGAGCTTCGGCTTACGTGATATTGCAGAAGTAATCGCTAATTATTGAACAACCGGCACTAAGCTAGCAGCTGAAGCGTTGAACTGGCGAATGAGAGGGAACTGCCTAATTGCGTTTGAATCCCACCCGTTTTAGTATTACCATGAGCCAACCCGGTTTTTGTAGAACCCATTGCTAGCAAGTTTGGAGCCTAAATAATATCACGACTGTATCTCTGAATGTTTACGCAGAGGTGTACAGTCACGAGCACTAATATGTCAACACTTGGCAACTTTACATTGCTTTTTTTTCACGAAATAAGAAATGCAACGCTGAAATACGACACTTTACATAAACCTAAGGGTTCGAAAATACTATGTTCCTAATAATATAAAATTTCATTGAAAATAAAGGAGAAAATCGCCTTTGAATAAATAAGTGTATACATACTTGTGCTCGTGACATGTGTGTGTGGGGGGGGGGGGGGTGTATGTGTGTGACATGTGTGTGTGTGTACGTATGTGGTGATAGGCGATAAGCCTATCGCCCTCAATTGGTCACTAATTCTGACTCCGAGCTATTACTGAGAAATTCATAATGGAAAAACCTAAAAACACTTTGCCCGACGTGTGAATCGAACCCTGGACCACACGTTCAGCAGTAGCGTGTGCGACCACTAGCCCAATGAGGCAGCGAGCTGGCAAGTTACTGTTGTTCAAAACACAATTATTCTAGGTAGACCTCAGAGCTATTCTGTAAAAATCTCACCGTGAAAACTAAGGTGAAGTGAGCTTGATGTGAACTGTCATTCCACCTGATATTAGGGATTGACACTATTATTGACATCTCACTTTATGCTCACTTCACCTAAGTTTTCACGGTGAGATTTTTACAGAATAGATCAGCTGAACTGTACGTGTGTAGGGAATGCTTTGATGTCGTGAACATTGATGTGCTTATTACCTGTATTCTCCGAAGGCGGACCCAAAGGGGCGTGGCTGGACAGCCGCATGGGTCGATCGATCAGGTTAAGCTACGCTTGCCGCGGTTGGTCAGTGGATGGGTGAACAACTTTACATACCAAGACCCTCCGTGTCTCGGAAAGCACGTTAAGCCGTTGGTCCCGGCTGTCGTTTGTGGATCTTTGACTGTCGTTAATCGTCAGAAGCCCCAAATTCTGGCATTCAGTCTTACCAAGAGGTATCGTATTACCCAGTAACTGGGTTGTGGAGGTCCAATAGGCAGTCGCTTCATGTGAAATACTGGTATTCAGATGCATCCTGTTAGACTGGAAGCCGACCCTAACATAGATGGGAAAAGGCTAGGCGGATGATGATGACCTGTATTCTTCCAAGGGGTAGTGTCTTGCAGCGACGAGTTACCACGAAAGGCAGGCACGTAAGCTTATCGTAGAAGATGAGAGACAGAACACACATCCATTTACAAATCGCGTCTCACCTCTTTGTACTTTTACGCCCCAATCCACTCCCGAACAATGCCGACCACTTTAGTGTAAAAAAATCCCAATTCCTTCCATAAAGACTAGGTCCAAAGAGAACCTTACTGCGAGAGTTCGTGTTCTGTAATAATTTCCACTTCAAATGTAGGCACAGTGGGCCAGTACACTCGCTTAGTTGAATAATTCAAAAATTCACGTCGGCCACTTGCGAAAACAAGGGGAGTAAACGCTAACTGTGCAGTTCGCGAAAAAATACAACCGGACGAGTGCAAAGCGTTGCCAGTTCATTATTCTGTTTGAATGTACCCCGTGCTTCTGTTCTTTTGGGGAATTAGGGTGCTCGTTATGATTTGAGTGGCGGACTTGGGAGACTGTCTTATTTTCTTTTGTTTCGGCTGTTGATTGCGGCTAAAGTAATGATGCTGAATATTTTTTGGGGTAACGAGGTAAGAAATGAGTCAAAGGCTCGGTTTCTGTCTAAAGTTTTTATCAAAAATAACTTGAAGATCCTAAAATATAAAAATAACTAAGTTTTAATATAATCACCACTGTCGAGAAAAACTTTAGCTGCATTTAAATAGAAGAGAATAAAATCGAAATTATTCCTAAAAAAACTGATTTTTTGCAGCAAAACGCCAAAGAGACAAACTCTTGAAAGAACTGCATGTAAAATCCTTACTCAACGGGTATTAAATAATTCCATAATCTGCCTATGATGTTCACACTGCTGGGACACAAGTCTCCTCACTGTGGTAAGGAGTCGGCCATACCTAATCCACCACGCGGGCCCTGTGCGGATTGGTGGATAACACGTCTTTTAATTTTGATTCTAGGTCATGCCGGTTTCCTTACGATGTTTCCCTTTACCGTTTCGCGAGCAGTGCTGGTAAAATAATTTACACAAAGTGAACCCACGACGTAAAATATATAGCTTCAATATAAATCAATACGTGGTGTATTGATTCCCATTCACAAAACCTAGACAAAACAGAAGAACAATCTCAGAACGTAATCACAATCAGTTTTCTGGCTCCCAACACAATCAGCCTTATATACCAAAGTACTAAAGATAAAGGGAAAGCAATGAAATCTCGGGTAAGTGGATAATTAAACAACAGAACAAGTTTTGACATAACTCCCAGCGGCCTCATAAGGTAATGAGTTTGGAAGAGAAGCCTCAGTTTGATGTCTGAAGTCTGCCTATTTTATTAACTACCTAGCTGCGCCACGCGGTTTCACTCGCGTAAATGTCGATCCCGTGGGAATGTCGGGATAAAAAATAGCCTATATGTTAATCCAGGGTTTCGGCTACCTCCATGCTAAATTTTATCAAAATTAGTCCAGCCGTTTGAGCGTGAAGAAGTAACAAACATACTGTTGCGCGCCACAATTAATGCCTGGTACATGGTGACATTAGTTACCACTAGCGCCATCTAGTATCGAGTAGCGGAACTAGTAGTCAAGATCCTTCTAGAAATCTCGTTGCGAGAACTTTCTCGAACTATCGACATCTGGTCAGTCGGGACCGATATGTACTCGAACATTCTAGATACTACATTTCTACAATGGAAGGTTCTAGAACTATCTGCGGCACTATAAAGGCCGGTGTGGGCCGCGAGCAGGACACGGGTTTATTGTCACGAACCCCAAGCTCGTAACAATATAAACACACACACACACTCACAAACTTTCGCCTTTATAATATTAGTGTGATATAATGATTTACGCGGCTTAAGGCGCTACCTCGAAAATAAATCGTAGCGACTGGTCTACCAAGCGAGCGAAAGTGATGCAATTACTTTTGGAACGCAAAAACAGAGAGAGATGGCGGCGATGTGCGTGCGCTCGGGCTAAAACGACGTATGTGCCAAATCGAATTTAATCCTTTTTTAATAAAATGTATTAATTAAATTAGAAACTACTTTGAGTAAACTTTGATATGATAATTCTCTATGTTTTAAAGTAAATTCTATTGAATAACTCTTAAGCGTTACGCCGTGGTGTTGAAAAAAGTAAAAAAATAGATATAACTTTGCAATTTTTTTGTATCAAGAAAAATTAATTGAATCGTGTATTCCTTTCACATTATACTAGACCAAATAGTTAAAAAACATATACCAAAATGTTAAATCCTTATTCTACATACTTAACAAGTTACACGAAATAGAAAAACCACATTTTTTTTCAATATATCACCTTAAGGCCGCTTTCACATTTAGGCGACTTTAGCAGCGCGACAGTCGCGCGACCGTCTCCCATTCAGAATTTCATAATAAAAACAGAAGCGCACCGGCCGCGCGTCCGCTGCGCTTCTGTTTTTGCTAAAGTCTGCTAAAGTCGCCTAAATGTGAAAGCGGCCTAAGTTGTAGGATGAGTAGTTTTCCAAGTGCTATCGTTTCATTGCACTCATCAGAAGTTTAGTTTACTCAGATAGGTGAGTATCGGCCTAATAACTAGACGTAGGTAATAACTGTTCACATAAGCTACGGAATCAGGCGGAATACATGACAGTAAAACGTTACAAAAATCAAAATATTTTTATTTCACATAATCCTACATGGGCACTCGTCAGAAGCTAGGTGCACGATTCCAATTGGTCGTTTCCGATGGAGAAGAGCCGGCTGGAAACTCAATAGTTACTCTTTTAAAAATAATTGGGTTTTACAATGTTTTCAAGTCAGTCTACAAGGCCTGCTACGATTTATTCAGTGTCATGGTATGAGAGGACTGTGTCACACACAGAGTGTGTGTGTGTGTGCCTACACAGATCTCGTACACTGTCTACAAGGCCTGCTACGATTTATTCAGTGTCACGGTATGAGAGGACTGTGTCACACACAGTGTGTGTGTGCCTACATAGTCCTCGTAGACTGTCTACAAGGCCTGTTACGATTTATTCAGTGTTACGGTATGAAAGGACTGTGTCACACACAGTGTGTGCATGTGTGCCTACACAGTCCTCGTAGACAAGGCCGTCGTAGGCAAGGTCGTCTACAAGGCCTGTTACGATTTATTCAGTGTTACGGTATGAAAGGACTGTGTCACACACAGTGTGTGCATGTGTGCCTACACAGTCCTCGTAGACAAGGCCGTCGTAGGCAAGGTCGTCTACAAGGCCTGTTACGATTTATTCAGTGTTACGGTATGAAAGGACTGTGTCACACACAGTGTGTGCATGTGTGCCTACACAGTCCTCGTAGACAAGGCCGTCGTAGGCAAGGTCGTCTACAAGGCCTGTTACGATTTATTCAGTGTTACGGTATGAAAGGACTGTGTCACACACAGTGTGTGCATGTGTGCCTACACAGTCCTCGTAGACAAGGCCGTCGTAGACAAGGTCGTCTACAAGGCCTGTTACGATTTATTCAGTGTTACGGTATGAAAGGACTGTGTCACACACAGTGTGTGCATGTGTGCCTACACAGTCCTCGTAGACAAGGCCGTCGTAGGCAAGGTCGTCTACAAGGCCTGTTACGATTTATTCAGTGTTACGGTATGAAAGGACTGTGTCACACACATTGTGTGTGTGTGTGTGCCTACACAGTTCTCGTATACAGACTGATGATGCGACTATAGAGCTTTAGCTATATCCCTACCAGCCGTGTTTGTTTTTTTTTATGTCACTCTGTTTTCACTCTCTAGGGCTACGAAAATTGTGGAATGTGATATAGTTCGACCACGTTTCTCATATCAAACGTGATGGTTATCATGAAATTCTATTAGCACCAGTTCTTTGCAAGCTGTTTGGTAAAAACCCAACTAGAAAACGGTTACAAGCTCCTGCATTTGTCGCGCTTGCGCGAACCACAGCTCAGAATTGATACTACTTTAATAATACATACGAGAAATATATAAATGATGATATCGTTGCAACGCCTTGCCTCGGTCTGCTTCTTGTTTAAATCAATCATTATGTTGCTTTCAAAAGGTGAGTTCCTAATGCGAAAATGGAAAAATTGCAGAACGTACGCTGTAACAATACACAGAGTTGTCTTTTGCATCTGCGTCTTGTCGCTGCGGCAAGTAATGAGTGCGTCTCCCATAGCATGTCGTTGTAACTCTGTAACTCGACGCCTAGTGTGAAATGGTCGGCCGCGCCCTGTCGTTGCGCCGAGCTGTCACAGTCGCATGTTGCATAGTGTGCGCCATGTCTAACAGTTGCGAAGCATCAGAGTTTTATTTGTAGCAGAAGTATAAAAAAACAACAATTATTAATTGCTTCTGCCCGCGACTTCGACCACGTGAAATTTCTTGTTCCCCTTGACCCACCCCGTTGCAACGCTATTACTTCGTTTTCGCTTAGCGTTCTTTCTGGCTTATTTTCTTTTTGCTCGGCTCCTAAGGGTCATAGCGTGATATTAAATAGCCTATAGCCTTCCTCAAGAATTAGGCTATCAAATGCAAAAAGAATTTATCAAATCCGACTGGCAGCTCCAGAGATTAGCGCGTTTAAAAAACAAACTCTTCAGCTTTATTATTAGGTTAGAAGATATAGATTATTATTAGTATACCTATAGATAATCTAGTATAGTGTCAGGGTAACAGACATGGGTGTTGTATGTTGGTAACAAAACTGCGGAAAGTGTCGTGTGATACGGTAGTCTGCCGCAACCATGTCGGAAACTCGGAAGCATGCCTTGACCCAGCTCTCTAGAGGTGCATATATTGTGTTACTAATAACATATAGAATTTATTTTTACTTTTCCTTCCTTATATTTCTACGTATTAAAGATCGAGGCTAGATACTAGCACGATCAGAGCCAGCTAGTATTTTTAAATATTTTTCTTTAATTCGGGTAGTTATCTTTTTAATCCTGACGCGTTTTCCATTTTGGTACTACCTTCAAAGTTTTATAGCATTTGCTCCTTTCATGGTAAAAGTAGCCCACATAAAATGCTAATCGATCGCAATGCTTTTCATTTCAATGTGATTGAGGGTAATTTCGTAAAACATATAAAATGCAGAGGCTTCTACGGAAGTACGTAACATGTAGATTGTTTGTAGCTGATACAGAGTGACATTGATAGCAATATCATGCAGATCTAAGATCAAATCAAGGAGAGCATTTTCAAATACTTTGCGAAAAATTCAAAATACAAGTTTTGAAAAACAAATAAGCTACCTTTATTTACAAGAAAATACTCCAATCTTTCATTTGAATAACTTGCGTTCCCAGTCAAAAATAGAATACGAACACCTGATGAGAATAAAATGTAGGATTACCTTTCACGAAATGGTAAATTATAACAGTAATGCCTTTCTCATCCAAGCACATAGCCAAATTCCGCAAAATCGACTTTAATTTGTAACCCATAAAGCACATTTTGTAAAGCGTGTTTTAAAGGAGGCACTGGAATAACAATATTTATTTTCAGAATATAACATTCTTTCAGTTAAAAAGTGCTCAACGGAAACTTTTTATTAGCTTATTTATTTGAGACTGAAACGTAGAACGAGCTTCTGCAATTTGTCGAGGTTTCTTGGCGATACTTTTTATTCTTATTGTCCTTTGATCGTAGAAACAAGGCAACATGAAAAAACAATACAACGTGGAACCATTGAAATGCTCACAATTTGCATAAAAAAATCTTTTAGATATATATTTTTTTGTGTATTCACAGATAGGTGCTTCCACATCACAGAAAATAAAAAGAGTGAAAATCGTAACCACTAGATTTCTGAGTGACTTGGAAGGTTAAGCGCTTTCATAGCAACGATTTCGTAGTAATTTCAGATAAAGTATTTTCAATTTTTTTTTTCTTTTTATTAATTTAACCAATAATTGATCCTGAGGCGGCACGAAGCTTGCGGGCCAGTTAGTACTTAAATAAAACAAATAATATGAGAAGGTACATACAGACACTTCTAAAATAATTGTCACAAAAATATTAATGATTATAATAGACATATTGCTGTTCGACCTATGAGGTTGTCATCTGCTTAACCGGGCTTGCCTGTGGATGCCTCAATAAATTAAGGCCTACAGTCAGGGCTTAAAAAACTTAAAAACTAAGCGAATACACGCTAAGGGCACCTCCTGTGGGGTACGGACCTCGGCTTAGGGCATCGCTGGGAAAGAGTAGCAAGGGACAGGCTTGATCGGAATTGTTTAAAGACGAATTTAACAATCGGACTTGGTTTCATACGAATAATTAGACCATTATTTAGAATTATGTACAGTTATCAGTTTACCCTTTCATAGTGTATTAGTTATTGCTAAAGACATTCAGAACATTTTGCAGCATGAATTACAAAATGATCATAATTCATTATCAACCCAAAGTGTGACATTTATCGCAGCAAACTAGTTTCTAAACTCAGCAAAGTCGTTTTCGTTTCGTTTTATATGTACATTTTGATCATGTCGACGATCCCTTACAGTATCACCCTTCCTTTTCCTACTCTTAAACCTGTCCCTTTCTTTATATAGTTACGTGGACCGTGTAATGGGAAGCGCGAATGTAACGGACCTTTTGTTGAAGAGCTAAAGTTTTAAAGTTTATAGTCGTAAATCCTGGACACGAAAGAGTTTATTTAGGAAAGATAGTTGGAGTACAGTTCATTTGTTTTCTTCTTTTCCGCTGTTTAATTTTGTTTCTTATTCCACTGCTAAAGGCACAGCAGGTGTTCTGTTAACTTAGCTGACTGGTTCTTACACTGCGTATATATAGCTTCATGCTTTAATTCACAAGAGAAACCTTCCTTTGAAGGTCACAGAATAATCTCAATTTATTGCTTCTAAGCTGGTGGTGGTGCTGGTAGCATGGACATCGAAGCGCAAACGGTAACTATGAATTTTGTCACATGATTGTAGACCCTTTAGTGTAGAAATTTTTCGTCAGTTATCAAAATAAATATCTGCTGTTTCATAGAATGTGCCGTACCGTAAAGTACTTACACGGTCAAAATGTATGGAAAAGTTTTTTTTTTAAATAACCGGCTACAAATTTCAACGCAGAGGGTTCAGTATCATGAAATGAATCCGTGGTAACAGGATGCGCTTCGGTGTCCTTTGCATCGTGCAGATCAAAATAGTCAGTATTTTGAGGCCGATGAAAGCCAATGATTCATTTGGTATCCGTATATTCCAATAGATGCATTATTATGTATGCTGATTGACCTGTTTAACAAATACATACATAGGTGGATTCTGAAGCGAGACTTCAGCTATTTTTTATACAGGGTTTTTGGAAAAACACCTACAACCTCGTACTAATCATTACGAACAACTTTTACTATGGGACCAAACCTAAAATCTCGAAAAAGAAAAATCTGCTGTTTCCTACATTTTGACGAGTTATACAAACATAAATGTAGGGACCAGCTGATTTTTTTTCGCGATTTCAGGTTTGGTCCCATAGCAAAAGTTGTTCATAAGTGTTTTTCCAATAATCCTGTATAAAACCAAGTAGCCAACTAAATACCTTGGTATATGTACATTCATTTTGATCCACTATATAAGTGCGTCAAAGTGTGCGAAACCTCCCACTAGCAAGGACCAATATTAGTCTTGAAATATAGTCTTTATTAACACTCAAGAAATCATAATATTTGCCTCTTTACATATTATGTTTGCAGAACTATTGCGGCGGTTGCAAGTAATATTATCTCAGGCGTTATAATTATTTTCTCATACAATATTCAAACGTCTTAATTTAAAACAGTATACAGGGTTAGTTATTAAAGTAATGAAGGATTAAAATGGAACAGAGAGCTTAATAACCCCTTGTCGTTAGCAGCATCTTCAGCGTAATAATGTTTAATTATTAATTAAGACGAAGGTTTAACCACGGCGTTTAAAATCTTTGTGGCAATGCTTGCAAATAGAGTATTAGGATGTGTCGAGTTCGTCGAACCCCGGATAGGCACTATCCTTCAAAGCTTATGTAAACTTATAAAGAGAAAAGATTTAATTTTTTGTATTTTTGTCTGTTAAGCTTTCATGCCAAAACAGCTAATTGGATTGGAATGAAATTTGGTATATGGGTTTACCATGACCTGGATTAGGACATAAAATACTTTTCTCCCGATATTTCCACGGGATCTAGAGTTATGCGGGGGAAACCGCGCGGTGCAGCTAGTTCTATGTAAAAGACGCTTTCACCATCATTTAATTGTGTTCATGAATTTATTCTGAAAAGTAAATGTGTATAATACATTACTAGCAGTGCCCCGCGGTTTCACCCGCATAAGTGTCGATCCCATGTGAATAACGGGATAAAATTTTTCATATTTACTTTCACGGGACTGAAACTATCTCTTTATTAAATTTCTTCTAAATCGGTTCAGCGGTTTAAGCGTGAAGAGGTAACAGACAGACAGTCAAACAGAGACAGATACCTTCGCATTTATAATATTAATATGGATTATTAAACAACATTTGATAAAGAAATTACGATGTTTTATGAAGTCGTAAAACCGTGCGGAGCAAGGGCGGGATGCAAGATCATTTATAATTACCTAAACAGTTAGGTTACCTTTCTTTTCTTATAGGCTGGTAGTGATGTGGTGCGTCATTTTAGCACCTTAACGCTAACTGAATGGAGACCTTAACTGCTTAATAAGTGAATTAATAACTACAGTTCAAAGAATCTTGCGAAATATGCGAATACAGGGTCCCATTAAAATAGATGGACAAATTTTAACACAGCGCTCAGTACGTCTAACTAAAGATATCCAAGCAAAAAAAAAAAACACTGACTAAAGTGATTTTATTTTGACATAAAATAATAAATTGCCGGCGACTTAGTGTATTTTCGTTAGCTGATTATATTTTTCTTGTAAGTATCTATGCGTTTTTCTTATATTTTTTTTACCCTCGTCCTTATTTTGGTGGTCTGAATGATTTCTAAAAGTTTGTCCATCTATTTTAAAGGGACCTTATATATATACAAGTCTTTGACAGTAACAAGTCCCTCAGTTTTTAGATAGCATTAACCTTGTTAGACTTGGCCTAATATGGACACCACTACAAGTTAGTCGTCCTATTTCCAGCCACGACCATTACAACACAAAACAACACGTGCATTTTATTGTAAAGAAATGCTTTTCGCATTGTCGGTGTAATTTTCTCCGCGGCCTTGCAATGTCGTACATGCAAGACTGGAGCTAAATCTGTCCGCAGTAACTGCATGTTGGCGTAAGTTGTCGGTGTATGCCTGTCTAGTGTCGGTGTACGGCGTACTGTCGGTGTTCAGTGTCGGCCATGTAGTAAACTTAATTAATCGCTAATTACACAGTGTTTGTGTTCTTACTTCGCAGTTAGTCGTCCTTAAAGCAGTAGGTTTTTCTGCATGCACATTTTATTTTATTTTAGAAAGCGATTCAAGGAGTAAAACTAAATTGGATTTATGTCGTAAGGTGAAATTGAAATGTACTGCAGCAACATACATGGGTTTGGATCATTTATTTCCGAATATACCTACTACTTTCATGAACTTGGAACTACTTTACATAAATGAGACTTTCGAAACACTTTCTTTTTAAAATTCCGTACCCAAAGGGTGCAAATGGAACGCTATTACTAAGCCTCTACTGTCCGTCCGTCCATCAGTCAGTCTGCCTGTCAGAGGGCTGTATCTCATAAACCATACTAGTAGATAGTTAAAAAAAATACAGAGAGTGTTTTTTATTGCCACTACTCGTATGCGGGTGGGCCATCTAGTGTTATAAATTTGAATCGGCTATAAAAAAAACTACTGATTATTTATTCAAATTCCTGGTTTTATTGGAAAGGTTGAACTTTGTCATTTAAGAATGGAAAACAATATCATTCTTATGGCTACCACGACTGGCTCGGCAGTACCCGATCCGATCAACCCATTTTTTCAGTACATTTTCGATTGTTTCGGCTTGAAACTCTTCAATGGCAACTTCGATTTCATGTTTCAACGCTTCAATGTCTCTGGATTGTTTGCGTAACATTTATCCTTAATGGCTCCCCACAGAAAATAATCCAAAGGGCTCAAATCACAGTTCCGAGGCGGCCAATTGACATCAGCATTTCGGCTGATTATTCGATTTTCAAAAACAGTGCGCAATAGATCGATGGTTACGTTGGCTGTGTGACATGTGGCCCCGTCTTGTTGAAACCAAATGTCGTCCATGGCATTCTCTTAAATTTTTGGAAACAAAGATTCGTTAAGCAGCAAGCAAAGCAAAATTGGGTTGATCGGATGGGGTACCTACTGCCGAGCCAGTCGTGGTAATCATATGAATGATATTGTGTTCCATAAAAGAAAGTCGTGTTAGGTACACTACTTATAACTCAAGAACGGCTTTTATTTAACTTTTTATCTTTTTTTTACTTATAGGAGTAGGGTAGGAGTAGTGTAGGAGTAGGATAGGAGCAGGGTAGGAGTAGGCTAGGAGTAGGGTAGGAATAGTGTAGGAGTAGGGAAGGAATAGGGTAGGAGTAGGGCAGGGGTAGGGTAGGGTAAGGGGTAGGATACCACGCGAACGAAGTAGCGCCGGGCAGCTAGAAATAATTTATATGGCAAAACAACGTTTGCCGGGTCAGCTAGTAATAAAAATAAAACAAAGTTAAATATTAAAGGGCGTCCATACAAGGCAAGTGTTTTTTTTTTATATACATGTAGTGTTATATATTGTACGTTGGTATGGAACCCCTCGCGGCCGGTTTTTTTGTTTAGGTACCTACTCGTGAAAAGTAAAAATATAAGTATCTTTTTTATATTCAAACAAAAAATCGGCTAAAACAATCCTAGTACAGTTGTGCGACAAAAAGACATGATTAATGCCGTGTGACGACGCGGATTGTTTCTAAAGATTTGTGGATAGTGCGATTAACGACGGATCGACTGTGTGAAAAATAATATGGCTAGAAAGGGGGTGACTACACTGTCTACTGAGATGACGACAAATAAAGAAGTATGGAAGACAAAGACATGTTGCGCCGACAAGGGCAGGAGAATGCTGATAATTAGGATAGTATCGCACGCATAGTTTCACAGTAAGTGCATGAGCTGGCTTATTAGTCGATTCGCACGAATTCACTAGTAAAAAATATATTATTTAAGGGGACTACATTAACCTAGCGCGGTCACTGTCGGACTGCATAGAAAACAAAGTGAAGCACGATGACACAACACTGGTAATTTATTGCAAAATATGAAGCAATTATCTATTTACAAAAAATCTATTGTTAGGACTAAGAAATTAAAACACTAGTGCATTTAGTATGTTGCTTGTAGAATAATCTGACAAAAAATCAAAATGATTGGAAGTATATTAGTATGGTTTTTATTGTAAAAAGAAAGTTTTTAGAGGTATCTTCATGATTTTTTTCAATCGTATCAAATTAGTTGTATTATGTTTTCAACACACTATCTAACCAGCATATATCCTGAAGAATATCATATATTTTTCTGATGTTGTTTACTGTAGTCGATCATATACCTTTTAGGCATTATAAAACTTACGTTTTTTTTGCGTTTAGGTCCTGTAATCCCGATTTGCCCGTTACGGGCGAGTAAATTCGTGCTAATCGACTATTAAGCCTATGAGTTCATTAGACCCTAGTAACCCAATAGGTTTTGGTACACAATAATTACGTCGCCACAATATAATCAAAACAAAACAGAAATGGACTCATTTTGTTTAAAACTATTAATTCGTTCACTCTATTTCTGTAACTGCGAAATATAAAGTTCTGAATAATACGCTATGTCACAGTCTAACTGTCCATGCAGTTTTTCAATGCGATTTCTGAGCGGTGAGGGTACAGAAGTTCTGAGCAATCAGCGCGGTATTTGCGAAACACATTGACAATTCCTGCCTGGCACAAATCATGGGTGAACTCGACATAGATTTAAGCAAAACTGTATTTAACATTAGTCGTTTTTTTTTTTTAATAAATTTTATTATTTATTACTTCGTTTATTTATTTACGTAGGTACCTTATTTTATTACATTTTTAAATATTTCAATATAAAAAATAAGTATAAAAAAACACTTAAAAATATAAAAAATAGTGATTTTTTTTTTATGAATTTATATATCTCGGAACCTTGGGGTCCCGGTCCTTTGGAAGGCGTACGAGGGGCCGAAGCCAACTCGCAGAGGCCCCTTAGGAAATTTTAATGAAATGCGGCACCAACCGACGATTTACCGGTAAATCCTAAGATTTAGCAAGTGTCGCCGATAAAAGTCCGAATTGTTCTAATAATCATCAATTTCTAACTTTTACCGGCATTCAATCGATAAATCTAAGGTTTTACCACAGATACCGGTAAACGTTAGTTTTCAAAGTACAACAATGCAGTTAATAATCAGAAACTATTTATTCAACAATACATTACTATCGTTATAAATTGTTATTAGTCAAGTCTTAAAACATGATTTAGAAAAATAAAACGCCAAAAAAAATACTTTTCACTAAGAACACCTACTTTACGCTAGGTACGTGTAAGCTAAACGTTCTTAATCTAATCGGATAAGAAAAGGATTTCACTTGTTACAACATGGTGAACTATTATGGCATTTAGAATTACTAAGTAATCCTGATGACTTGCAAGCGCACTTCTTCGTCGAGCATATTTTAAGATAGTTACATTTTTTGAATCCTTGCCCTCCGGTTAAAGAGAATTTTCGGACAACTTCTCGGACTTCTCTTCTTCGTCTTTTCTTTGTCAACTTCAACTTACTTCATTTAGCTAGCATTCTCAGTTCCCGAGACTTTCAGGTTTCTTTATGTGACCCTAATTCATTGCTCTCGAGTGTATTTAAATCTTTGATTTCGGACATTTACCGATGTCTGCGGTAAAACCTAGGATTTAAAACCTTGAACGCTGGTAAAAGTACAAAATTAAAGATTATCATAGAACAATTCGGACTTTTACCGGTGAGATTTGGTAAATCTTAGGATTTACCGGTAAATCCTAAGATTTACCGCAGTTCGGGCTTATACAGTAACATATACACGGATAAAATGGCAGGGGGTGACTTGCACACTCAATAATGGGCCCCCGGAAACGGTCGCTAGCACATAGTGACGTAGCAACAAGGGGGCAACATGTCCTGAGGTGCTTATGAGGAGTGGAGAGGTATTCCACGGCTATCAGGACAATCCCGGAAGTACGGTCAAGATCCCTACCAGCATCTTACTGGAATACTTCCTTCCTCCGAGCACGTTTGCTCTTGCGAATCTCCACTCAAGCCGGCCAATAAAGGCAAGAATGAGGTGGGAGCTCTGTTCCTCGTCATTGTTCACTCCAGCCGGCCAATAAAGGCAAGCCAGAGGTGAGGAACAAGACTTCTCCCTGAAGATAGGGTCCGTGGGGTCGCTACTGCCCAACAGCTCGCCACATGCTGCCCTGCGGATTTCTGTATCTCTCTTGGTCTGGCTCCTCACCTTAGACCTGTTCCAGCAAAGTAAACTCTTCCGGCATAGGCCTAGAGTTTGAAGCGCGCAAGCCCCACCACGGAGTCAACGTAGAGATACGGCGGCGGGGTATTATTTATTATTATTATTAATTGCAATGCCTTTCATTTTTAGTAATCGACAAAATTCATTGCGTTATTAACGTTCGTCTACGTTACGTGGGATTGTGAAAGACAGTGTGTTACGCAAATGGAGTGCTGGATCATCTTAAAACTATGGACGTTTTGACATTTGTCAGACTATGGTAAACTAGTATTGGTAGACGGCTTAAATATCAATTTGTACCTACTTAATAGGCTAATATGTGAGCCTAAATCGCAGTGGTAGTTGATTGCTCTAAAGACTATCTTGTTATTGTAGCCTAAAGCTTTCGAATCGGCCACTCCACAGAGCGCGCACTTCACCGTGTGTGCGCGGGTCCAGGGGGGCACACTTAACACTGTCATCATTTCCATAGACGACAGCGACATCTGAAGTTTGGTGGGTTAAAAAAACCTTGGCAGCCATCTTGCCTTGTTTGTCAAACAAATGTCATTGTCGCCGGCCATCCGCCATTGTCAATTCCGGCTTTCCCGACGTTGATGCGCTTCCCGAAATTCCGAGTTTATCTCAGTTATTTCAGTTATAATTGTGACTTGTTACTGTTATTTGCTTTGTTAAGTTTTGTTGCTACTCATAGTAAGTAAGTAGGTATGCATATTACTATGAGTCGTCGTTTCAGCCGATAGACGTGCACTGCTGGACATAGGCCTCCCCCAATTTTGGGGGGGGTTTGCCATAATCGCCACGCTTGGCAGGCGGGTTGGCGATCGCAGTATGGTATGATTGTGGAATAAATAGAGAACGCTGCTGTCCATTCTCCGGTAAGACCCTTAGTCGCCTTTTACGACACCCACGGGAAGTAAGGGATGGAATTCTTTAAGTCACACAGACAATGAGTAGCGACATTACTATGAGTAGCGAGTCAATATACGAGAGAATATACGAGATATTATGCATTGCATATCCGACCGCGCATTTGGATCACGCAGGGCCAGGCTTGATCGGAGCGCACTAGATCGTCCGGTGTGGACCCAGCTATTGTACTGCACGCTATTTCAGGTAGTAATGCAGCTCCCTTCATATGCCACCATAATTCTATGGATCTGTAAGTTACTTTGTAAATATAAAGCTGCATATCAAACCTGTCAATATCAAAATTTTTGAACAACTGTATAAACTACGTCGTATAACGTTAGACTGTGGCAAAGTTATAAATTCATTCACACGCACGCGTTTATATTAAAAATGTCCGCTATAAATTCACGGATTACAAACTTTGTTGGTTGTTAAAATTTCGGACAAATACGAGTAGTACGTCTATATTTTGTATGTTATGGTTGAGGAACCGGAGTTTTATGGATAATGTAGCTGAAAACTAAATGGTGGGTTATATGTATTTTAGGACTACGCTACGGGACTGTAAATATACAAAATACATAGATAGATACTGTTTTTGAAGGGAAAACTTCTTTACGCATTGGGCATTTTTTGAGATAGGAAAAAACCATTGAACTCGCGCCACAGCTACCTACCGTAAGCGACACCGCGCTTGTTTTGTTTAAAGACGATTAAAACCTGCCTCGGATGTGTTCGGCTGTCCTCGGGATGTACTCGGTTTTAATGTATATCCGATATGTCAGTGCATGATGGCAGAGTATTCTGTTTGTGTTTTGTTTTTTATCGTCATCGTTTACCTACATAGAAAAAGGGATTTATAAAAACTAGAAAAAAAAAGGAGAATATTACCACAATAGCATGGTTTGCGAAACGCTAACCACGTCCTGTACTGCCCTCCGTTTTCAAAAACATGCAGTCAAAGTGACCTTTGCGCTACCACCGACGACGCCATGAAAGTGGCGAAGTTTTTGGGCCAAGAAGATCTAAAACGCAGTCATGCCAGCAACACGAAGAAAAAGACCACAATTACCAGCCACCATTTTTGACACACTGAGGTGGTTGCAATATTGTTGGTGCCTATGAGCCGACACAAAGACGTTAGGTACTGACAATGCTGCTGACACCTAAACCTCTAAGACACTACTGATTATTTCAATCCGATACCTTTTCATAATGATGATAAAAGATTTGTTTGCTGTAAGTAGGTTTGTACAGACACTTTTACACGTCAATTATATTTTTTTAAACTAAATGAGGTCGGCGTTTCCTATCTGACTATTCTGAGAAGAAAGGCCGAAACAAACTCAAAGGTCACAGTCTCTTTTAAAGTCCAGACAAAATCTTGGTCAGATCGTGTGAAGACCATGTAGATTGGTGTCTGAAATGGTATTTTGAGAAAAGAACCACACAGATTGAGCGGAAATCTGATGAAATCAGAATCATCTTTCTTACACTTCTTTTCAGGGTGCCAAGTCTGCTGTTTTCGATGAATGGTCAATATACCTTATCCCTATAATATTGGAAACCACAAATCACTAAATGCGCTAAACGCATTTAAAACATCGTTCTGTTTATGTCGTATGTAAATATTTAGTGATTTGTGGTGCAAATTGGCCCAAGACAACGCCATTATCATTGTGCTAAAAGTGCATAAATTCATATGCCTTATACCATATTACCTGTGTGCCAAATTGATTTTTTTAATGGAGTGTCTTTGGCACCCCATCGGAAAACCATTATGACGCCTTTTAATTAGGTGATTACAAAAACTGTACAAATCAACCTTTATTGTGTCAATGAACGATAATTGTAATGTTCCATTTGGCCATCCTGACACAATTGCTTTACTACTCCGCAGACTAAAACCCCTGCTATGTACCTAACGTAATCGCATAATTCCCCAAAGTACACTTAAATATTGTCGCAACGGCGGCTACGAAGGCCTAGCTCATCCACGGATCAATCCTAATTCCTGAGTCCATTGACCTTTAGGCCTGAGCCAGATCTCACGCAAATGTCCCGAACTAACGATCAATAGAGGTCCACATATACGATGAACGTCATACAGAAATTATGAAGCGGACCACGTTTATTTTCGGCGTGGCTAATGGAGTAGGAAACGTGATAGGTATGTGTCAAATATTGATACCTGTCTAACCACTGCTTCTAAACTTATGAGGCAACTTTGGAAATATTTAGTGATCGATACTGAGGGTATTGTAAGATAAAAAGCTTTTTAGTTAGCTTAGCTTGATGTCAATGTGATCACCTCTCTTTAGTTGGGATAGAGCAAGCTTGGCGTGATAGTGGCTGGCAAAGTGCAAGGATTACATAAGGAACATCTCTCACTAGGTTGAATCAGGTTACAGGTGTGACCAAACATTTTCACGAAAACAAACGGTGCGGACGCAAACTTCGCCTACTTAATTTTGTATGAAAAACTTATCCGATATCTGTGACGTCACCCGCCTTGCTATTTTTGTGTCTCACAGACTTAAATGCCATAAAGCCTCTAGTATACTCAACGTTCCCTTTCAAGGTTAGATGTCTTTGATACCGTTCGATTTATAGATATAGAACGGAACCAAACACAGCTTCGGCATCGGCATCGGCACCTAACCTTGCTGAATCATGTTTGGAACTGCTCGACTTGATTTGAGCTACGCCGAGCGACTTTTTTCCCGAACATATTATGTCTACATAACATACAAGGTCAGCTGTTCTATTCAATTTGAACGTGTAGTTCTAGCACTTTTGTATGTAACAGCAGATTTTTTTAATAGCCGACGAAAAATGTCTAAGTATGGGGTTTAGAATCATGTGCTGAATTCATGGTAAAAATTTGAGCGTCGATGTAACGTTGTTTATTTGTAGCAATGTTTATTTGATTTTTTTGCTGTGGTGTTCCGAATCATATCGACCCGAACAAATGTGTAGCACCCTTAAAGGGTACCCCCTTGGGGAGTTGGGACGACGTGAAATATTCAGGGATCACGGTAGTCCCGTAAAAGAAGATTTTCGCTACAGATGATTTATTGGGCCGGCTCAGAGGTCATGGCTGTTATTACAACTGTGTTCAAAACAATAAGGGGGTAACCCTTATTGCTTTGAAGGCTGAAATATTGGGCTTATTTTGGCAACTTGTGCCTATTATTTAGTGAATAATAGTTTTTTTTTAGCCTTTTTATGTCCAACTGTTGGGCAAAAGCCGGTAAGGTGGACTGACGACATTGTGAAAGCCGCAGGAACTCGTTGGATGCGAGAAGCACAAAACCGGTCGAATTGGAGGTGCTTAGGGGAAGGCCTATGTCCAGCTGTGGACGTCTTTCGCCTGAAATGATGATGATGAAATATATAATCCTATCCTATCCTACTACAAATATATTATAAACGTGAAAGTTTGTGAGGATGGATAGATATTTGTTACTCTTTCACGCAAAAACTGCTGAACAGATTTGTATGAAATGTGGCACACAGATAGTTTATAACCGGGATTAATACATAGGATACACTTTATCCCGATATTCCCACGGGATCAAAACTTATGCGAGTGAAACCGCTAGGTGCAGCTAGTATATAATAAAGCAAATGTATGTGCCCCGATGTGCTAAAAATCGTTTTATCAGTAGGTAAGGTTTGAATTCAGTACCAAGCAATTATCATCTTGTCTCAACCAATAGTAGGATGAGCATTTTCTTTATTCATAAACTTTTATTGCACCTTGGCTGTAAGCTAAAACTGATTTCTTATTATGTCACATGAAATAACATTTCCACAATTCTGTCTCAATCGTTTTTAGGATTCCGTACCCAAAGGGTAAAAACGGAACCCTATTACTAAGACTTCGCTGTCTGTCCGTCTGTCCGTCTGTCTGTCACCAGGCTGTATCTCAAGAACCGCGATAGCTAGACTGTTGAAATTTTCACAAAGTATGTATTTCTGTTGCCGCTATAACAACAAATACTAAAAACAAAATAAAATAAATATTTAAGGGGGGCTCCCATACAACAAACGCGATTTTTTTCCCTTTTTTGCTCGATATCAAAAATGGCACTTGAAATATTCACAAAATACTCAGTTGTATTTCAACTTTAATAATAAATAATAAAATTAAAATAAAATAAATATTTGAGGGGGGCTCCCATACAACAAACATATTTTTTTCGGCGTTTTTGCCTTGTGGTACGGAACCCTTCGTGTTCGAGTCCGACTCGCACTTGGCCAGTTTTTTTTATCTACTCCCACTGCTACTACAGCTTAACCTGTTAAAACCCACTGTAAAGCTGCTTTCAAAAATGTAACAATAACTCTCCACTGGCCGGAAATATTGGAAAACGAATAGAATCATTCCGAGTGTAATAATCCTAGATTTAAAGTATTGTAAACCCTTTAATGCTTTATCCTTCTGTTTGCAACAGGGCAGAATGAAATAAAAATCTTTTCAAAAAGTGTTTTTTTTAACGTTATATTTTTAAATAAAGGTTTAATAATATTGATTGTTATTTAAAACGGTTTTAACGACACTCTAGGGGTGCAAATCCGTAGCTCTGAACTTTTGGCAACGAATATATAAGACTAAACTAAATGATGAGAAAAATAATATTTAACTCTCTCTAACAGTACTCCAAAATTAGTAAGATACAATAAAATTATATATATATATTTTTTTTACATCTAAGAAAATTTACAAGTGTTAATATTTACTACCAAACTTCAGACGCTGAGCCCGCAACCAGCTAGTTTAATTTAATTTATTTTTTTTCTATTTTTATTGTTTTTAACCTAAATTTACGATTGTGCTAGCAGCGCCCCGCGGTTTCACCCGCAGTTGTTTAGAGAAATAAAAGTTTGTGAATAAAGAAAATACTCATCCTACTATTGATTGAGACAAGATAATAATTGCTTGGAACTGAATTCAAACCTTACCTACTGAAACAATGACTTATAGCACATCGGGGCACATAAATTCGCTTTATTATGTACTAGTTGCGCCTCGTGGTTTCACCTGCATAAGTTTCGATCCCGTGGGAATATCGGGATAAAAGTATTTAAGTATTAATTCTGGTTATAAACTATCCGTGTTCCAAAGGAGAATGGCAGAAGTTCATAGAACGCTGGCATTAAACTTTTTTAGTTACTACAAAAATAAAAGTGGCATGGTTTGAAAGGGAATATTAAGAGCTTTTGTTAAAAATAAAAAATAATAACAATGGGGTTCAAGAGAAATCTTAATTTTTGTAAAAGTGAGGTTAAGTGCATTCATTTTAGGTATTTTACCTCTATTACTATTTTAACGCATAAATGTTTATTGTATACATAACATATTGCTAATTATGCTTTGTAATGACTTGAAAAATGATAACTAGGTAGTTGTTGAAGTTCGTTTAATTCAAAGATTTACTCACTGATCATTTCTAGACCTAATGGCAGTCTAAGGCTGCGTTTCCACCAGAAATGTGCGAGGATGCGCAGCGAGGGATGTGTGTGAAACAAACCAATAACATCGCTTCATTTTCATAGCTTGAACTAAGTTAGCGTTGTTATTGGTTAGTTTTAACCTACGCCCTCGCTCATCTCTGGTGAAAACGCAGCCTAAGTGTACTCTCAGTTTTAATTAAACATAGTAGGTAGTCACAGAAAACTCAGGAGACTTTAAAGACTCACTTATCGGAATCTAAGCATATAATATTGTTAATGGTAATTACCTAAGGATGACAGGATTATTGTAGGTACAATAAAAAACCAGTAGGTATTTAATCATAATATTTTATTCATCATATTATTATATTAGCAATATATTATCTAAGAAAGGTGCAGGGGGAGACAGGCTAGCTTGATGCCGTGCCCATGCCAAGTACCATTCCATTCTCTAATCACTTTATATATGCCTCGTTCTCTGTCCGAATCAGTCCGTAATTGGTGATTTCTGGAACGTGCTGTAGAAGATCCACAATCGACACACACCTGTCGGTGCCCAACGGTACAAGAAGGTAGATAGTATAGTTATAGTTTAGGCAGCGGTCCGTGGTTGACATCACGTTGACTCGTAATGTTATACACACAAACACATAGAGGTCCAAGTCTCGCAACGGTTGTTGAAAGGTCCACGTAAAACTTTAGAAGCACAAAACACCAGCACAAAACAGTAGCGAGCGAGCTAATGTGACTTGTACATTTAGTATTTTTATAATATATGAATGTGACTTGTGAAGTTGTCGAAATAAAATAAATAACATGACGTGAAATGTCATCTTCTAAAGAGTCATGTTTATGGGTTTTAGTGTGTGTTCATGTTTAAGGTAAGGAGGTTGAAACAGAGACTACAATATAATGCGGTGTAAAACCTCCTTTTTTTGAAGTCAGTAAAAAAATTTTAAAAAACCTTGTATCCGGCCGCTCTGTGTTCGATCGAATCAAGTTACCTACTCATATTTATCGAGATTTTATCCCCATTGTCAATAATAAAGTTAATCTGGCTATCAGTACATAAAAATAAGCGCGTTTTTTTAAATAGCTTTGAATTCTGTAGCTTTCCAAAATTAGTAATGCCAAAAAATGCCATGTCCTTTCATCCAGATCCGTTCAGTAGTTATTGCGTGAAAGAGTAACAAACAAACATCCATCCATCCATCCTCACGAACTTTCGCGCTTATGATAGGTATTAATAGGAAGAAGAATATGTAAGTACTACTATTGACCGATATGTAATAATAATATGTGTGGTACAGACGCCAGCACATCAAGCTACTACAATCTGTCAAAATCTTTAATAGATTTCAACTTTATTGCTAAAACGTAAGGTTCAAAGTTGGTTGGGAAAATTTGACAGTTTGGGTAGCTTGATGTGCTGGCGTCTATACAATCTATAAATGTATGTTGGTTATTAATTTTTTTTATTTGATCGGCAATCAGTCTCAAGTACGGTCGCAAGCAGATGAGTTGCATGAATATGGCGTTTAGGTGGAGTCCTGTGTCTCAGCTGCCTTTTCACTGTTAACCCTTCCGAGTTAAAGAGATCATTGGCCAGGGTATTTGGATGAACCGAGAGCCGATCAGCATATTTCCTTTTGAATTTCTCAATTTCAGTCTGAATAGTGGGACCGCCAAGGTATTCGTGGATCTCGTCATTTCTGGAGAACCACAGAGCACTGGTGATGGTCCGCAGAATGTTGTTTTGGATATTGGTAATGTTTTACTACAGCATGAGCTACTTGCGTAGGTACTTATGTAGAGGAAAAACCACAGATTGTATCTTCTTTTTTATCCATTAGTACCGTTAGTGAAACACATGGCCAGCATTTTAATGACATAAAGTTAATAGTTTCGAACACATCGTCTAAGAAAAACGCGGGAAGCAAAAGGGACGACGAAGTAACTTAGCACTTAGCATTGTTTTCTACTTAAAAAGCTTTCGAGGATTACTTAAAAAGTTAAAGAAAGAAATTGAGTTGAATTCATTATTGATGCTTTGTTTTGGGTTCCTCTTGTTTGGTTTTATATAGGTACTTTGTAGCTTTTATTTTTTACCAGAGGATTTGTTCTAGACTTAAGAATTAGGCAGTTTTTTAGGATGACTGCAAAATCTTTTTGTCACTATTGAGTTGAAGTAACCTATGGATACAATTATTTATTTATTCTTCAGAAAGCTTACAGTTTTAGGTAGGTAAATAATGAACAATAAGCGCGTACAGTGCCATTTACAAGCTTCCACAAATTAAAAAGTATGTATTACCTACGTGTTGTCCTACGAAAGGTATGTTCGATAAGAAAATCTGCAATCATTGTATTCCTTTGAGTATCAACACGTTCAAACAACTCAAAAATAAAACTGAAATCTCAAAAATTATACGGTAATACTACCTACCAAAACAAAGTAGAAATACCTACACTTTAGCGAATGCCCTCTGTACCTTGAACTATTATTTGATTATTAACGGAGAAGGAAAACATCGTGAGGAAACCGGCATGTCCTTGAACCAAAAAATCGAAGTCATGTGACATCCGCCAACCCGCACTGGGCCCGCGGATTTATGCCTCATAACTCCTTCTCACATAGAGGAGGCCTGTATCCCGGCAGTGGGAAAATAAACGGCTGATTATGCGTAAGTGCCTTGCACTTATGAACTAATCGACGAAGATTTTTAGAACTCTGTAATATAATATTTTACGCAAGTTCATTTCCAAACAAATAGAGTCCTTTCACAAACTGTATAAGCATCCAAACCTCATCATGACACGACAAATTCATTTATAACCTGAACCCACCTGAAAATCGGCTTTTATAACCTTTTATTTACGGCAGGTAAATAAAAAATAAGTACGTAGTCTCTAAAAATAAATAGTGACGCAACACTTTTATCTTTAAAGAAGTAGACCGCATTGTGATTGTCACAAGTTTCATTAGCTATTTTCAGCTACAAGAAGGTACTCTATTATTATTCTACTAAATTGCACAATTTCTGAAAAATGCGTGCACTGACTGGACAGGTCCTCTCAATCTGTGTGGTTCTTTCCTCAAAAGACCTTCTCAGACATCGATCTACATGGTCTTCTTATAACCTGACCAAGATTATGTCTGGACTTTAAAAGAGACTGTGACCTCTGAGTTTGTTTTGGCCTTTCTTCTCAGAGTAGTCAGATAGGAAACGCCGACCTCATCTAGTTTTAAAAAAACATGATTGACGTGTAAAAGTGTTTGTACAAACCTACTTACAAAAATAAAATCATTTATCATTTAAAAAAAATGTCCTGAAAATGAAATAATTTATTTTATTTTGATCGGTTAAAATGTAAGAAATAAAATAAGAAAGAAAGAAAGAAGAAAGAAAATACGTTTATTCTATCTTATCTTAAATTTAAGATTTGAGCGAGCCAAATAACATAATAGTTTACCAAATGATATTAAAATGACAAAAACTATAAACGTCTTTAAAGTTAAACTAAAAAAATATTTAGTAGAAAAGTTTTGTAAAGCCTGTAACCTTATAATTGCAAGTGGTATTGGATATAACTAATTTAAATAGTCATTCTTCCCGATGTTGTACCTTTATTATTTTTTGTTTTGTTTCTCTTGTAAGTGAATATTGTAAATTCTTAAACCGAACTTCAAGTATAACTATAAGTAGCTTAAGCCTTCGATCATTATGATCGAAAAATCACCTTTTTTACCTCAGGATCTAAACTAAACTGGAGCACATTCCTTTAACAAATACAGTCCATTCACAAATTGTATTGTATCCAAACTATCAAGACATGTCAACATCATTTATAACCTAAAAATCACCTTTATTTACGAAAGGTAGAATAAAAATACCGACCTAAAAATAAATAGTGACGCAACACTTTTATTTATTACTAGCTGCGCCCCGCGGTTTCACCCGCGTAATTGTCGATCCCGTGGGAATATCGGGATAAAAAGTAGCCTATATGTTAATCCAGGGTATCAGCTACCTCCGTACAAAATTTTATCAAAATTGGTCCAGCCGTTTGAGCGTGAAGAAGTAACAAACATATAAACACACACACACACTCACACACACACCCCCACACACACTCACAAACTTTCGCCTTTATAATATTAGTGTGATATCGCCAATCTATTGCTTTCATATGTTCGAAAAATTGATCGGCTCAACAACGTGAATAACGCAATTAATGTTAGTGTGTTACGCGCCCCGCTGAAAATGAAACCATATTATAATTATGATCTAATAAAAAAACACTAACTTATTCCATACTTACCTTGAACTTGTCAAGTTGTCAAGATTTTCAGAATCTGTACTAAGTTTGAACACATCCCTTTAACAAATACAGTCCATTCACAAAATGTTCTCAAACATCATCATTACATCTCAGATTCGTTTATAACCTAACATATTACCTTTATTTACAAAAGGTAGAATAAAAATACATATCCAATAATAATTAGTGATACAACACTTTTAAATTTTATAAAGGAGTAAACAGCGTTGTTACCGATTGTCACAGCTTTCATTTCACTCCACAAGAACATACTTGTCAAAAACAACCTGAATATGAAAATAAATAATCACTTCTACTTATTCCCTACTTACCTTAAACTTGTCAAGTTGTCACGATTTTCACAATCAAAACTAAGCTTCAGCACATCCTTTTAACAAGTACAGTGCATTCACAAAGTGTGTTCCCAAACCTTCATGACATGTCAAAGTCATATAACCTATAAATCTCCTTTACGAAAGGTAGAATAAAAATACCTATTTAAAAATAAATAGTGACGCAACACTTTTAATTATAAAGGAGTAGACAGCTTTGTTACCGATTGTCACAGCTTTCATTACAGTTAGTGTTACAAAGAAAATACTCGGAGCGGGCGGCCTGTTTTAAGTAGTAGGGTAAACGGCCCTGTTAGCAGCGCTCTGATTTGAGTGGCGGATTTTGTTTTGTTTTTGTTTCACGTATACTGGCTGGGTTATTTTTTTAATGAACCCAATTTTATGTAGTTTGCTATGAATTTTGTTGCAAGATTTTTATGCACTGTTGCAAAAGGGTTTTCAGCAGTTATAGTTTTAAATGTAGGTTGTTTTCAACTAATGAACCATGTGCTTACAACAACACCTTTATTTTGTTTTGTGTTTTTTTTTTCAATACTGTTTTATAGCACAAGACATAATAAGGAAGGTCCCCATGTATTTTTTTTTTCTAAGTAATCAAACCAAAACATTTTTGTTAGTTGTCAATTTATTTTTCCTAATGTCATTTTGTTACTACATCTAAGAAAACGTCCTAACAACACAAACAAAGACCCACTCCCTTTAATTCCCCACTTAATCACGATTAAACTCCCACACAAAACACATTATAACTCCATAATTCAAGATACATAGTTTGATCTTACGCCAAACGGACACACATGAAGATAGTCACATACAGTTAAACATTATGTTGCGACTAACATACGTCTGGCAGGGAATCAAATTGGAAACATTAACTTGGTGACGCTACATGCCTACGTTTGTAGAATATGCTTTATTGTTGTAGAACTTGTGATTGAGGGTAGACTTAAGTTGTGTATGAATAGGTGTCGTGTATCTGAGGGAGTTTGGTTGTAACCTTATGTCGTAAGCAGTCATCCTTTATCTTAAGTCGTATTTGTGTAGGTATCTACTTACAACTTACTCATCGTGTTGGTTGTAAAGCTAGATTCTGTGCGTGCCCTTCACTTAATTTTTTTGTAGTTTTACATAAAAACAACTTATTTTTACTCTTCTCTCTAGGTGTTTATCTTCAGTCTGGTTCATTCCAATATAACTTTTTGTTGATCTTTCAAGTTGAGGTTATTACTATTTTTTCTTGAAATATCATTGTTTTGATTAGGTTTATGAAAAATAACTTTTATAGAATAAAATAAAAGGTCCAACCTACCTAAAAATAAACTGCAAGTACTTACGTAATTGGTTCACAAGTTCAAATAAAGTAACAAATATTTGACCAAACTGAGCAGCTACATTAGCTTTTTCCACAACTTCCATGTGTTGTGAGTAGGTGCTAATTTAAACATTGCCTCCCGAGAGTACAGAAAAAGTACCGCCGCGCGCCGGACGGAGCAACACGAATACTGAGCATTTTTCCCTTAATTTGAAGAACTGCTAGTTATTTTCACTTACTTGCAGAGAGCAAGACAATGTGAGCTGAAATTGAAATGATTTCAATCAACACCTCTTGCGGCAATCAATTGTTGGAATCAAATGTCGGTGTTGTTATTAAACAGCCCTGTGGTTCTTTTTTGTTTGTCTAGCTTTTTTTAGGGAGCGTTCTGCTTTAATGAGCAGAACTTTATAAAAAATAAGAAATTAGAAAAAAATAACATACAATCATCATCATCATCATCATCATTTCAGCCGAAAGACGTCCACTGCTGGACATAGGCCTCCCCCAAACGGGGGGGGGGGGGGTTTGCCATAATCGCCACGCTTGGCAGGCGGGTTGGCGGTCGCAGTATGGTATGGTGGTGGAATGCATAGAGAACGCTGCTGCCCATTCTCCGGTACGCCCCTTAGTCGCCTTACACCGACGGGAAGTATGGGGTGGTGCTATTCTTTAAGTCCGGCACCACACAGACCATACAATATTTTCTTTCAAAACAAAATAAACAAAAAAAAAGTTATTTGAAAAAAATCAAAAAACCCGACTGCGGTAAAAAACTTAAGTTAAAAGAAACTGAAAAGCTAAAAACAAGCCCATTTTAAATTAAATAAAAGTTGGAAGCAGGCGGGACCCACACCATTTTTATTGTATTTTCAAATTCAAATGGGTCCCGCCTGCTTCCAACTTTTATTTAATTTAAAATGGGCTTGTTTTTAGCTTTTCAGTTTCTTTTAACTTAAGTTTTTTACCGCAGTCGGGTTTTTTGATTTTTTCAAATAACTTTTTTATTTCCAGCTTTTTAGTTTACAAATTTGAAAGATTTCGCAGACGATTTAGTTCTTGGTAAGTGTTTTTTTGCGATTTGTCACTTCGTATTGCTTTTAAGTATATATGTTGTATATATTTTTGTAATCACCTTTTAAAACCCTTTATTTTGATACCCCACTCGATAGGTTTTGATAAATAAAATAAAAAATAATTATTTAATATGGCGTCCAGTAGTCGCCATATCGAATTTTCACTAACGTCATGTCTTTAGTGACACTCGCCGGACTAAGAGGAATCGATTAACGTGTGAATCATAAAAATCGGCCCAGGCGTTTGGTCTGTATAGTACTTCAAAGGAACATATAAACATACATACATACATAGGCTGATGAACACATTACCACTCCTTTGCGTCGCGCAGTCGGGTAAAAACAACAGCCATCTATTGTCTCTTCTACCTTACAATATCGAACTCTTTGATACAAGATGCAAGTGGAGTGGCTACTAATTAAACGTCACAGACATCGAACGTCTAGCTACTAATGAACCTTGATGTCTCTGATTATTTCGAAGAAACGGAACTCTGCTTCACGCAATTATAAAAGGACACTTTGGTACAGAAGGTCGGCTCCATACGACGAACGAAAACAGGCGCGCGCACAGTTTGGTTTTTTTCAAAATAATCTGATGAAAATGTAAACAATACGTACCTGTGGCTGTCAACAGCTGGTCGTGCCACTCACAAATTGAGTGCTTTGACTTGATCATTTGAAAACCTAAATCCGAAATTCCAATTTTAAATCACCTTGTACACTACGTAAACACGTGACATGCGTGCAAACACTATCAGTTATTGAATGGGCCTTCTGTACCTTTCAATTTTGTGATATTACGCTGTACGCTTACGCTTACGACTGTTTTATAGTACCAAATACTACTCTACTACTCTATTTAGGCTGCCTTTCCATCCACCAGAGATCAGTGAGGATGCGTAGCGAGGGATGTGTGTGAAACCAACCAATAACATCGCTTCATTTTTATAGCTTGAGCTAAGTTAGCGTTGGTATTGGTTAGTTTTCCAAACATCCCTCGCTACGCACCCTCGCTCATCTCTGGTGGAAAGGCAGCCTAAGGGGCCAACAAAAATGCCCTAGCTGTAAGGTGTAAGTGGACCGCAATGTACCACGTGGGCCTAGTGCGGGTTGGTAGATGTCACATGTCTTTGAATATGGTTTCTAAGACATGCCAATTTCCTAACGTTGTTTTCCTTCACCATTTTGGGAGCAGTGGTGATGAAATAATTTACACAAAGTAAAGCACCAACGGCCGCCATGGCGGCCGTTGGTGGTTATTGTCCATATTATTATGAAGGACTAAGTGCGAAAACCAAACTCCATAACATATAACCTGGTGTTTCCTGGCCTTATATCCTTATTGAGTGGATTATAGTATTGAAAACGTTAGGCACCAATAGGCACCAACCTGGAAATTCAACTGACGGGGAAAATCGCTCAACAAAATTTGAATATGAATATTTATTAAATATTCATATAACAAAACGGTGAAGGAAAACATCGTGAGGAAACCGGCATGTCCTAGAACCAAAAATTCGAAGACATGTGATATCTACCAACCAGCACTGGTGTCCCAGCAGTGGGAACATTATAAGCTGATATTATGTTTATGTCTGTTTTTATTTATTAAACTAGCTTCTGCCCGCGGCTTCGCCCGCGTGGATGTCGGAAATTGCCCATGTCCTTCCCTAGGATGCTATCTATCTACTTGCCAAATTTATCGAAATCCGTTCAGTGGTTTAGGTGTGAAAAGGTAACATACAGAAAGAGGTACTTTCGATATGGCTCACTATTTACGACTTCCACATAAAAGGTAGATATATGCTGTCACGGACATTTATTTAGAACTGTTTAAGACAACATTATATTCGTGTAAGAACAACGCGTCTGCGAGATTCAGCCGTTGTAAAGGTTTCTGTGGCTCTTTTGGATGCCACGTAAGTCGCCTGCTGCTCACGTCGAGCTTGAGACTGTTCTAGTGTGTCCGCAGCCCGTTGAGACAGACACCAGATAGTCAGCATGCTATTGACGCTGATCTTGGACTGTTCCGGTTTTTCAGCAGCCCGATGCGACACCAGATACTCAGCATGCTGTTGACGCCGATCTTGGGATTGTTCCGGTGTTTCAGCAGCCCGTTACGACACCAGATACTCAGCATGCTGTTGACGCCGATGTTGGGATTGTTCCGGTGTTTCAGCAGCCCGTTGCGACACCAGATACTCAGCATGCTGTTGGGGCCGATCTTGGGACTGTTCCGGTGTTTCAGCAGCCCGTTGAGATACCAGATACTCAGCATGCCGTTGACGTTGAGGTTGAGACTGTTCTGAAGTTTCAGCAGCTCGTTGAGATGCCAGATACTCATCGTGTTGTTGACGCCGATCTTGGGACTGTTCCGATGTTTCAGCAGCCCGTTGCGACACCAGATACTCAGCATGCCATTGATGTCGAGGTTGGGACTGTTCTGGAGTTTCAGCAGCTCGTTGAGATGCCAGATACTCAGCATGCTGTTGGTGCCGATCTTGGGACGGTTCCGGTGTTTCAGCAGCCAGTTGAGACACCAGATACTCAACATGCTGCTGGGGCTGATCTTGGGACTGTTCCAGTGTTTCAGCAGCCAGTTGAGACACCAGATACTCAGCATGCTGTTGGGGCCGATCTCGGGACTGTCCCGGTGTTAAAGCAGCCCGTTGAGACACCAGATACTCAGCATGCCGTTGACGTCGAGGTTGAGACTGTTCTGGAGTTTCAGCAGCTCATTGAGATGCCAGATACTCAGCGTGTTGTTGACGCCGATTTTGGGACTGTTCCGGTGTTTCAGCAGCCCGTTGCGACACCAGATACTCAGCATGCCGTTGACGTCGAGGTTGAGACTGTTCCGGTGTTTCAGCAGCCCGTTGAGACACCAGATACTCAGCATGCCGTTGACGTCGAGGTTGAGACTGTTCTGGAGTTTCACCAGCTCATTGAGATGCCAGATACTCAGCGTGTTGTTGACGCCGATCTTGGGACTGTCCTGGTGTTTCAGCAGCCCGTTGAGACAACAGATACTCAACATGCCATTGACGTCGAGGTTGAGACTGATCTGGAGTTTGAGCAGCTCGTTGAGATGCCAGATACTCAGCGTGTTGTTGACGCCGATCTTGGGACTGTTTTGGTGTCTCAGTAGCTCTGTGTGCCGCCTCACGCGCCGCCTACTCAAACCTTTGAAGCTCAGTTTGTTGAGACGTCTCGTTAAGTTTAGCTATTTCATAGCTCGAGCTTTATTAGAGTTTTGTGGAATATTAGATTTACGCTTTCGCGTCATTATTGTGAATACTATTTAAAAAATCACAAAATCGGTAGTAATTTTCAAACTAACTAAAACAATTCCAATAGTTAATTAAGAGGAAAACGAATCTATCTTCTCTACTTACAACACAACCTAAACCTAAAACTATACGTTTTCCTTAAACTCACAAAAAAAAACAATTGTAATAATCTAATTAATGAAAACAATAACGAATCCATTTAGGTACTTAATACTTACAAATACAACCTGTACCTAACTAAAAATACTTACAAACAAAGAAAACTATTCTAATATGACTATAATAATTAAATTAATAACGAATCTATATTTCTACTTAAAATATACTACCTAAAAATTATAATTATGCCTACTGTAAATTAGTAATAAATCGCTTCGCAAAATGAACACAACCGTCAACGACGTCTGCCGGTCTGCCCTCACGCCCAGTAGGTATTTTATAAAGTTATGCGTGGTCATACATTTAAAAGAAATATACGCGTCGACTTGAGAACCTCCTCCGTTTTTTCGTCGGTTAAAAAGTGCTCTGTGCCTTACGCTTCTGCTTGCGTGAAGGAGTAACAAACATCCATCCATCCATCCATCCTCACAAATTTTCGCGTTTATAATGTTAGTAGGATAGTAGGAAGTAGGATTAGTAGGATAGGATTGATTTCGCCATAACTTTCAAACCAAACGTCCAATTTTAATTAATTAAATACTAAATATTATCTACATAAACAGTACTTTGTGGCAAAATAGTTTATTTTGATAAGGAGTAATGACATGTGAAAAATAAATGCGTTTAAATGAAGTTCTAAAAAAATTCAAGATTTTTAAATAAAAAAATGGTTGTTGTGCTTTACTCGAAATAGATAGGTATAGCATTTTGCGGACTTTTTTTTAGATATTTTTAAGGTCTTTAATTAATTAGAACATTTTATGGTTCTATCTTTTATAGTTTAGGCGGCGTACGCCAAATAAGGAACTTTTTTGCATGATTTTTTTACACCTTGGGTCCGAAAAACCCAAATATCTTACGGACCCCTATTTTTTCTAAAATAAAATATAGCCTATGTTACTCGCAGATAATGAAGCTTTCTAATGGTGAAAGAATTTTTAAAATCGGTCCAGTAGTTTTTGAGTTTATCCATTACAAACAAACAAACATACAAACAAACAAAAATACAAATTTTTCCTCTTTATAATATTAGTGTATGTATGTATGTATGTAGATAATTCCTCATTTAAATCTGACATGACTCAATTTATTTAAATAATATTATATAATGGTTATAATTTATTTTGAAATTTTAATTATGCATGATTTTCAAACATTTTTTTATTTTGTTTAAATTCGTAATATTAAGCTAGATGCTCACCATATTTGTACGCCTCCTGGCATAACATAGCGTTCTGTTCACCAAACTCACGATCTGTATTTCTGTACCTGTGTTAACAAATAAAAGTGATTTGATTTGATTTGACAAGAACGAAATCATTTTGAATGTGGATGTGGATGATGTGTGACTGTTCCTAAAATATCCTAGGCTGATAAAATTTTAGTTTTTAATGAATTCCCAAATAATATATGAAGAAGTCCGCCGCCTTGTCCCATTAATAAGGCAAGGAAAGGATTGAAGCAAATTGTAAATAAGACTAAGGAATACATAGTTAAGAAAATACATTGGATTTGGTTTTAGAAAGCATTAATAACTAATAGGGGTATGCCAAGCATATTATTACATAAACATAAAGGAACATAAAGGTCTAAGGAAGGAACATGTGTGGGTTTTAGTCAGTAAGAGTCTGACACTCCCTTCCGCTCCACCCAGAGCGGGAGGGTTTATTTGATGAATTCCCATAAAAAGGTTTATTATTATTGAATCGAATTTGGAAATGATTGTGTAGATCTTCAAACAGAGGAGGAGGAGATGGAAGGGAAGGAGAGGAGAGGCTTGTGGCTAAGTAATAACAGCCGCACGGGTCGATTGATCAGGTTAAGCTACGCTTGCCGCGGTTGGTCCGTGGATGGGTGACCATCTCTACATATCAAGACCTAAAGAAGAAGAAGCACGTTATGCTGTCGGTCCCGGCTGTCATTTGTGGATCTTTGACAGTCGTTACGGGTTGTCAGAAGCCCAAAAGTCTGACAACCAGTCTTACCATGGTATTACCTAGTATTTGGGTTGTGGAGGTCAGATAGGAGTCGCTCCATGTAAAATACAGGTATTCAGCTGCATCTGGTTAGACTGGAAGTCGACCCTAACATAGAAAAGGCTAGGCAGATGGGTGGATGTGTAGATTTTCAAAGTCTGCTGTTTTTCTAGTGTCTTTGCTTGAATTGCACTGCTGCATGAGTGCTTTACTCGCCTATTCTAGTTTTCCAACTACAACATCCACATTCAAAATGATTTCGTTCTTGTCGTATGCCTTTAGGTCTAGCCACGATCTGCGATAAACAATACTATGTATTCGACTCGCATTAAAATTCTGTTTAGTTTTTCGGACCCAAAATTATGGTTTACATGTTATAACATCATACTCGTAAGTGCGTACTTGCGTAAAAATACTAACAACACAAAATGCAGCTAAAACGAAATAGTGGCGCGCATGTAAATTCAGTGCTAAATAAAGAGGTACTCGTTGGAACACGCTAGGAATGTCTGTTCAGCCGGAATGTTTAATAAATCAGTACTTTACTGGTTTTTCCGTCGGCCAGACGGTCGCCTCAAGATTGTGTGTATGTATAAAGATATTCGCTACGTTTGTTTGTTACATTAGAATGTTGTTTTCTTGGGATTCTTTGCGTTTTGGATAGATTTATAATTGACTCGCCACTCCAGAACCTTTCGGCCCCGTCGGCCAACTATTCTGCGAGCAATGTACCCTGCCCACTGCCACTTAAGTTTGGCATTTCTTTGGGCTATGTTGGTTACCTTGGTTCCGCGTACCGGAAGACGTAGCGTTGGAAGGCCTCCCACAAGATGGTCCGACGACCTTGTGAAGGCCGCAGGAACCCGTTGGATGCGAGAAGCACAGAACCGGTCGAAGTGGAGGTGCTTGGGGGAGGCCTATATCCAACAGTCTTCCAGTCTTTCGGCTAAAATGATGCTGATGATGATAATTGACTGGCCATTGTAATCGAGTGTCTTCTCTAGTTAAGCTGCTTGTATGTCCAGATTTGATTGTGACTCTTGCAATATGCAACTGAGTTGAGGAACTTTGTGAGTGAGTGAATGAAATTCGCGTGGTCTATGCTAATTTCGGTCTCTAACTATCCTAAATGCTAGGCACACAAGGCTTTCCAATTTTCTCTCTGTACCAGGCAGAGAAATTAACTAGATTTACAGCATTACAATTATCAAAATAACAACAATGTCAACCCGCGTGAGTGTATGACCAAATGTATGAACGTAAATGAATCAAAAGGAACATCTTAGAATCGTAGCAGGTGGTGTTCTGTAGTATCTAGCTACCCTCATAGGAAAAAGGTATGAGGTATGCATGTATAAATAATATCGATTGAAAGAAGCGCTGCAATTTCGAAAAATATTTATTAATTTTATTTGGATGCGTATACCGCGAGGGCTGGTTCGAAATGGCACGGGAAAAGAGTTCCTGGAAGGACTTGGGGAGGCTTTTGCCCAGCAATGGCACAGTATATGCTCAACAAAAAAAATGTATGTAATATGCATTCGCGATTTATTTGCCAAAAATGTAAAAAAAAAAATGAATTAATGGAAAAATGACTTTAATTCCTACACAATGAAGTTCAGTTTACGCTACAACTTCAAACGTTTTTATAACTTTTTCAGTAGTGCTAGTCACTCTGAAATCATTTACATTGAAATAAAGTTGATATTAATTGTTTAACTTAAAATAGGGTGGGGGTGTGCATCACTACTCACTTTTACTATAGGTACAAAGTTAAACAAATACATATAGGACATATAATTATATGTATTGCGTACAAAGGTACTGCTTATTTCAGCAGGCCTGTGAGAGGCAAATGAAAATGAAATGTAGACAATAGTAGAAGTAGGTATATCACATTGTTCAGCGTAGTACAATGTGCAGGTGGAGGTACCCAACATAGTATCCAACACAACGTTATGTAGGCACTTAGGTACATCGTATTATTTGTGTATGAAAGCCCTAATCTCGGCAAGTCGGGCTCAGATGCGGGCAGTATTGTTGCATCAACAAACTATTAACGTCTTCAGGCTAGGCACAACCCTAACTTAATCTGGCTTCACAAACTTCCAGACTAGTTTGATAAGGGGAATATATAATTATACAAAAGTTGTCGGGAAAAGTCTCGTTAAGTAGTTGATAACAGTTTAGTACTTAGTTGTATTCTGAGAAAGATTGGGCTGGGATTGGATTGGGATTGGGCTTAGGCGAAGTTAGGTGAAAGTAAAGTTTTGAAAAAATTTTGGTTTTAGCTTGGATTAGCAACTTAGCTATGGATGCTTGAATTTTGTGAAGAAGTTTTACTCAGCAGACAAATGCCAAGAGTTAACAGCAAGGTATTTTATATACTACTAGCTGCTGCCCGCGACGTCGTCTGCGTGAAAGCTCTACAGCACCAAAAATACCTAAGATGGCAGTGTCGCTATAGCATTATAAGTTAACAACTTTTAAAATAGCATTAAAATATAATTTTTTTTGCAAGCGAAGCAAGTGAAGAGAGTTATATGGGAATCCTGCTGAGTTCAGTCATAAGATGTGACTGAAGGAAATAGAGAAAATAATGCAGGAATACATTCCAGGACACAAAAGAGTAAAAATACGTACAAAGGTATCATACCTTACAACACTTCCCTATAAACTACGTTGGTAGTTATGCTGCCAGGAGCCAAAATGTAAAGAGAGTCAGGTATGGTGACGCGGGAGCAAGCGACGTACCTACAGTTGCCCGTGTGAGAAGCAACTCGTCCTGAGGTCGACACCCGCTGCCCTCAGTGTCTGCCCCTGTGACTTATTAATGGTCATCGCGAAGCAAACACTCACGAGGAACTGTACGCGCTTGAACTGGAACAGGAAGTTATGAGATATGAGGGGAATACTGCCTCGCCGACGCCACAACCCGTAAGAATTTCCGCCTCAATGGTGTGTCTGTAGAGCGAGATGACTTTAAGGCGGGTCCCGTTACACAACTTCGGAGAAGATAGGTTCCGAAGAAGCATAATCGGGACACCGACTTCTGCTTGGTGATATGCGCTTGAAGTCCACTTGCTGACAGGGAGTTCAGAAATTCCACGGGATAATGTGTGGCGTCATCTTGCTCGACAACAGTGTTTATCGAGGTGTAGACCACTTCATTCCCCTCAATTTCCGAGAGAATGCATTCGTTTATGAGACAGGTGTTCATCACGCGTTCATCAGTTACTTCGACTTCGTCTTCAGTAGCACGCCTCAAAGCTCGTAGAAAATCTTTAGACAGATGATGGCGATACTTCTCCCACAAAGCTACCGGGTTCGCGACTCCACAATACACCAAGATGACGGCAAACAGATGACGCATGTGGCTGGGACTGACGCTCGCCTCCGCGAGGGTTTCATCCCAATTTTGGTCACCGTTGAGAAGGTGATGTGCTGTAATGCTATTTTAAAAGTTGTTTACTTATAATGCTATAGCGACACTGGCATCTTAGGTATTTTTGGTGCTGTAGAGCCTTCGCGCAGACAACGTCGCGGGCAGTAGCTAGTTAGGTATACGACATGAAAGTATATTAATTACCAAGCAATAATCACACAGATAAATACCGAACAAAGGTATTAACAGTCAATGTTTATTTTGTACTAACAACATGAAATTGATGAAGAAGTGATCATCATCAATGAACATAACTTTTTATAATACTTAACACCGCATTTTTCTTAAATTGTCTTCCTCAACTCTGCTCAAGATTTTGAGGGTTTTGTTGTAACTTGAATTTGTCAAAACGAACTATACGAAACAACTTTTATGAAGAAAATGCACATTACCATCTATGAATTTTAAGAATAACTAACTACTAACCTCGCCAACATGATCAAATTTAAATTATTAATTTCCAAAAAGTGTTAACATGTAACTTGATTTGATTTTTATGAAATCTCATAGATGGCGCTGCTTCAAAATTGTCTTTATACTACTAACATTCATTAAACTATGTTTCTCTGTCCAAGTTACTTAAATGGCGTAGTTTTTATAGTGTAAAGCTAGATAATAGCATGGCTTACTCAAAAACAACATTTAAATATGCGTCGTTAGATTACACGCTGTCACAGAATGCGTAAGAAAAATAAAGATTCACAACTCCTCCCCCGTAGGTGACTGAAAAATAAGATTTTTTTTTCTACGTATTTTTCCTGGATAAAAAGTATCCCATTTTATGCCCAGGATAATAAGGTATAATTATACCAAGTTTCATCGAAATCGAACCGTTAGTTTTCACGTGATGCCTGCATATACAGACAGACAGACAGACAGACAAAAATTTTTTTAATTACATATTTGGGTTTGGTATCGATCCAGCAACACCCCCCGCTATTTATTTTTTCAATATTTTCAATGTACAGAATTGACCCTTCTACAGATTTATTATATGTATAGATTAACACATTTTATTTCCCATTGCAAACAAATTAGATCATTAGATTATTAATGTCTCTCCTTATCCTTTTAATCCTTCCGATAAAGTCAACCTCTTTAAAAGATCGCTTTTAGCGATAACACCGTCCATTGTGTCACCCCTTGTGAAATTTCGACATTTATATTTAGACATAATCCTCATGTTGTTCATAACAAAGGTAGTAGACTCTTATTATTAGTAATATTCTATTCTCTTGAATTCGCCGAGATCGTAGTATTTGTGTCCTTTAACTTTTGGAGGAATAAGCTGCCGTGTCTTATGAAAACGTATACTACTATTAAACTTATCTCCTACATAATAAAAATCTTAAATTCATTAATTCACCAGACAACGCACTGCCTAAACCGGTAAGCCTCAAAGCAAGAAATGTTGCACAAGAGTTAATTATAAGAAAGGTAGGAGGGTAGGGAAGAAGTTTTGAAAATTCCTCTCCTATAAGGGTTTAAATAGGGGATGGAAGTTTGACTAAGTAAGTAAGTAATAGGTAAGACACAAGGCAGTTGATAAACACCACATAACAAACCTACTTGACTAGGAACTCAACAAGTCTTAGTTCATTAGCAAGAGCAAGACCAACTTTTGCATACATAATGATGCAGAATTTTAAGCTAAAAAAGTACGCACGTTTCAACTATAACGATTTACGTAACTTTCAGTAAAAACCAAATTTTCATGAAGAATTCTTCTATAATAACTCTTCACGTGACCACAGGGCTGGGGTATTTTTAAGCTAAAGAACCAACATGGATGGCACCAATGAACGTAGCAAAGCTGTCAGCCTTTTAGGCACTTTTCCCATTATCAGCGACGCGGAGGATTTTTTTTTCTTTATTGCTAAATGGCCTTCTTTTGACGTCGATCACGCCCGATGGATAAGGTCTATGATGAAACGAGCGTGCCCAAAAGTTGCCAGTTCACTCTTGCTTTGCAGGTGGATGTAATATGAGCTCTTCCCCTTATTTATATAGGTACTTGAACATAATCTTATATATTTACCCTCTTACTAATGAACGTTATATAGCGTCTGTATAGTTACACAACGCTTTGTCTTTTTGTTTCGAAAGTCCAATTACTGACGACTGAAAGAGAGAAATAGGTGTGTAACTAATAATCTGTTATAATACGTTTATTAGCAAGGGAGTTGTATTATACGTTAGCCAGTTAATAAAATAAATGTATTATTTTTCTAAATAGTAATAAGTACAATATGTAAACGATGAACTAGTTAGATATAATACTCTTTATTACGTACACCATAAAAATTACAGACATAAATATATAAACTGTACAAAGGGTGACACAATGGGCGGTCTTATCGCTAAGAGCGATCTTATAGAGACAGCCTTTGGATGGATTAAAAAGGCACAGACAAATACTGTAGGTAGTCTGTGGTGTACCATTTACAGAATACAATAAATACATACCTACATAAAGTATATACTAATCTAAATAACATAAAATAATAAACATGAAACAGGAGCTAAGAAAATATAATGATGATGTTTAAGGAGAGAGGAAGTGCTTTTTTATCATAATTTTAAAAGTGGACAAAGATTAGGAAAATAAATCAAATGAAAATAAGTCGTGAGAATAGCTCATTGTTGTGAAAAGATTAGGTAGATTAGCTAGGTTGATAGCGGGTTGACTGCTTAGGGACCTAGGGACCGCGGCAGTCTACATAATGAAAGGCTAAGATTTAAAAAAAAAAACTAATGATAGTCGTGAGTATAGCTCATAGTTGTGAAAAGATTAGGTGGTTAGCTAGGTTGGTAGCGGGTTGACTGCTTAGGGACCTAGGGACCGCGGCAGCCTATAGAATGAAAGGCTAAGATTTAAAAAAAAACTATTTAGTCTATGTCGTTGGCCTCGATTAGGGCCTCATCTCTCATGCAGGAGGTTGTGGAGTCAAATTCGGGATACTTGCCAATGTGGCTTTTTCAATTTATACGTACTTTTTAAGTTTATCTTGGACATCATCGGGGAAGGGAAAACAGCATCAGGAAATCCGGACTTATCTATACTTGATAAATAAAATGAAGAGTCTATTTGTAATGTCAAAATAAGCAGCAACCTTTTGCTAAATGCATCTGAAAGTATATACGGTACCTACTTATAGCAAGAGTAAAAATTTTGTCAGTCTGTCTGTTTGTTGCGGTTAACCTCCGAAACGGCTTGACCGATTTCGACGGGACTTTCATGGCTGGTGTTGTAAGGAGTAAGTTAGGCTACTTTTGTTTCAGAAAAAGCTTCCGTTCCGCGCAAAAAAAAAATTTTTTTTTCTGACATCCACGGAAATGAATTCACACACACATTAATTAATATAATTCTGAAATCACCAACCCGTCTCAATAAGCTCAAACCTTCTCTGTATGAGAACAGCCCCCGGTACCCTGCCCTGGTCGGTGCCCTGCTGAAGTACAGCAAAAGGCTCATAAAGTTATTATTAAACCTACAGAAGATCTGTAACTTGTCATGTTAAAAGAGTATTTCTTCATATTGAAACTAGGCCCGTTATAGTACTTCTTCCGTGAAATACAGTCCTAACAATACACCATATATGAGTGATATTATTCTCGCTTTTAGATGACGAACTGCAGAATCATAAAAATATATACAACACAGTTAACCCACTCGTATTTTAAAAGGCAGTTCAGACTACGCTATATTATGTATTTCGCTTTAAGCTCATTTCAGACTACGCTATACTATAATAGCACACAGCATATAGTTCAGAGCACAACAAAATCGCTCGCCATACATTTAAATAATACACACATCAAAAGTGTCTAGGGATCAAGCATTTTTATGCGGATTTCTTGAGATTGAGATGTGGCTTTGTAATAAATTTATGATTTTATAAATTTATATGGATCCTTTTTGGTGCATTTCATAATTTGAATCAGGAACTGTGAATCAAATTCGAGTAAAAGATGAAAATCAGCTGTCAATATTTTCCCTATAAAAACATACAACGCATTGAAGACATTATTAGTGCTACTGTTTCCCTACTACTGATTAAAACCAACGTTATTATGGAGCGGCGACGTCATTTAAGCAGGGAAGAAATGCTCAGAGCCGTGGGAATGATAGAAGCTGGTTCCCGGCAACGTACTGTGGCTTTAGCTCTGAATACAAGTCAGAGTGTTATCAGTCGACTTTGGACACGTTACCGAAGCACTGGTACCGTGGCTGAGCGCCATGGAGGACGGTATCGCTGCACCACACGGAGACAAGACCGATACATTCAAATCTTAACTCGAAGAGCTCCAACAATAACCGCCATGATGTTAGCCGTGAGGCTTCATCACTCTTCAGGGAACTTAATTAGCGACCAAACAGTCAGAAACCGCTTGCATGAAGTGAACCTTCATTCCCGAAGACCGCTACGGGTACCACCTATAGCAATGCACAATCGTAGGATTCGATATCAATGGGCTCTTGAACACAGAAATTGGGCAGAAGAACAATGGCGTTTCGTGTGCTTTTCTGATGAGTCTCGTTTTGGTATGAGACCGGATACAAGACGTATACGACACTGGAGAACCCCTGGACGCCAACAGCGATTAAAATCCTGCCAGGAAGTCCATCCTTATAGTGGTGGAACCATCATGGTATGGGCGGGTATTTGGATCGGCGGAAGAACTGAGTTGATTTGGATCAGAGGCAACCTCAACGCTCAAATTTATGCTGAGACGATTGTATCAGACGTCATCGTTCCTCTACAAGTGCAAATCGGTCCCTTATTTCAGTTAATGCATGATAATGCACGACCGCACACCGCAAGAGTTGTAAGACAGACTCTCGCCGCAGCTAACATCAATGTCCTGCCCTGGCCTGCTCAGTCGCCAGACTTGAACCCGATTGAGCATGCATGGGATATGCTACAGAGAAGAGCTCTGCCGAATATGGAGGGTATCCAGTCGCAAGAAGACCTTTTTTTGTTGTTGCAACGAACATGGGCGGCCATTCCACAGCGTGATTTGGATGAACTCATTTTGAGTATGCCAAACCGATGTTCTTGTGTTGTTAGTGTTGTGTTGTTAGTGTTGTTGTTAGTGTTGTTATTGTTGTTACCCAATAAAATTTTAAAGAAAACTGTTATTTCAGTCTTTTTTTCGAACTTTTGTGTTAGTGGTTCAAATGTCAAAAATCCCTGTATTAGGAAAATGGCAAATTTCTTTATTAATGCAAAGGTGACTTGGTTTATCGTTACTGTGACAAACGAAAACACTTTATTTGATGAATCCTTAAAGAAAATTTTAATTAATATCAATCAGGAGAAAAGTTATTGCAAAAATATATGTTGATCCCTAGATACTTTTGATGTGTGTATATAGTATAGCAAAGTGTGGACGTGTTCTAAATAAATGTATGGCGAGCGATATTGTTGTGCTATAAACTATATACTATTATATTATAGCGTAGTCTGAAATGAGCTTTATAGAAAAGCATATTGCGTCATAAGCTATAACTATACAGCATGGCGTTTATAAGCGGCATGCTATATAGTTACAGCCTATGCTATACTACCTGCTTTCGATATAGCATATAGTACGCTATCGCAAGCAGGTCTACCATGTATAGCAAGTTATTTGACGGCAATCCGTCATAAAGTACACACACAATGGATTTGGTACTCACTAGCGTGGAAAGCTCAAGTGAGGACGACAATATGGAAATTGACTATGACCTAAAGCACGGTCACTATCGGACTGCATAGAAAAGAAAGAGAAACGTGATGACACAACGCTGGTAATTTATTATCTATTTACAAAAAATATATGTTTTGGACTAAAAATTAAAACAGTAGTGCTTTAGTACGAGATGTTGCTTATAGAATAATCTGACAAAAAATTTGAATGATTGTATGTATATTAGAATGGTTTTTATTGTAAAAAGAAACTTTTTGTAGTTATCTTCATAAGTTTTTCTATCGTATCATATTAGTTGTACCTATTATGTTTTCATATTCTACCTAGCATATATCCTGAAGAATATCATGTATTTTTCTGATTTTGTTTACTGTAGTCGATCATATAGGTACTTTTATTGCTTCCAAAACTTGAGTTTTTTGCGTTTAGGTCCTGTAATCCCCTTAATTGTAAAAAAGGAAAAAAAATAACAAAATGCGTACAAGAGAATCGTAAGATATAGCTCAGCGAGTCGCTCAAGTTTATCGCGTACAGCAAGCCAATATTTTAGGAGGGGCCCGTGGCTAAATAATAACAGCCGCACAGGCCGATCGATCAGTTCAGCTACGCTTGCCGCGGTTGTTCTGTGGATAAGTGGTTATCTTTACATACCGAGACCCCTCCGTGCCTCGGAAAGCACGTTAAGCGGTTGGTCCCGGCTGTCATTCGTGGATCTTTGACAGTCTTTACGGGTAGTCAGAAGCCCGAAAGTCTGACAACCAGTCTTACCAAGGGGTATCGTATTACCCAGCAACTGGGTTGTGGCGGTAAGATAGGCAGTCGCTCCGTGTAAAATACTGGTATTCAGCTGCATCCGGTCAGACTGGAAGCCGACCCTAAAAAAGTTGGGAAAAGGCTAGGAAGATGAGCAAGCCAATATTTTGTAGCATAGCATTGTGCGAAGGTGTCGATTTAAATATACTCTGAGCGATATTCTTGTGCTAGAGAATAATTGCTGTATGCTATATATACAATGTGGCAATTAGTTCCATGCAATCATTACGTATTTCGAACATACACAATTAAAATAATTAATAACAATTATCATTCTAATAGGACTTATTTATTATTATATAAATAGTATTACAAAAATTCTAGCCGTGTGACCTTTTTTGGTTTTAATATTTAACGACATTAAACTTAATTTGTGATTATTCGATAAGAATACCATATATTATAGTTTGTGTTGATACCATCACCCAGCGCGTGTCTTGTTTATTATCAAAAGTGGTTTATTTCGTGCCTCAAATTCCTTCGTAATCAAATTCAGTATCCTATTTTTTGTGAATTTGTTTATTTTATTATTTTAACAGATTCATAACGACTTGTTATAACCGCTGTAGCATTTAGGGCTCATTTTTCAATCAACAGATAATTTTTATTTGTAGTATCTGACGTGAATTTTATTTGACGTCTGACAGTTTTTGTATACAAGAACTGTCAAAAATTCAAAATAATTCCTTCAATAAAATTATCTGGCTTTGGAAAAATTTTCCCTTAATGTGATAACCTAATCGCCACTCTGTTAGCGTAGTCTGAACCACCCTCAACTGACAAAAAAATTAGAGCAAAACATATACGAGGTGAAAGCTGGCAACGTGTTAAAACACCACATTGTACTATTTGTAGTTTATTCTTCAGTCCCACGGGTGTCGAGCTCACACTGAAAGCCTGAAAGGTCCTTCGCTAGACCTCGTTTACGCCGAGTTTCGTTCAGTGACGTCATAGACCAGGGGAATAACAAAACCGGTTTTCTAACGAATACGTCTGTTTGACGCTTGTTATGTGGTTTAAGTTGGGGTTTATTTATTAAAATCTTTGTTAGTTTTAGCGGTGGGTTGGGGTAAAATATTTTGGTTTTCAGTAGCAGGTATAGGTATCACGTAGATACAGGTATCAGGTAGGTACAGGTATCAGGCAGATACAGGTATCAGGTAGGTACAGGTATCAGGTAGGCACTGGTATCAGGTAGACACAGGAATCAGGTAGGTACAGGTATCAGGCAGATATCATACCTGTATCAGGAATATACAGGTATCAGTTAGGTACAGTAGTATATTATGGCCGTAGGTTAGGTAGGTAGATATTATGTACCTAATACAGGGTGGCCGATCCGAATGCATATAACTTCAAATTAAAATATTTTTATTACTAACGGAAATTACCATAATTATAGAAAACAGGCTTGGCAATTTTGTATAAAAATAACATCCGCCAAATTTCCACCTTTTTACTGGTTTTAGCTTTTTATCGTGTCTTTCGACACATTTTTGCATACTACATTAGGTATTCCACTAACAGGGTCACAAATATTCTGCTTTAGGCGTTGTAAATTGACCATGACTCTAGAAAAAAGTCAGGGCCTGACGAATCTGATGAATTTGGAGGTCAATTATTGTCAACATTCCAGGAATTTATTGTTTCGGAAAAATTCCTCTCAAAGTTTCGAATATGTTTCCAGGCCTCCTCTCTATGAAAGGGAGTGGGCGACCACACGGGCCCAGTACAAATACAAATAAAAAAAGTTTAATCCAGAAACTTGTACAACTTTTACAGTAAATCTTACATTAGAAGGAGGTCCCCCTTCTCAGTAAAATATATACCTGTGCTAGGAGGAGTACGGGTCAGGGTGTTCGGTGCATCGTTTGCCAAATGGAATTGGCCGAAAGGAGAGGTCATTTGCTATCTCTTAAGGCCCAGTAACTCATTCCTTGTTTCACTGTTTTTTTTTAAATGACTTTTTAATTTTTATTTTGAGAAATACAAGAACTCTACATTTAAGCTTATTTTTTTTTTAAAGTTATGAGTATAGCTTTCAAATTTTATTTTAATTCTTATGTTTACTCTTGTATGGTTCTATGAAATTAAAAATGTACTTGCTAATAACATCTAGTTCCTTTTTAATAACTCCCATTGTTTTTTAAAAAAGGAAAAATACACTTAACACTCAACTTTAAATTGCTGTAAAAAAAAAACTAAAAGCGATCGGGATCTTCGAATTCTTTTAAAAAGTTCTCTAGTTTGTCCCCTTTCCAACGGTGTGCAATACCTATACAAAAAAAACGTTTAATAACTTCAGTAATTCGCTAAATGTGTAATCGAGACACATCAGGCTGATATTCGATATTACGGTAAGAACACTAGTTTTCACATAAATAACATTCTTTAAGTAAGTGGATAGTATTATCTCACTCTTATGCAGTCTCTTATCTCTTTCTAGGGTTCTAACTTTCCTCGAACTTGAAATAAAAAATAAACTTTTATTTAATAAGTACCTAATTATAAATTTTGTTCAAATTGTCCTCCACACGCGCGACATCTTCTTTTTACACTCGGACGTGGATGATCCGAACTTTTTGAAAAGAATTTCTACAAACAGACTTACCCTAATTATTAGGTCACCTACTAATTTTCAGTGAAGACCTGTCTTTTGTTGTTCATCAAAACGATTATCCCGCTCACTGGAGATTAACCGCCAGGGAGTACAACATCCAAATGTTGCTTTCCCAGAATCATGATTGGGAGGGATGGCCCTATTCCTTGGCCTCCGTTCCCCAGACCTGACTCCGTTAGATTTTTACATCTGGGGATGGCCCAAAGAACTTGTTTACTCCACGGAAGTTGAGACTAGGGATGATTTAATCCAACGCATTGAGGCGGCTTTCGTCACTGTCAAAGCAGAAATACGTTTACACACCGCTACAGTCGAGATAAGACGAAGGTGTCGCGCGTGTGTACGCAATAGTGGAGGACAATTTGAACAAAATTTATAATTAGGTACTTACTTATTAAATAAAAGTTTATTTTTTATTTCAAGTTCGAGGAAAATTAGAACCCTAGAAAGAGATAAAAGACTGCGTAAGAGTGAGATAACACTATCCACCTACTTAAAGTACACACATCAAAAGTGTCTAGGGATCAACATATATTTTTGCAATAACTTTTCTCCTGATTGATATTAATTAAAATTTTCTTTAAGGATTCATCAAATAAAGTGTTTTCGTTTGTCACAGTAACGATAAACCAAGTCACCTTTGCATTAATAAAGAAATTTGCCATTTTCCTAATAAAGGGATTTTTGACATTTGAACCACTAACACAAAAGTTCGAAAAAAAGACTGAAATAACAGTTTTCTTTAAAATTTTATTGGGTAACTTAAACAATTAATAATCCGTGTTTCTACCGCGAACACTAACAACACAAGAACATCGGTTTGGCATACTCAAAATGAGTTCATCCAAATCACGCTGTGGAATGGCCGCCCATGTTCGTTGCAACAACAAAAAAAGGTCTTCTTGCGACTGGATACCCTCCATATTCGGCATAACTCTTCTCTGTAGCATATCCCATGCATGCTCAATCGGGTTCAAGTCTGGCGACTGAGCAGGCCAGGGCAGGACATTGATGTTAGCTGCGGCGAGAGTCTGTCTTACAACTCTTGCGGTGTGCGGTCGTGCATTATCATGCATTAACTGAAATAAGGGACCGATTTGCACTTGTAGAGGAACGATGACGTCTGATACAATCGTCTCAGCATAAATTTGAGCGTTGAGGTTGCCTCTGATCCAAATCAACTCAGTTCTTCCGCCGATCCAAATACCCGCCCATACCATGATGGTTCCACCACTATGAGGATAGACTTCCTGGCAGGATTTTAATCGCTGTTGGCGTCCAGGGGTTCTCCAGTGTCGTATACGTCTTGTATCCGGTCTCATACCAAAACGAGACTCATCAGAAAAGCACACGAAACGCCATTGTTCTTCTGCCCAATTTCTGTGTTCAAGAGCCCATTGATATCGAATCCTACGATTGTGCATTGCTATAGGTGGTACCCGTAGCGGTCTTCGGGAATGAAGGTTCACTTCATGCAAGCGGTTTCTGACTGTTTGGTCGCTAATTAAGTTCCCTGAAGAGTGATGAAGCCTCACGGCTAACATCATGGCGGTTATTGTTGGAGCTCTTCGAGTTAAGATTTGAATGTATCGGTCTTGTCTCCGTGTGGTGCAGCGATACCGTCCTCCATGGCGCTCAGCCACGGTACCAGTGCTTCGGTAACGTGTCCAAAGTCGACTGATAACACTCTGACTTGTATTCAGAGCTAAAGCCAGAGTACGTTGCCGGGAACCAGCTTCTATCATTCCCACGGCTCTGAGCATTTCTTCCCTGCTTAAATGACGTCGCCGCTCCATAATAACGTTGGTTTTAATCAGTAGTAGGGAAACAGTAGCACTAATAATGTCTTCCATGCGTTGTATGTTTTTATAGGGAAAATATTGACAGCTGATTTTCATCTTTTACTCGGATTTGATTCACAGTTCCTGATTCAAATTATGAAATGCACCAAAAAGGATCCATATAAATTTATAAAATCATAAATTTATTACAAAGCCGAAAATCTCAAGAAATCCGCATAAAAATGCTTGATCCCTAGACACTTTTGATGTGTGTATGTTATTTATGTGAAAACTAGTGTTCTTACCGTAATATCGAATATCAGCCTGATGAGTCTCGATTACACATTTAACGAATTACTGAAGTTATTAAACATTTTTTTTGGTATATTGCACGCCGTTGGAAAGGAGACAAACTAGAGAACCTTATAAAAGAATTCGAAGATCCCGATCGCTTTTAGTTTTTTTTTTTACAGCAATTTAAAGTTGAGTGTTAAGTGTATTTTTCCTTTTTTCAAAAACTTTGGGAGTTATTAAAAAAGAACTAGATGTTATTAGCAAGTAAATTTTTAATTTCAAAGAACCATACAAGAGTAAACATAAGAATGAAAATAAAATTTGAAGGCTATACTCATAACTTAAAAAAAAAATTAAGCTTAAATGCAGAGTTCTTGTATTTCTCCAAATAAAAATTAAAAAGTCATTTAAAAAAAACCAGTGAAACAAGGAAAGAGTTACTGGGCCTTAAGAGATAGCAAATGACCTCTCCTTTCGGCCAATTCCATTTGGCAAACGATGCACTAAACACCCTGTATATCACATGTCTTCAAAATATAGGTTCTAAGGCATGCCGTTTTCCTCACGATATTTTCCTTCACCGTTTTGAGAGCAGTGGTGGTGAAATTTAATACACAAAATAAATTGCCTACCTTGGTTCAAACTCACGACCTACACTCGTAAGTCGGGGCCGATACCACTGGGCCACCAGTGCTCCATTGATTTTATGAAATAATAAAAACAAATACTTAACACTTATCTGTGTGGTGCCGGACTTAAAGAATAGCACCACCCCATACTTCCCGTGGGTGTCGTAAAAGGCGACTAAGGGACGAACCGGAGAATGGGCAGCAGCGTTCTCTATGCATTCCACCACCATACCATACTGCGATCGCCAACCCGCCTGCCAAGCGTGGCGATTATGGCAACCCCCCCCCCCTTTTTGGGGGAGGCCTATGTCCAGCAGTGGACGTCTTTCGGCTGAAATGATGATGATGATGACTTAACACTATTGCGATAGCCAGTCACGGTAACACCAGCAGTTAGCTGCTGGTGTTACCGTGACTGGCTAACCTAACCTAACCTAACCTAACCTAACCAGTCAGGCAATAAGAATTTAGGAGTTCTGTCTGTGCCAACAAAGTAAAAATGTTATTAATTTATAAATTCTCCCAATGTGTTTATCAAATTTGCCAAATTGTAACTAAATAGTGGATATTAAAGAATTGCAAAATTTGGCGCCAAATGAAAATGGCGGCCAAAAAAGTTGTATAAATAGATACGAAACCAATTAGGATTTCGTACCAATGCAGCAATGTCATTAAAAATATTTTTTTTTTAACAAATTAATGTGTTATATTTGTTACATTTAACATGTTTAAATATTTGTATGCCAGTCCATGGCGAAATGTAAGATCATAACTTTATTTATAAGACCTTAATGTACCATGTTTTAAAGCAAATAAATATGTATATTCTATTCTATTCTATACATTAGAATTGGCCACCCTATACTTTTAACGTGTACTATATACAATCCTTTTATTTTGACTGAATAAATAAATAAAATAATAATACTAAAAATAGATGATACGTTATGTTGTTTACAACCTAATTAATCTATACACAAGAAATTATTAAGAAAAGCAATATCCTAGTACACACGCAGCTGCTAACATAACTCCCACACAAGAACGAACAACAAACAAATCCCACAAAAATTCACAAATCAACACGCACTGCCTAATCTGTTTTCCATCTACGCACGCAAGACATATAAACGAGTAAATTTTATTACACGCATCATACACGGTGTTTGTATTATTCCCCTAAACAATACAATCTCTCCGAAATTACAGCGAAACACGCAAAGTGGCGCGGGATATATGAACGTAGCTCGGGACAATCCGAAGTATTCGCAAGTTCAGGGGAGATAAAGCTATCTAGTGCGACCCACTTCCCTAGCTGCCAGGGGTGGCAGGGGATTAGTTGATCTTGGTGTGGTCATGATTGTGTTTTGTTTTGGTTGGATACTGTGCCGCCAAGAAGATATTTTACAGATGTTTGTAGTCTTAAAATCTAAAAAAGTCTAAAAATATTTAAACCTTACAGATTGAAAATGGTAATCATTTTGCTAGACAAGTATCAAAATAACTTTATTGCTTGCTGATCAAATCGCTAAGAAATGAATATTATTGTATTGTATAAGCCAGGCTAGGCTAAATAGGTAGCCTCAAATCGAAAGAACAATAAAATTATTAATTTTATTGCTCTTTCGATTTTTTATTTATTTAGGGAGTAAAAGAAAGTCAGTTTTCGTATTTAAAAACGTTCAATTCAAGTCGCAATCTCTCCTAAGTGACCATCAGACATCGACATTCAAGGTTAAAATCTTGTCAAAAATGTTGGTAGGCTAATTAGAGGTTCTCTTTTGACAGTTCGAGACCAAAATGAGCGAACATTCTTAAAAATACGAGAACTGCCCCTAAGATCTTATGTAATAATTGAAACTCTACTGATCCTATAATATATAGTGCCATAATATGACATTACTTACAAATGTACACAAATGTAACGCCACCAAATCTTTAGATCGACAAAACAAAAATCACGACTATAAAATTAAATGGTAACCCTAACACCACATGTGTCCGAATAGAGTCGTCTTTTATCTTGAAAAGATAAAGAAGCAGCACAGATATCTTTTTATTATTTAGATATTATAATTTTTTCCCAATTTCGGTATAACAAGAAGAAGTGTTATGATTCTGTCAGCAAACGAAAATGTAGAAATGATTTCTATTATCGTATGGTATCTACCAACAGAATTGTATTTTGTTGTGGGCGAAAGTGTGGACTTTTTTTTTGCGGATGAGAAATCATCAAATGACTTCTCCCGCTCTGGGTGGAGCGGAAGGGAGTGTCAGACTCTTACTGACTAAAACCATCCGTGTTCCTTCCTTAGCCCTTTATGTTCAGGGCCAGCGGTAACCCTTTCGGACAATCCCGCTGGCCCGGCAGGCTTCGGCCCTAAGGGGCCCCTCCTCAGTAATTACATCTCTTTGAGGCGCGCGTGGAACACGTACGCGCCGTCCGGCACGGGCCTGGTCCTGATCGGACGGTGAGCTACCCATTATTCTCCGCCCGCAGGCCCGCGCCTACGGTGGCCGGAAGTCGTCACGCGGCTCCCGACGCCTGGGGCGTCCCCCACGACGGCTGAGACGGGAGGCTCTCTCCCTGAACCGTCCCGCCACCTCCTTCGCTAGCATGACTGCTTCGCAGAAGGAGGTGACTGCCTCCCACTCCCTCTCGCCCCGGACCATGGCTTGCACCAGGGCCGGACGCGAGAGGTCGCCGCCGCTGCCGATCGCCTCTACGAGGACACGGCGGTGCTCCGCCCTCCACCGTGTGCTCCACCGTGTCCTCTGATGCCTTCTCCAGGCGAAAGTGTGGCCTTACAGTATTAATTTGTGGGTACTCAGCAGGAAATGGTTAATGTCATGATAGCCCAGTGGCAAAAGGCCTCGCCTCTCAAGCACATTCACGAGGTTGTGGGCTCAAATATTGACAAGTGCAATATGATTTATTCAATGCATATGTACTTACTGAATCTATCTTTATACGCCGTGTGTAGGCACTGATCGTCAGTGTTGAACGGATCACAGTGGAAGCTTGTTGATGGACACGTTTTTTCTACGGCGCGGTTTATATGCCGTACCATAAAGAAACCGAGGCCTTGTACAGGTGCCAGCACATCAAGCTACTACTATCTGTCAAATTTCTTAAATGGATTTTCAACTTTATCGCTAAAGCATAAGGTTCAAAGTTGATTGGGAAAATTTTACAGTTACTGGTAGCTTAATGTATAATGCTGGCATCTGTACAAAGGCAGTGGATCTTAACGCAAAAAAAAACAATTTTTGAAGTGAAACTTCTTCAGGTGCGTTGGGCATTGTTTGAGATGGGAAAAAACCATTGAACTCGCGCCACTTTACCGTAAGCGACACCGCGCGTGTTTTGTTTTTATGACGATTCAAAAAATACCCGCTTTGGATGTGTTCGGCTGTCCTCGGGATGTACTCAGTATAAACGATATGTCAGTGAGTGATGGCAAAGTATTCTGTTTGTTTTGTTTTCACTTCTGTCGGCACTCCCGGAGTGCCACTGTTTTTTTTCAATAACCATGACTGAGTACCTTTTTTTTTTTTTTTTTTTAACGTGGAGAAATGCTCATGCATTCTGCACTACCACGGGGAGATAGTGCAGTTATGTGGGACTCTAACCCACTAAAACTCCACGGTGTCCTCCTCTGCCGCTTACGGCGGGAACACGGGCACGCGTTAGCACTCATCCGTGAACCCGCCGCGGCTGTCCGTCACCGGACCCTCCACTGGGGAGTACTCCCCATCACCGGCGCACCAGAACACATAGCACGCCGTGACCATCCCAGGGACCAAACCAGCATATGGGCGCCAGACGACCCCGTGTCTGGGCACCCTTGGTCCCCCTGCGACGGGTCAGGACATTGGCCCCGCCGCCTGCCAATTTTCGGCCGCAGAGGATAGGGAGAGCGGCCAACGTCATACCGACACTCCTCCTCCCCTGCGGCCCCACCCCGTCCGCCATCGACCGGTGGCGACCCCGTCAAGGCCGCGGAAGGTAGGGAGAGCGGCGCACCGCAATACCGGCACTCCTCTCCCGCCGCGGCCTCCAACCCTCAGCCGCGATGCCTCCAATACGACATCGCGGCCCGCCTCAGTTGCGATGTCGCCGAAGCGGCACCGCAACCTACTTGTTGGCCGCTACGTCGTCGGCTTACAGGCAAAAGCCCTGACGAGCGGCCCCTCCTCGGGTTCCTCTTCGCTTCACCGTGGGTGTCCAAGCCACGGCTACTGAGCCCCCCCGCCTCGACAATGCGGGAACCCACCGGGGGGGATGACTGAGTACCTAACTCAACTTCACTTCTTTTCACAAGCAACCGATTTGATAAATTTACCCAAAAAAAGGAATACCACTAATCCACACAGAAAAGGAACTTCCTAATCACCACGCCGAGGGTTAAAGGCCTAGTGCTTACGCTTAGACCACTATTACTAACAAGCCTCCCTAAATAATAGATTAAAGATAACGTTCCACAACGAACCTCATTTCTGTGGGTCATCGCCTATAGACAAGACCTCAGCTTTAAGGGATGAAGGTTGCTCCCTAGAGCATATACGTCGGTTAATATTTGTAGATAAAATTTTTTGGGTGTTTCATTTACATCAAGATCGCTTTTTGTAGCGTTTGTTTAGGAACAATTTGATGTACTATATTGCTAAAAGGGTCCTGAATTTATTTCTGTATTGTTACGGTCTCCCAGTTGGGTACTACATACGTGCCGTCGTCTTGATCTCTGGGGATACCCACAGTTTATTTACAGACTTGTAGGTAACTATGTTCGACTACAGTCGTAGAGACTAAAGATTTTTATAGCTATTTGTTAGAGTCGCGTTTGGACAATATCCCCCCGGAAGCGATAACTTATTTTCCCTCAAGACCCAGAAACGCAGGAAGTTCTTGTCTTTAGAGCGAATTTCACCAATGAAATTGAACGCGATCAGCACACCTTACCGTATTCATGAGATGTCCGTGTCATCATTGTAGAGGAAATTGTAATAGTGACACTGACAGCTATTCAACTCGGTTTAGATATGCTGAACGCATTCAGTTTCAGAGCGTGTTTCCCTAACGTTTAGAGAGCATGAATGGAACATTCCATTCTGTGATGTGGGAAGCATTGTTTTAACTATGATAGACATATATTATAGTTAAGGCAAAAGCGCTACCACATCACATATCTATCTCTCTCTCCCTCGTATACAAAACTTTATCGGGAACGAAGGTTAACCTCATTACCCAATCGATCTACTTACGCTTCGCAATCGGCGCTTTCAATTAAAAGCCGACGATTATTTTTAATCATATTATCAGTAAATCCGTACAAATTAAACGAATCAGTATAAACCGTAAGCCACTACAAAGCTGAGCCGTAACCATTAGTCCGCATGGCACGCAATGCATTCGCGAACATATTCATATTCATTACGGAAAATGAAGTGGGGACGATTCACCTGCTTGACGCAACGCCTGCATCATTTATGGCGGAGAGGTGTATTGTGGTGGCAGTAGATATTAATTTTATCACAGGGATATATCACGTTAAAATCATATAACATAACATAACGCCGTTACTTCTTATGTTTTCGTTTAATGTCTGTACTTACTAACATAGTCGTAAGTTTTAACAATCTTCAGTTCTAACAATCTTGTTTGAGTCTTGGTTACTCCAATAAAAAAAAATTATATTCTATTCTATAATCATCAGCCTATAATGTTTCAACTACTGGGACACATGCCTTCTCTTTTCGAGAGTGGGCCATAATCTACCACGCGGGCCCAGTGCAGGTTGGTAGACGTATGATCTTTATATTTAGAAATATTTATTCCTCAATCTTCATGATTGCACCTACCATTGTTTGTCTCTGCAGCTCGCACGACACACCGTGGGAAGGGTCTCGTCCGTGGTAGCACAGGACATCTGTGGCGGTGCGCCGGTATCCGTCGCAAGTCGATAACTTCAAAGGCGCGGTGCGAGCTCGATGAAGAGTGAAGAGAACGAATCTCGTTCTCTTACACTTTGCATTGTGGAATGACAAGATGGCTTCGAATCTCTCAAGACTCACACAGACTGAAACGCACCATTGGAAGAGCCTTGTGTGCGGTGCGTGGTTGTCCGTACGCGATAATCCGCAGAATCACGCACCATGAGAAGCCAGCTTAAGGTTGACTGGTAGAAAATGCCTATGGCATTAAGTCCGCCTCTGAACATTTGTGTGCCTAAAGTATTAAATCATTACACTAATATTATAAAGGCGAAAGTTTGTAAGTGTGTGTGTGTTTATATGTTTGTTACTTCTTCACGCACAAACGGCTGTACCAATTTTGATAAAGTTTTGTATGGAGGTAGCTGGCACTCTGGATTAACATATAGGCTACTTTTTATCCCGATATTCCCACGGGATCGAACTTATGCGGGTGAAACCGCGGGTGCAGCTAGTCTATACTTATAATAAATCTGTAGAAGGGTCAATTCTGTACATTGAAAATATTGAAAAAATAAATAGCGGGGGGTGTTGCTGGATCGATACCAAACCCAAATATGTGATTAAAAAAATTTTTGTCTGTCTGTCTGTCTGTCTGTCTGTCTGTCTGTATATGCAGGCATCACGTGAAAACTAACGGTTCGATTTCGATGAAACTTGGTATAATTATACCTTATTATCCTGGGCATAAAATAGGATACTTTTTATCCTGGAAAAATACGTAGAAAAAAAAAAACTTATTTTTCGGTTTTATTCATAGACGTTGTTCTGTAGAACCGCGAACACACGTTGCATTACCCGTAGTGGATAATTTTCCATTTCAATTTAAGAGAATACAGTTTCCTGTAGCTTTGTGTTACGCCATGACAATAAATAAGGCTCAAGGTCAGACCCTAGGAGTTGCTGGCGTAGATCTTACCGCGAGTTGTTTTTCACACGGGCAACTTTACGTAGCTCTTTCCCGTGTGAGCAGTCCAAGAAATCTTCATGTTCATATTCCGGACGAGCTCACTAACAATGTTGTGTATGCTGAAGCTCTCAATTAACTTTTTGTCGCATTGTCACGATCACTTTTTTATTATTGCAAACTTTTCGTCACTGTCAGTAATTTACTGCTACATGCTACTTATCAAGGTCGGAATTACTATGGAAAAAATACTTACTATAGAACGCGAGCTCAACAGCAGTAGCTCAATAGAGGGATCTCCTTAATTATTATAGGCTTAGCCGTATTTGGGTCCAATAGATATTTATAAGATGTCATTGTCAGAGTTACTCAAAATGGAGAAATAAACCATCCACGCGAAGACCGACATCCGCGCGGACGGAGTCGCGGGCGGAAGCTAGTAAATAAATAAACCCATTGCTACTGATAGTGTGTTACGTAATTAACCCGCAGTTCAAATTAAGTCAGGAAGCGCTACTTCATTTTATTTGATTTCCGTAAATAAAACATAGCTTTTTTCCTTATGATCATGTAAGGCAATCCCAAGAGAACATTTCGACCCAGCAGTCATTAAAAATGGAGAAGAGAGTTCCATGTACAGATAATAATATTATATATTACCGACAGGACAGGAATAGAAGTAGCTACATAGCAAAATACTGCCGCATTCGATTTTGTGATAGACAATAGAATGGTCGCGGGGGAAATCTCAAGTGACCTACCCTAAGTTGTTCAATTTGACCACGCAGGTAATGGCACTGTTTTTGTAGGTTGTTTAGTTACGCCTGATAAAGGTCTCAGGCTGACCCTTATGGCCTCCCAGAGGAAGATTGATTGGAAGGCCTAGTTTTAGGCAAACCATACGAAGTTAATCAATCTATCTGTCCTCTTTATATCGGTAGGAAAGAGGTTAATGTTGGATTGACTACTCACTTATTGTTTTATACGGATTTAGGAGTGTTTTTGTAAGCAATTTATGCCACCAAAGGTGAAATAACATAACATGGCTGGCTGTTTTCGATATATTTCTTTTCGGATAATAAATAAAATAACAGAGGGGCCCGTGGCTAAATAATAACAGCCGCACAGGTCGATCGATCAGGTTAGGCTACGCTTGCCGCAGTTGGTCTATGGATGGGTGACCATCTTTACATACCAAGACCCCTTTGTGCCTCGGCAAGCACGTTAAGCCGTTGATCCCGGCTGTCATTCGTGGATATTTGACAGTCGTTACGGGAAGTCAGAAGCCCGAAAATCTGACAACCAGTGTTACCTAGACGTATCGTATTACCCAGTAACGTTTGTCAGATAGGCAGTCGCTTCATGTAAAATATGGTATTTAGCTGCTTCCAGTTAGACTGGAAGCCAATCCTAACACACTTGGAAAAAGGCTGGCCAGATGATGATAAATTAAAATAACATAGCTCTTACTGACTCATTTTCATCTGGTGATTTGGAATCCAGAGATACAATATTTATAAACATAACATCTGTTTCATCTGATGTAACTGTTTTGTCTAGATGTATCGTGAAATGGTACCTACTTACCTGCAGAATTTACTCAAACTACTCACACAATATTTTTTTTTTTCCAACGACAGATAATTTCACTCGAGGAATAATTTTGAATTCTTGACAGTTCTTCCATACAAAAACTGTCAGACGTCAATTTTATTTCACGAATAAAAATTATCCGTCGATTGAAAAATCAGCCCTAAGTATTATAAGTATCTGAAAGTCTTTTAAATACAGGCCCCGTAACCACAATTAAAGTAAACGTGCAACAACGTCAACATTTATACTTATCTACCCACTATTAACATCACACAACGATGACAGTTTCCCAAGCGTGAAAATAATGTGAATGGCCTCATATTTACGGACATTTTTCACTGGCTGAATTAATTTCTGAGAATACTCCCCTTCAGGTGTGATTCAACGAAATGGACGCCAGATATTCACGAGCATTTCTCACTAATTGCTCTGAGCCGCTCAATATGCTATGGCACGCAAAAAGAGAAAAATTAATAAAAGAATGAATATTGATATTTAAGTATCCACCGTAAGTAATTCTGATGGCGTCTTTTCATTTAAAATACTGAAGTTTGGTTGCTTGAATACTAGAAAACGTCTTTTTAGGGTTCCGTACCCAAAGGGTAAAAACAGAAACCTATTACTAAGACTTCGCTGTCTGTCCGTCCATGTCTGTCACCAGGCTGTATCTCAAGAACCGCGATAGCTAGACAGTTGAAATTTTCACAAATTATGTATTTCTTTTGCCGCTATAACAACAAATACTAAAAACAAAATAAAAGAAATATTTACATTCAACAAACGTGTTTTTCATCGGAGTTTTTGCCTTGTGGTACGGAACCCTTCGTGTGCGAGTCCGACTCGCACTTGGCCAGTTTTTTCTATTTAAACAAAGTTTGTTTTAATAGAAATGGTCGGTTATCTCTCCTTTTACGTTTTCCGGTGTCGTATTCGAAGTAATTTATTAATATAAAATATTAATCAAGTAAATATTAAGATATTGGTTTTATTATTCTTCAGCGAATTGACAAATGAGTTGGTAAATTAAGTCTGTGTAAGAGCAAGCATAAGTACGAAGTGATTTTTAAAGCACTGTTGATCACGCGATTGCCAATAAACGTTCAGGAAAAATCGATTTTTTTAGACACCTTTATTAGGACTGTTTAGTCCTTGGTATTCCTAAGATGGATTTAAGGAGTGAGAGATCACACAGAAAAACGGGTAACTCTAACCAATCAGTAAAGAAAGAAAGAAAGAAAATATATTATATTTGGGAAACGCACACGAAATACATTAAATCTAAAAAAAACCATGCAAACAATAAAAAATAAAATAAAAAGAACAACAGTTTAAAAAAATTTTAGTCGATTTTGTAGCGACGATCGTCACAATAAAATGAAGGTAAGGAGGTAGGTTAGCAATTCATGCTGAATTATAAATGATAGGTAGACAACAGGGATAACAAAATGGCGACCGAAAAGGGGCAATCAAGGCGTTGCCGCGTTGGGCCGAAGACATTACAAAAATAAGCTGGGAATAAAGGAGAAGGATGGCACAAGGGATACAGCAATAATAGCGCGATTATGGGAAGAATAAGCAAAGGATGATAATGATTTTCAAAAGAAGACAAAGCACAAATGCATTGCATGTTTTATTCCAGTTTGAAATCATCTTTAATCTTGTGGAGCACAACTTAACGTGCTTATTTACTGCATTTCATTCTAAAATAAAAGAAATGACCAAACAAACGATGAGGGCGCCACTGCGCCGTCGACGTAGCCTTAACGTTTCGTCCAAGTTCAACTTATCAACAAAGCACTAAGTTTTAAATTGCGTTGTGTGATTTATTTTACGCGTCACACGAATTATCCAGATTGAAATCATCTCCAGGAAGCCTGCCTAAAAACTCCACTTTGGCAGAATCATAAAAAAATAACATTATGAAACATAATATGGCGAAGACAGTTCGTGTTTTTCCTTTTTTTCGCTGCACTACGTAGGTATAATCAAAGAGATTCGGATTGGATTTCGATTGGATTGATTGGTATTTTAGCACAGCCAAAAAAGAACTGAAAAATCCTTCACCAATGGGATTTGATACGATTAACTTTAAAGTTAACTGTCCATTATGATTCATATTGTTATTCTTTTATGATTCTGCCAAAGTGGCCTTTTTAGGCCGCCTGTTCTCTAAAGCCAGCAAAGTTTTTGGCCAGGTTTTACTTATCAATTATGTATCCTTTGTGTTGCACCTGTCATGTTTGCCTCTGCATCACCCTAAGGTTGATAGGGGGCTTGTGTAATAACAGACGCACGGGTCGACCGATCAGGTTAAGCTACGCTTGCCGCGGTTGGTCTATGGATGGGTGACCATCTTTAAATACCAAGACCCCCTCCGAGCCTCGGAAAGCACGTTAAGCCGTTAGTGCCGGCTGTCATTCGTGGATCTTTGACAGTCGTTACGGTTGTCAGAAGCCCGAAGGTCTGACAACCAGTCTTAACAAACGGATATCGTATAAAGTAACTGGGTTGTGGAGGTCTGATCTGCTCTCAAATTACGATGTTTATTTTTTACATATTTCGTTGACATAATCGTTTTATTATTTGACATTTTATACAGACAATTCTAATTTTTCACCTCTTTATTAGTGGTTGTAATGGCAATCATATCACGTGGTTTTAACAGGCTTTTATATTTTATTTATCCTTCTGATAGATTCTTATTTTGTAAATGTGAGGACTTTTAAGGCCTTGTAGACTTTAGATCTGTAGATAATTTTTTATTTTATCAAGTACCTGGTACTTGTTGACAGGCCTACGCTGTCTTCCCATACCCACTGTAATTTGAAAACATTGTAAAAGCCAATTATTTTGAAAAAAAGTAACCGTGGAGTTTCTTGCCGGCTCTTCTCCATAGGAAACGACCAGTTGGACCCGTGCACCTAGCTTCTGATGTTTCATAAGTGCCCATGTAGGCTTATAAGAAATAAAATATATTGATTTGGATTTTGAGATAGGCAGTCGCTCTATGTTAAATACTGTATTCAGCTGCATCCGGTTAGACTGAAAGCTGACCCCAACATAGTTGGGAATAAGCTAGGCCGTTGATGATCACCCTAAGGTTGACTGGTAGAAAATGCCTTTGAACAGTATTTTTTTACTCATCTTAACGTATTAATTAATAAATCACCTCTAAACGAAGATTAACGCTTCCATGAAACTAGAATACAGCACTAAAACGGCCTCCACTTTATCGAAACAAAACGCAATCATCAACAAAATCCCATGTTATCCACGGATAAACGAATTGTCAACAAAATGTGACAGTTATCGCTGCGTGACATATTTTCTTTGTTTTTCACTTTGAACGGGTCATCTCAGGGGACCGCGGTGACAGTGCCTACTTATATCGTTACTAATCTAATTTGTTACTGTGTGGGTAGCAACCATTTTTGTTATGACTTGCCTTGTATTTCATTAGGATCACTCCGATATTTGGCTTAATTGGACCCGTGATTTTGTTAATGCTTGTATCTATGTTGGTAATGAGATTATCTGAGAACTTAAGGTGTTAAATTATTTAGACGTGAACATTACCATTAAGTGAGTATTTTGCCAATGAAAAGTAATATTAAACTACGTTCAAGAGCTGCCAGTATCAATCTATACATATAATAAAATTGTAGAAAAGTGGTGTCTGTACAATGGAAATATATAAAAAAAAGTAGCAGGGGTTGTTATTATATCGATGCCGAACCCGAAATTGTAATTAAATTTTTTTTTTGTCTGTTTTTCTGTTTGTCTGTATGTTTGTGCACGCTAATATCAGAAACGCCTTATTCGATTTAGATGCGGTTTTCACTAATATATTGTAGTAAGCTTCACTTAACATTTAGTGTTTATTTCATGTCAATCGGTTCATAAATAAAAAAGTTAGGTCAATTTAAAGAATCACGGCGAATATTTGTTAATTTATTCTATCAGAGTACGTACACGCCTCGCGCCTGCGCGTCCGTGGCTATATAAAGCGCGCCTGAGTTTGTTTCGGCCTTTCTTCTCAGAGTAGTCAGATAGGAAAAGCCGATCTCATCAAGCTTAAATAATAATAATCTGATCCAGCCTGTCCCATCTTGCTGCCCTCTCCCAGCGACGCCCTAAGCCGAGGTTCGTACCCCACACAGGGGGTGCCCTTAGCGTGTAGTCGCTTAGTATAAGTAGATAATTGCCCCTGGCTGGAGGCTTTTTTTTTCGGGTGGGGAAATCATCAAATGACTCCTCCCGCTCTGGGTGGAGCGGAAGGGAGTGTCAGACTCTTACTGACTAAAACACACCCATGTTCCTTCCTTAGCCCTTTTTGTTCCGGGGTAGCGGTAACCCTTTCGGACAATCCCGCTGCCCCGGCAGGCTTCGGCCCTGTCGGGCCCCTTCTCCGTTGCTGACATCTCTTTGAGGCGCGCGTGGAACACGTACGCGCCGTCCGGCACGGGCCTGGTCCTGATCGGACGGTGAGCTACCCATTACTCTCCGCCCGCAGGCCCGCGCCTACGGTGGCCGGGAGTCGTCACGCGGCTCCCGACGCCCAGAGCGTCTCCCGCGGCGGCTGGGACGGGAGGCTCTCTCCCTAAGCCGTCCCGCCACCTCCTTCGCTAGCATGACTGCTTCGCAGAAGGAGGTGACTGCCTCCCACTCCCTCTCGCCTCGGACCATGGCTTGCACCAGGGCCGGACGGGAGAGGTCGCCGCCGCTGCCGATCGCCTCTACGAGGACGCGGCGGTGCTCCACCCAAGCGGGGCAGAACTCCACCGTGTGCTCCACCGTGTCCTCTGGGCGATCCTGGCAATGGTGACACCCGGGCGTTTCCTCCCGCCTGATGATGTGCAGGAACCTCCCAAAACTTCCGTGTCCGGTGAGGTTTTACTGGATTTTTGGGTATTTACTTATCTTAATTTTTATTTAGGGTTTGTATATAAATATTATAAGTATTTGGTATAGGTTATGCATTTATTTTCTTGATTTTCTTTATTAAGTATAAGTTCATTAGCTCAGGTTAGTAATTAATTTTTCTAGCATTTATTTTGTTTTATAAAGTTAGTACGTTTGATTTACACGTCCTAACACTTATTACTTAAACTGTGATAATTTTAGACTGTATAATAATCTGTAAGTATTTATAATTTAATTGTTTACGATAGTACGTGTTTACTAAATTACTGTGTGTTAAGTAGTAAGTAAGTACTATTTTATTGTAAGAATGCCTCGAAGAAGATCCAACCTCTCCCAATGTAGCAGAAATGCTAAAAGGATGAGATTAGTTCGATCACAGGAATCTGAGGAAGGTCGTGAGGCAAGGCTCTCTGCAACTCGGGAACATCATGCTAGGTTTCGTGCTGCAGAAACTTCGACTCAGCGAGAATATCGACTGAGTTCAAATCGTTCTCGAAGGATGACAACTCGAAATAGGGAAAACGGCGAATAACGAAAGGCACGTTTATCTGTCGATCGCGAAGCTCACGCGCTATCGCGTGGGTCTAAGACTTTTGTTGACAGGGAAACCGCCTGAGCTCCCAGAGAGTACGGACAACAAATGCTCGATCCTAGGAGACACAGGACGAACGGGAAATACGTCTCACTGCCGATCGTGAAGCTCATGCACTATCGCGTGAGTCTGAGACTTTCACTGATAGGGAAATTAGTCTGAGTTCTCAGAGGGTTCGGATAGCAAATGCCCGGTCTGTAGACGGTATATGTAATTCAAAATATGCTGCCCGAAAAGTCACTATTCCACGCGGACGAAGTCGCGGGCACAGCTAGTATTCCATAAAAATTTTGACACTGACAGCTCTTGGACGCGGTTTAGAAATGCCAAACGCGTTCAGTTTCATTGCTGAAATTCGCCCTTAGTCTACATGTGCCTAAAAAATATGAACTCAATCGAATTACAGAATGTGGGTGACAAATTGAAAACGATTAGTCACACGAGCATGAAAATTAATAAAATCGTTCACAATATTCATTGGATAGCGAAATTCCATACCAAAAAATAGTTTTATACGTTCGAAAATTTAAAAACACACGTACCTAGTAACCTAACCTATTAACTCAATGTTAGAAGTAGCACGCTCGATTAGCCCGACTCTCGACTTACCCGACTTTCGCGACCGCTAACCGCCTCGGTCGTGGTTCGCCCGCAATTCATTTTACCGAAGCACTACGCGATAAGTACGTAAGAACGTGACTCGACTACAAGATCTAAGTTTACCTTTTCTCCTGAGAACATTAGGCGATTTTTTCTGTCTTAGAAATGAGCGCTATCATAATTGCTTGGTGTTTTATTTTTATTTTTCTTGTTTGTTTAACGCTGGAAAGTGTTGAGGTAGGTTTAGTTTATCGTGCTGTGTGTCTTTCTCTGTAATTAACCGTTTTCAGGGATCATATACTTACCTACTGCCTATAATCACCGTGCCTTATCATATTCATCATTGACTGCCTTGTTTCCCACTGAAAATTTTAGAACTCCTACCTTTTGTGCCATGCTAGAGCGAGTGTCTGCAGGTCTCTAAGGTTCAAAGTTCTTTGATTTTTTTATTTGTTTCTACTAACGTTTTATGGGAACTAACAAACAGAAACAGAATAACATTAGGCTTTCCGAAGACAGTGGTGGCCGCAACATAACGGCCACAGTAGCGGTCGTCATTAAAATGATGGCATTGGGGTTTGATATTACGGTGACAAAAATGCTAAGGAAACACGCCAACTTACTTTGGTAAATATGGTTTCAGTGACGTCATTCGACGATAAATAGTGAACGCTATGTGGCGGCCATCGCAGAAACCCTAGCTTTAGACTAAAACGTGTCAGGTGACATAAGTTCCGCATAGAAAAGTCAATTCTAATAATTTATCAAGCACCTTCCTGAAACTGCCTACAAGGTTATTCTTTGAAGTCTTGAAAGATGTCGGGTTGTGTCTTCTAAAAGCTTATTAACTTTAATATTTAGTGATCTTAATGGTTCTTCATTAGCCACTAAAATTCATAATAGCGTAAAATGGGATCATTTAAAAGGAAATTGCCCATAACCAGTACCGCTTTAAAGCAATAGAGTATGGCCATAAAAATATACTTATAAATTATAATATATTTTTTTAACTTTTCTGAGTTCAGTTGATCGAAATCGTATGTGAGGTAAATATTTTGTATTTAATTAGTTATTCATTCGATTTTATTACACACTTTTTTGAATGGAGTATTTTAGTAAAAGTAGTGTTGCCAATTTTTAAGAACCTCCCTATAATCGGTCTTAACGCTTAGTATAAAGACAGACGCTGAGTTTTAAAAATAATTTCAACTATGTCATTCTTCCTGGGTCATTGATCCCGTTTTAGTCATGATCTGGCAGTTGGAGTAATTTATACGGCCTACCTAAATGTCCCTTCTTTGGTATTGTTCGTTGAATCGTTGAGCTCCTTAAGTTGTGCGTTGAGCTGCACGTTTACTGACAAATGGGTGCACTGACTGGACAAGTCCACTCAATCTGTGTGGTTCTTTTCTCAAAAGAACATTTCAGACACCTTTGTACATGGTCTTCACATGATCTGGCCAAGATTATGACGTCTGGTCTTTAAAAGAGTCTGTGACCTCTGAGTTTCTTTCGGCCTTTCTTCTCAGAGTTGTCAGATAGGAAACGCCCTTCTCATTAAGTTTTAAAAAATATGTTTGACGTGTAAAAGTGTTTTTTTATCATTTGTCCTCCTTATTATTTTTTAATTAACATAATCAACTTAATATAGAGTTGTATATTTTTAAACATCTATAGAATAATATTAAATTAAATCCATTTATTTCAGACTAATTATTTGTCCATAGTACTTGTTATTATAGTTACATTACTTTGCTAATTAAAACTATTTCTATTATTGACAAATCGCAAGGTCAGGGTGATTAAGATTAACTGTTGGTAACACTATCACGGCCAATGTGAAAGGTGAACTGCCAAAAGTGTCAAAAGTGTCACTCACTCACTGTCAATGATTATTTGTCAAACAAAGCATCTCATGCCGCATTATATTGTATTTGTAGTATTTGATCTCATGACGGCCGACCTGCCGACCAGCACTCAGCAGCGAACATTGTTTTTACTTGTGTATTGATAGTTGTTGAGTTTGTTGTGCTAAAAATAACTTATTGACATCGTGTCCAGTTGAGTCTTCAGATTTCTGCACGGTCAAGAATTCTTATGGAGACCATTGTACTGTTTCTGTGCTGTGGATTGTGTAGAACATTTTTACTACTACGGCCTGTGACCTCTGTGCAGTAAATCACCAACGATTTCGTTAAAAATGTCACGCTGTGGGAGCTGTGTCTACCCCGTCATCAAGTCGGCGAGGCAACGGATATAATGGAAGTCTTTCAGCATCATTTGTATTTTGTTGTTTATAGCTAATACTAGAAGCTGTTTAACTATGTTCAAAATATACATTTAAATGCATCATGATGAGAAAAGTGGTGAAGTGTGTTGTACCACTCACTTGCGAGCGATCACAAGAAAGTCTGAAGCTGTGGTGACACAGTGCTTCCTTACGCAAACCATTCGTTCCACCGGCTGAAGAGGTCCTACCGGGACATGAGTTACCTTGGGTAACCTCCAGAGCCCGGTTGGCCGAAGTAAGGAAAACCTGTTCAGGTGGAGATTCATAGACGACTCCGCCTTGGAGTGTAAATGTGGTGCTGTTCCAGAAACGATGGGACACTTAATATCGTGTCCCGTCTGCTGCACGTTACTGGAACTGATGGACGCTGGTGATGGCGGCAAATAAGTAGCAGAATTCTGGGCCGAGTCCATTTAGATTGCTATCGACACGCTAAGAAGAAGATGATGAGATGAGAATTAAGAACCAGCAGTTATACTTTTCTTAGTTTGATTTGATTTTGTTTGTGGCTTTTGCCTGTGTGTGACAACATGTGTATTTTATATTAAACTAATACAATACTTACCTATGTACACTTTCTATTAAACTAATGCTAAGATCAATTTCTTTACAAAATATGATATATCTATTATATTTATTTTTAGATGTCAGTCGTATTATTGGGAGCATGTCAGTAGGAACGGAATATGCGAAATTGAACTAGCAAACGACATTGAGGTTGACTTGCCGTTGGTACTGGGAACGGACACGTATTTAGTAAGGGGAAGAATTAAGTCACGACATGTCAGCAGAAAGGTTACGCTTACATTTTAGTTAATAGGGCTACAAGTAACTCAGTAGGTGATATTACTAGCTATTATTGCAATTGTTTGGTGGGTAATCAGACAATCGGATGCTGTGCTCTCATTATGACCATTTTGTGGTATCTTAGTTGGGCTCGATTTAGGTCTGTTGAGCCACCGGCTCCGCTTTTAGACGACATATTTTATGAATATGATGATAATATGGACCAATGAAACTATTGCATTCCTATATTCAAGCATTTTTATTTTCTATTTCCTATCAAAGCCTACTTTCAGCATGACCTACCTTTTAATATTATTTAATTGGGGTCATTCATTGATTTATTGGAACTATTTTTTGTTGTTTTATGTGAATCGAATCATATTGTTGTAAAATACTGTTTTTTTGGTGGAAGATTTGTTACAAAACTAACCTCAAAACTGAGCAGAAAATCAAAGAACAACATAAACCCCACAAAATAAATGGATAATTTTAATTTCCTATGAGAGTACGACATTGCCCCTCTTTTATATCCAATTTATGGTAGCATACAAAATTGTTTGATGCGCAACGGCGGTCAGTAGAGAAATGAGCAATTTCCTTTATATTGTAGCGGCACCGCTTTAATCTTCGGGTTTAAGCAGAAATGAGAAAAAAAGTTTTTAGTGTGGTATTACTATTAGAACATCATAGTTTGAGCTTACTTCCGCGACTTTATTTTCATGAAGAAAGAAGCAGGCCTTTTTTTTTTGGGGTGGGATATCATCAAATGACCCCCTCCCGCTCTGGGTAGAGCGGAAGGGAGTGTCAGACTCTTACTGACTAAAACCTACCCGTGTTCCTTCCTTAGCCCTTTATGTTCCGGGCTAGCGGTAACCCTTTTGGACAATCCCGCTGATGAAGCAGGCCTAATCTATGAAGTCCGGATATCCTACTTGTTTTTTTTTCTTTTTACCCGACCGCGACGAAGCCCAAAAGAGGGTTATGTGTTTGACCTGTATGTATGTATGTATGTGTGTACGTCCGTTTCTTTGTTTTGCCTTTTTCCTTGACCATTCACGGCCATCCTATCGCGCATAGGTTTTCATGCATCCCAGTCCGTTCAGTTAATTTACCTCTCAGTTATCCTTGTTACAATATGGTTAATGTTGAGTTACTGCCGCCAAAGGTAAGATAACAGCGAACGCACTGTACAAGCTATAAAGATATTTTGGCGCTCGAATAATATTGACAACAGCACTATTAGTAAACATTTCTGCAATTGTTTCGTAAAATGTCACGTGAATTGTATACAAGAAACAAGATGGCGACGTTAGTTCTAACAACCAGTCTTGGTATCCAGTAACTGATTTGTGACCCCAACATAGTTAGATATTACTGTAATTTGAAAACATTGTAAAAGCCAACTATTTTTAAAAAGAGTAACCGTGGAGTTTCTTGCCGGCTCTTTTCCATAGGAAACGACCAATTGAGACCGTGCACCTAGCTTCTGACGTTTCATAAGTGCCCATGTAGGCCATTTATGTGAAATAAAATATTTTAATTTTGATTTGCAGGTCATATTAAGTCTTTGGTCAAATAACTTAGTTCAACAAAAAGCTAAAGTTGGTATGTAATTACGTCTCCCTTTGCATATGCACACAACCTTTGCATAGTAAGTATACCCTTTGTAATCACGAATTTGTATACTTTTCGTGGTCATTACGTTTTCTTTTTAACTCGATGATTGTACAGTCAGCAACAAAAGTCGATTAACACTTCAGGTTTTTTAATCTTAGTTATTGAGCAAAGTATTTGATCAAAATTGCAGCAGAAGTACAATTTTCAGAATATAATAACATGTAAAAATGACAGTGTTGATGGAGCTTTGTTGCCGACCGTACAACGTCTCTCAATGTTCAACAACGAACGCATTACCGCTGATTGTTGCGTTTCCCCACAAAGTACCTTAGAATAAACATCGTTCAACATTATTCCCAACAAATACCTTCCCATTTTCTTTTACCTGGATACTGTCCGTAATAAAAACAATATAAACATTTTTCAACGCGAAGTAATTTCTCAAGCTAAAGATATCGGGTTCCCAAGATTGCTGTGTGATCTTTGAAGTCTGCTGGAGGGTTCTGATTTACTGGTCCCCGAGGAAAGTCGGGAACACGAAGCCGAGATAAGTAATAACATCCCCCTATCATATTTTTATAGCACTTTTTGTATTACTGTTTTAAGTAAAAACGGAGATTTATAATGTATCGCAAGTTTTATGGTTGGTGAGGTCTGGTTTTATTAGAAGTGGGATAAAATTAAGTTTCTGTGAATTGCAATGCAGTTAATGTTGCATCCGAGTGCAATTAGGAAGGACACAGAACACGAGTTACAAATGAATGAAAGGGACGTCGTTTCCTTGTCTAACTTTAAACAGACTGTAGAAACAGTGATAAATGATTTATTTTCTGTAAGTAGGTTTTTACAAACACTTTTACACGTCATCATATTTTTTAAACTAGATATGGCCGGCGTTCTATCTGACTACTCTGAGAAGAAAGGCCGAAACAAACTCAGAGGTCACAGTCTCTTTTAAAGTCCTGACAAAATCTTGGTCAGATCGTGTGAAGACCATGTAGATTGGTGTCTGAAATAGTCTTTTGAGGAAAGAACCACACAGATTTAGCGGACCTGTCCAATCAGTGCACGCATTTGTCAAAAATCGTGCAGCTCAACTCAGAAATTGAGGAGCTCAACGATTCGACAAACAATACCAAAGAAAGGACATTTGGGTAGGCCGCGTAAATTACTCAAACTGCCAGATCATGATTAAAACTAAGAAGGAAAACAGAAACAAAAATGATCCACATAGTCCTCACATTCACAATAATTAAATGAAAAAAAAAAGTTCATACAGTCAGTGTCTTGCATAATCCGCCTATAATGTTCCTGCTACTGCTGGGACACGAGCCTCCTCTCTACGAGAGGGAGTGGGCTGAATCTACCACGCGGGTCCAGTGTGGGTTGGTAGATGTTTTTGTCTTCGAATTCCGCTAGGTGGCGCTGTACGTGTGTTTACCTACTGTTACTAGCTCCCAGTCTATATATTGTTTAAAAATAGTAAAAGTGTATAATCTCACCGGTTTACGTTGTTAAAACCTCAAAAAACATTTATACTGGCTGTGTTAAAGTTTCTACATCAAAACAATAACAAGTGTGCATAAACAATCAGCAAAATAGTGCGGACCATTACTGTCGTTTTTCCCAACATAAAACAATCAAAAGTGCCGCAAGTTGAGTAAAAATCAGTTTCCGTGTAGTTTCTGGTGATAATCTTCAAAAATCTGAGTGCAGGTCATTGCATTTTGGAATTCAAGTGATAGATTGTTATACTCAAATTCTGCATATCATTCCGACCTCAGAACACTTTAGAACAGCGACATCTATTTAAGCAGGCTGCAACTACGCAAATACGTTTCATTTAGCTACGTCCTTGATCGGAGTGCGATCGATCTCACACGACACTGTTCGGTAACTCATACAAACTTTTGACAGCAGTAAACAGGTGGCGCTGCTGGTACTATAACAGACACTTCCACATAAAAATAGTCCCACTGTGTGCTGCGTTTCTTTCGTTTCCGTCCTGCATACCATGATGCCCCGCTTAAACCGGACGCCCCCCGCAACTCCCGTGTCGAGTAATAACATCATTCAAACGAAGTCCGATTCTGATATACCTCAAACATTAACGAACAGCCCTTATGATAATGTAAATATTTCGTCGCGGTGCAAACGTCCACGTCATGATTTCTCTCCTGGCAGCGAACTTCAGGATTTCAAGCGGGAAATTCTAGAAATGCTCAATAAATGGAAGGCTGAACAACAAGAACATTTCTCAAAGTTTTCGCATGACCAAAATTCATCTCTGGCAAAATTGGTCATAGAGGTAAATGAATTGAAATCTCAAAATCTGGCAATACAAAAAACCAATCTCGAAATAGAAAAAAATGTAACATTCATCAATAAACAATATGATGACTTGATGAAGCAAATAGACGCACTGCATAAAGAAAAACTAGTCTATAGGCATTGCATACAGAACTTGGAGGCGAAAATTGAAGACTTGCAGCAATTATCACGCTCATCTTGCGTCGAGTTTCGTAATGTACCCTTTAAAGACAATGAATCGGTGGAGGACCTGGCTGCAGTAATCACCAAAGTGAGTACCACGGTGGATATGCCCTTAAACAAGAATAATATACGAGATGTTTACCGACTCCCTGGCAAGCCAGGCACAGCCCGACCTATTATAGCGGATTTTACCACCGTACAGGCTAAAAGTATGCTGCTTGATTCAGTGCGCACCTTTAATAAAAAACAGCCAAAAGAGGCCCGCCTAAACACCCAGAAAGTTGGTTTACCTGGTGATCGACGACCTATCTATGTCGGAGAGTATCTCCCCGCTAGCTCGAGGAAACTCTTTTTCGCGGCAAGAGAATTTGCAAAGCTTAATGAATTTAAGTTCTGCTGGACTGCCAATGGAAGTATTCTCTTGCGGAAGGAAGAGGGTGCAAAGCGCATCCTTGTCAAATCCGAGCAGACACTGCGGGACCTGGCACAGGTGGACCAGCAGGCGCCACGGGACCTAGCGCAAGTGAACCAATGACTGCTAATAATGAATGTATTGTTTCGGTCAATAATATATCAGACCACATCACTAAGCTCGTCACTTTATTTATATTTTTTAGTATTAAGCTTCCCTTTTTGTATTAATTATTTAATTAGCATGTTTAATTTTACCGTTACTTGTTTTGTTGTTTTTTCCTGTAATTACTACCCGTACACACATAAATTACATCACAAGCACTCTTTTTATAACGAACTTCCAATCAAACACACAAGTGCATCCCTATCGCTAGACACTACACCAAACATCGATATTCGCAACCTCACAACCCTAATTAATCATTTGCCAATTACTTCCACATCACACGTCTTTTTATTAAAAAGTTATTTAAATCAGCTGCTTCAACATACCCAACAAGATCTATACGTGCGTCCCACTACTTTGCAACTTCACTATATTTATTTTTAATGGCTAACCACGTCATGAATACACTTGAACTTGAATTGGATGCATATCAAGTATCCAAATCGTACAAAATTCCGGTGGGTGAATGCTCTAGTAAAATACAAGCTCAGTCTACACAAAGACACCTAACAATATTACATCTCAACATACGCAGTCTAAACAAAAACTTTGACAACTTTTTAGCATTTTTACATCTCTTTAAAATCGACTGTGATATAGTTGTATTAACAGAGTGCTGGCTAAGAACTGCCGTAATTCCTAGTCTAAATGGCTATAGTGTTCACTCGACAAAAAACACAAAAAATCAAAATTATGGGATTGTTATGTATACAAAGTCTTCTTTGCATTGCACTGTTCTGGAACCTGAGATAGTAGACTCAAACTGCCTGCTTTGCAAAGTTGACAATAGTGTTGCTATTGTCGCCTTGTATAGATCCCCCTCATATAATTATATTGATAACTTCCTAAACAGTTTGGATACGTTGTTATTACCCTTAGCTAAATTCCATCATGTTGCGTTGGTTGGTGATATCAACATCGACATTAAACTTAACAATAAAGACAGGCACTCACACGAATACCTCACATTTGCGGCCTCTCATGGACTATTACCAGCACACCTGTATCCTACAAGAGTCAATAACTGTTTAGACCACGTCCTCCTAAAAACTAAGCAACCCGGCACTACCATAGTGATAGACTCACCTATAACCGACCACCTCCCTGTATTTTTGAGCATCAACTTAAATGAACCTAAGCTGAAACCTTCACACACCACTAAAATTGTCGACATTTCAAGCATTCAAAAAGATATTGAAAACACTGATTTCTCTCAAATCCTTCTGGCTAATGATGCAAATATTGCAGCCGATACCTTGACGTCCTTACTGAGCCATATAATTGGAAAACACACTCGGGTTTCCAAAATCCAAAAGAAGAATAGAAACATCAAGCCATGGATCACACCCGGCTTACTCCGCTGCATACGAAACAGGGATAAAATGCATTTATCTTTGAGAGCACAACCAGAAAATGCCATATTAAAAGTAACGTATTCTCGATATCGTAATTTCTGCAATTCATTGTTGCGAAAATTGAAGATACTTTATGAGAAGACAGAATTTAAGAAAAGAAAAAACAATTCTAAAGCAACCTGGGATCTGATAAAAACTATAACATATACCAAATCTGTACAATCACCACCAAATGAACTCCTACACATTGATACTGATGAAATCAAATCAGCAAATAGGGTCAACAGCTACTTTGTGAGCCTGGGAAAAAACTTGGCCACAAAAATACAACAGCAAAATCCAAATGTATCAACACACTCTAGTCTGGACAGAGAATGTAACTCTATTTGTTTATTGGAGACCGATAATTCCGAAGTTGAGAGAATCATCAGCAATCTTAAATCAGGTTCTACTGCAGGAGTTGACGGCATTTCAGGAAACATTTTGAAATTAACACGCCAAGTCTTGGTCCCCTACATCACACACATCTGCAATCTCGCAATATCCACAGGCGTTTTCCCAGATGCTTTCAAAACGGCTTTAGTTCACCCTATTCACAAGGGTGGGGACAGAGGCAGTGTCGGTAATTATAGACCCATTTCTATACTACCTACTATCTCAAAAATTTTAGAGAAAATTTTGAACAACCGTCTGCTTTCTTACCTCCAAGCAAATAACCTTCTATCCGTAAACCAATACGGCTTCAGAGCTGGCATCGCTACAGAAGATGCGGTTGTTGCTTTCACTGAAAAGGTGACCAAACTTATGGACAGCAAACGGAGATGTGTTGGTATATTTCTAGATATATCGAAGGCGTTCGACACTGTCTCTGCGCCCATACTCTTATCAAAACTAGAACGCATGGGGATACGTGGTATTGCACTGGATATCTTCTCAAGTTATCTTGAAAATCGACACCAGCATGTTAAAATAGGTGAGTTAATGAGTGACAAGGCTAGAATTGAATATGGCGTTCCACAAGGAAGCATTCTAGGCCCAACTCTATTCCTCATCTATATAAACGACCTGTGTTCGCTTTCATTAACTAACTGCTCGGTGTTTACCTACGCTGATGATACAGCTCTGCTTATTCACGGTAAAGATTGGAGTGAAACAGAGAAATATGCTCAGATAGCACTGGACGCTGTTATGGTTTGGCTAACTGAAAACCTGTTGACCCTAAATGCAGAGAAAACTAAATTAGTCTCGTTCTCTTTAAGAAACCAATCTCAACCCAGTACATCACTTATGATTCAAGCCCACACCAGTCATGGGCCCCAAATGCATTCATCTTGTATGTGTCCTCCTTTAACAATCACACCAAACATAAAATACCTAGGAGTACTGATTGACAATCATCTCAATTGGTATAGCCACATTGATAACCTGATAGCCCGTACGCGAAAACTCATAAGTATTTTCAAAAAACTTCGATGTTCAGCAGACACAGATACACTAAAGTTGGTTTATTTTTCACTTTGCCAATCTCTCCTATTATACTGTTTGCCAGCATGGGGTGGTGCTTGCAAATCACACTTTCTAAAATTGGAAAGGGCCCAGAGGGCTGTTCTCAAAGTTATGCTTTGCAAGTCCTTCAGATACCCAACAATGGAACTTTATAGGGATAGCAAAGTATTGTCAGTGAGAGGACTATATGTGTTACAGTGTGTACTAAGAAGACATCGACTGCCATTTCAAATAAGTACCAAACGTCGTGCAGATATTGTTATCCCACCAGTAAGACATAAGACCGCCTTCGCAAAACGTCAATTCACCTACCTCAGTTATAGTTTGTATAACCAAATTAATAAAATACTCCAGGTGCACAAATTGAATTATCATCAATGTAAAGATACGGTAAAGGGGTGGCTGATGAAACAATCTTACGATGAAACAGAAAAATTGCTTCTCACCCAATCCTAACCAACTTGAGGCACATATATAAGCCACATATGCTCACACACACACGTATACATACTCACAGACACACCCTTATATACACACACACACACACGCCCGCACGCACCCTCCCATACACACACACACAAATATTTCTCTTCTCTTATACTACTTTTATTATTGCTTTTGTAAATTAGTAAATAAGTAAACATATCATAAGAAGTCTATTATCTTAGCATAAGTTTTGGAATCACTGACTCCCAAGTCACAGGCTATAAACCTAGTTTGGGAGCCAGGAGATAAATTAGTTCTCACTACTCTGTACCAAATTTCTATGCAATTGATTTGTCACCAAGTTATAGTTAATAAATTATTATTATTATTATTATTCGAATTGTTGGTTCTAAGACAGCAGGGTAACAGTAGCAATTGGTTCTAAGACAGCAGGGTAACAGTAGCAATTGGTTCTAAGACAGCAGGGTAACAGTAGCAATTGGTGCTAAGACAGCAGGGTAACAGTAGCAATTGGTTCTAAGACAGCAGGGTAACAGTAGCAAATGGTTTAATTTTGACAGTTCAGCAACATTCATTGCGTGATTTACGTTGTTGAGCAGACACAATTTTCCAACATATGGAGCAATGGATTAGCAATACCTATGCTTCAAAATTATTCAAATTGATAATAATAGTGTGTTACGCAATTAGGGTGCAGGTCGGTTTCCTCACGTTGTTTTCCTTCACCGTTTGAGAGTAGCAATGATGAAATGATTTCCATAATGTAAAGCGCCTGCCTGGGTTCAAACCCGCGAATTAACATCTCTTAAGTCGATGCTGTTTCCTTTGGGCCACAACTGCTTTAATTGACGATGACAATGTTCAATGTTTATAATTGGAAAAAAGTGTAGGTGTGTCTATTGTCTAAGTATTCACCATTTTTTTTTATTAATGATATGTTTCTTACATGATTAATACAAAATTACGACTGAATGATTAAAGAAGAAAAATACATGTTGGGGCGAATAAATTTGGGATAAGGGTCAGAGAATGACGATGTATTTCTTACAGGGTGCTCAATAAGTCGTGGATCAAACGAAATAGGGAGATAAAGGAGGTCATTTCCAAAGCTTGTAAGGTGAGAATAGTAGATTATGCACCGAGGGGCTAAAGTTCTGTCTTATGTCACGGGCGTCATATTGAATCTCGAGCGCAATGAAGGATTCGGGATTTAATTCACGAGCGAAGCGAGGGAGTTAATACAAGAATCCTGAATGCAGCGAGGGATTCAAGCTAGCCCAAGGCAAGGACACCTTTAGCCCAGAGGAGGATACTCTACTTTTTACACCTACTGTGAGAAAATAATAGCCATAGTACGAAAATTCGCGCCTTTATTGCGTCTACCAATAAGTAGCCAAGACACGACCAATTCGATTTTCAAAAAAAAAATCTCTTCTACGGTTTTGTCGTGTGTGTCTATTGATATCACTCTCATGGAAGTGGCATTTGTGTAAACTAAGCTTTATACAGGGCTGGTAGAATGGTTTTGGATGATTGGCTGTATGCATTTTGAATTTAGAACGTCATTGCAGACGCTCGTGAAAATAGAGTATTTTTGATAAAATGTGATAAATCGACTGTAGTATATATAGGTTTTATTATTTATTTACAAAATCCACAGCAATCTTAGCGCAGTTTACTTAAAATAAATTAACTAATGTTAGAGCCAATTACTATTACGGTATTACGGCGCGGTACGGTATTTGTTATTATTAATGCCAGTTTTAATGTTATTCCATTCCTTTTAAAAAATGGTTCGTAGTTATCTAATTATTCTTACAATATTATGTCTTCAAAAACATGGCAACGATATGAAGAAGCAGTCGTTATGATTTTGTAGGAAATCGAGAATATCATCCACGCGTAGTAAGGGTTTCGAGAATAGCTTTCCTCTTTCTGGCACCAAAGGGATGTTTGTTAGTACTATACTACCAATTTAGCTGAGCATGTGAGATTCCAAATTCAAATCACATTATTGACCAGCGGGGGTCATAATGAAATCCAGTACAACATTATTGACCGGCTGTGCCTCCGGCCACTAATGACTCACTTTGGGTTAAGGTTGCTTGACATATAATTTGACATTTTCGAGCAGGTGGTGTGAAAATAATTTTTGGCTACGCTTCAAATTTTTGGGAAAAAAATTAACTAGTATGAACTTTTGTAATAATGATACATTATCTATTAGTAATACAACACCGTTTGTTTTATTGTTTTATATCACATTTATTTATTTATTAGTCTAGTAAAAGAACTCTGTATACAAAAATATTCATAACTTTTAGGGCAATTGAATCATGGTCATGCTGTAGAACGATTTTTTTTTTTGAAAATGAGCTCCTTTATCTCCCTATTTCGCACGACTTTTTGACCAACCTGTATATTCACTGCAAACTGCCAAATTGATTTTATGTTTAATAGAATGGTCATAGGTTCCTTTCGTCCCAAAAAACCAAAACCTTTTTAAGCGTACGGAATAGCAAGCACTGCTACAAAAGTCAACTTACGTACCATATTACAAAATTCCGCAAAATTAGACATTTATAACTCAACAACTCCACAAACAACACGATTGTCAATTCCAAACTTATTGCAGCTCATAATTGAACGTTGAAACTTGTGCAGTTAAGAACAGTACCTACGTCTGAACGAGGTATAAAGCATCCTCCCATAATATGGTGCTGGAGAGAAAAACCCGTGGGAATGGTGGAATTAAATGTACACCGAGCCACCCCACAAAGCTGGGACTTACTGGGGCCATCAATATGGAGTGGGAAGCGTGAATTATTATAGTAGGAAGTGTTGAATGTAATATTGCTGTTGGGTTGTTTGTTTTTATATTTTTAAAGAAGTGATTTAAGAGTAATCTTCTTCAGTTAAATTCCCTTGTTCATCTGTATTATGTTTTTTTAGTGTTGCTTGTTGTTGGTTTGTATGTCTGATGGTTGGTTTCGATAAGTGAAAGCTGCTAACAAGAGTTCATTTTCTTGAAATAATTATCTAGTTGCATTCCATGACTCTTGAGTAAAGAGGGTAAAGCTTCTCTTTCCTAAAGTAAGCCACGTGACTAAAATGCAAAGTCGATTTAGTACCTAACTAGCTGCGCCCCGCAGTTTCACCCACGTAAGTGTCGATCCCGTGGGAATATCGTGATAAAAGTACCTAGCCTATGTGTTAATCCTTGTTATAAACTATCTGTGTGTCAAATTTCATCCAAATCCTTTCAGCCGTTTGTGCGTGAAGAAGTAACAAACATATAAACATACACACTCACAAACTTTCGCCCTTATAATAAATGCGCCTAACAAAATATGGACATTTAAATAGTATGAATTAAATACATTTTATTTTTATTTATTTATTTTATAATATTAGTGTGATTGCTTTGAGGTTGGATATCACTTGCACGCCTTAAAACGATAAGGTCTATTTGTCTATTTGTCAGTTAGACACTTTCGACTTTTGTGAAATTTCAATTTAACGGTAAAGCAATTAGGTACGAAACAAATAAAATTGAAGTGTCTGTTTGTAATGTCAAAATAACAGCTTTCAACTAAGGGCAGATTTTTCCAACGCCAGGTAACTTTTATTCGAGGAATAAAATTGACGTTTGACAGTTTTTGTATGAAACAACAGTCAAAATTTCAAAATTATTCCTCGAATAAAGTTATCAGACGATTGAAAAATCAGCCCTAAATGAATAATTATTCCGGCTGATTTCCGAAATGGCTGGACTAATTTTGACGAAATTTGCTATGGGGATACTCTGAACCCTGGGGAAGGGTATACGCTACCACGACATTCCAATACGTTATGAAAACTTACTCACGTAAAAAAAATCTAACTAACCCACAGTTCTCATGGCCCAACATCTACATCCGTCATTATGTTTACGCACAATTTAAAGCGGAGCCACCCAGTAATGAATATCACAGTAGAGATAAATGGATTTGGTACCAATAGGACCGCTAGTCATTACCGACACTTTTATACCGCTTTTATGTAACTCTGTTATAATGTAACTCTGTTTTCATTCGTTTTTATGTTTATCTAGAGCTTTTTGTGATATAGGTTATTTGAACGTGGTTAGCAGAGTAAGGGACTACTCACAGTTATTCAGCTCTGCACCCTAATTGCGTAACACACTATTACTATCAATTGGAATAATTTTGAAGCATATTGCTAATCTATTGCTCCTTATGTTCGAAAAATGTGTTGGATCAACAACGTAAATGACGCAATGGATGTTGTTCAACCGTCAAAATGAAACCCATTGCTACTAATAGTGTGTTACGCAATTACCCTGCTGTTCAGCTTTTGTCCATAGAAAACAACGATTTTGTATGGAGTACTTTCAGCTTTCCGCGGCTGCACAGATGCGAATGCATCTCATACAAAATAGTTGTTTTCTATGGACAAAAGCTGAATAGAGCTGAATAAGTGTGAGTAGTCCCTAAATGGTGTATGTGATTTTTATTTTTTTATTGCTGATTGGGCCCGCTCTTGTTCTCGATCACGCCTGATGGAAAGCGATGGATGAGAACTATGGTGGAACGAGCGTGCCCAGAAGATGCTTAAGGCACTGGAACTTCCACGTATCGACGAAACACAGCAGGCTGCTTGACGCAGGACTCCGGTGGGAGAGTGGTCGCAAACCAGGCGGGCGTTAGCCCTACCACCGCAAGGGAAGAATTGGCCAGTCAAATAAGGTGTTGGGCGTGACTGCCCATGGATTCGCCGAGCGCTCGGTTCAGTTGAGTAACTGACGGAACAAACTGATAAATGATCGCTGGTCTAAGTGCGATGAAGTCTTGGAGCTTGTAAGGTGTACCTTGTACCAAATCTTATCTAGCAGTTGTGTGCCTTGTAACCACGATAAAATACCAAAGTACCAGTGATAACATAGGTAGACACCATTATCTATCTATATTCTTTTTTTTTCTTTTTACAGTCTGGACAAAAACAGGGTATAAAAGATGAACGGAGTAGTAGCCTATGGAAAAAAAAAGAGATCGCTCTTTTTTTTTTTTCAAAAACCTAAAATGAAATTAACATCCCACAAAAACATTTCATGTTAAATGTTGCCAAGACGAGACCATGTAGCTCGCACTGTCAAAAAGTAATCAGATCTCATGTAGAGCCAAGCTTCTAACTCTACACGCCCTAACTCTACAAGGCCTGACTTCGCAAACTCTACACCTTAGTCAAAATATCTGGTTTGGCCGTTTCGTTACTACAAGAACCATTAACAGTATGAGAGTTTTTCACCTTACGCTCATGTGAATGTAGCGAAATGGCCAAGCCATATTATTTTGACTAAGGTGTAGAGTTCGCGAAGTCAGGCCTTGTAGAGTTAGGGCGTGTAGAGTTAGAAGCTTGGCTCTACATGAGATCTGATTACTTTTTGACAGTGCGAGCTACATGGTCTCGTCTTGGCAACATTTAACATGAAATGTTTTTGTGGGATTTCATTTCTTTTTGTAAGTTGCTTATGATATTTATACGAGTATTTTTGCTGTTGTTCATTTTTTCTTTCTTTTTTTGGGGTTTATTTATAACAAGGACCCCCTATATAAATTTTCAGACCTCTAGCATCAAAATTTACGGATTTTTTTTTTTTTGGGGGGGGTAAAAGTTTCAAGTTTTAATATTTTTTTGTTGTTTGTGTACTATTACTAGCTTACATACCAAATTTCAGCTTTCTAGGACTTCAGGAAGTACCTTAAGAATTTTGATGATCATCAGTCAGTGAGTCAGTGACGAAATCGGGGTTTTTAGATATCAATAAAATCTAAAGTATAAGAGCTATGCAATTGAAACTTTATAGGTTTAATAAGTCAACCACTGGCATCATATTCCGAAAATTTTGTTTATCTGGTATAATCCAAACCCAAGTTAAGAGGGTTCAAAAATACGACGAAGTGCTTCGAGAAAAGGTAGGTAGTGCCCTTGCGCTTCGCTTGGCTGGTCTTGGCGGGGGCACTCCCGTGCCCCCAGATATCAATAAATACTATTAATTAAGTACTTATTTGATGTAAACTTTTCATACTAAAAAAATATAAACAAAAAAATACAAATAATATAAAAATTCAGCACCCTACTCTACGAGCTGAAATTAATAATAATGAATTCGTAACGACATCCAATCCTTTGATTGAAGCCATCGGCCAGCTTCAATCAAAGGATTGAATGTAAAAAAGTTTATTTTTGGCAAAAAAAAGAGATTTCTGTGCCAAAGGCTTCTACTCCGTTCACCTTTTATACCCTGTTTTTGTCCAGACGGTAAAATAATCTGCCGGTACATATTGTTTTGTACACGTGAATGCCACTGAACTCCTCCTAAGCGGTTGGATCGATTTTGGTGAAATTCTTTGTGTGTGTTTTCCCTGGATGATTTAAATTCACAAGTGAAACCGGTGGGTGGCGCTGTTCGGGCAGGACCACGTCTGCCAGGTCCGCTAGTATTATATATTATAATGCCTTACAAGCCAACGCACTACACACAACACAAGTCACAACTGCCAGATAAGGTTTGGATAAATAGATTGATCAAACCAGGAACTGTACTTGATTTCTGAATGAGTTCGTTCCCACCATGTACAGACGCAAGCACATCAAGCTACTACAATCTGTCAAATTTCTTTAATAGATTTTCAACTTTATCGCTAAAGCATAAAGTTCAAAGTTGATTGAGAAAATTTGACAGTTTCGGGTAGCTTCATGTGCTGGCGTCTGTACCTTATTGTATGTTTAAGTTTGGTCGTTGTGTTTGACAGAACGCGTCATGGCCGTTTTTAAAGTGCCTCGCGTTTTTTTTGAAGATGCTACTACGCGTTGTGGCCAATTTCTTCACTCAGAGCATTTTCGGTTTTTGAGTCTAACATAATTTGGATTAGTGTGAAAGATAGATTTTATAGTGTCACTTGCAGCTCGATTTAGTCGCCGAAAAACCAAGTACAGTCGGTGGCCAACATTATCTAACCCACTTCTAGTGGGTCAGGCCATGTTGGGTGGGTCAGACAATGTTGGTCACCGACCGTACATGAGAACCTTTCAGATTATTTTAATTTAAATAAATAAATAAATTTCTGTATTTTAATGTAGGTACTGAATCGACAGAAATATGGCCAAGTCTACGCCTGAAAGAAAAAAAATCATGACGTATATTTATTGTACTGCCTGCACCCCCACATCACGTGACGTGTTCAACCTCACCACAGGGCTAAATTAATTACTCTGTAGCCTTTCTTCTGTTACCGATTTCGTGTCCGAATATAGGTGCCTACCTGTGGCCGAAAATAGCTCCTGTTAATGTTTACTTACCTATAATAAAATAAACGTATGGGTCATTTCCCGAGAGCCTTGTTTATGGTTGGTTATTATTAACTAAGTCTCGTTTTAGTTTGGAAGCGGGTTAGTATTTTGGGTAACTTGGGTTCTTATGCCACCTACGTCATTGAGGTTTGCTAAGTTAATTGTTAAGGTATTTTCAATTTTAAAGGTCTTGATTTGAGAATTGCGGTTCCGTACCAGACTTACCTAACTGTAACATAATACCTATTTTCTTGTGAGATATCAGTTTCTAAGAAGATATATCGTCGTTGTCAAACCAAAATATGCTATGTGCCGTTTTTTGAGGTTTCAAGATTTTGACCACAGCTTATAGGTCACTACCTTATTTTTCATATAAAAGAACTGCTATGTGCTTATGACCACTAGTTGTGGAACTATGGCCTCAGAATAAAATGTGCTATGTACAGCAGCTAAAACTTTGTCAAAACTTCTTTTGTCAATAACTCAAAAGTTCTATACTTTTTGCACATAGCAGGTTTTGGTTTGACAACGACGATATTTTTGTCTCACGGTTACGGTACAATATGTATTTTAAAGAGCATGTGCTGCCCATTATTCAAACTAATATCTACTATAATTATTATAAGTATTTAGTGATGGCCTAGCTAAAAAGGCATTGTAACACACGAGGTACAGTGCTGCAGCCTATCTGACGGGCAGGGCCGTCATTTACCTCGGTCATCAGGGAGAGTGGAACCGGCGAGAGATGTCATGCGGTGTCCCACAGGGATAGGTCCTGGGGCCGCCTCTGTGGAACATCGGGTACGACTGGGTGCTGCGCGCCGACCTCCCTAGCGGCGTCAGCGTAGTTTGCTACGCTAAACGGTTGGATCGATTTTGGTGAAATTCTTTGTGTGTGTTTTCCCTGGATGGTTTAAATTCACAAGTGAAACCGGTGGGTGGCGCTGTTCGGGCAGGACCACGTCTGCCAGGTCCGCTAGTATTATACATATATTATAATGCCTTACAAGCCAACGCACTACACACAACACAAGTCACAACTGCTAGATAAGGTTTGGATAAATAGATTGATCAAACCAGGAACTGTACTTGATTTCTGAATGAGTTCGTTCCCACCATGTACAGACGCAAGCACATCAAGCTACTACAATCTGTCAAATTTCTTTAATAGATTTTCAACTTTATCGCTAAAGCATAAAGTTCAAAGTTGATTGAGAAAATTTGACAGTTTCGGGTAGCTTCATGTGCTGGCGTAGTTTGCTACGCTGACGACACGCTGGTCCTAGCGCAGGGGAGGTCGCACCAGGCGGCGGCGGAACTAGCGACACGCGGGGTTGCGACAGTCGTTGAAAGGATCCGGCAACTGGGACTCGAGGTGACCCTGCAAAAGTCCGAGACCATGTGTTTTCGTGGCCCTCGGAACGCGCCACCGTCGGGTTCCCAAATAACGGTAGGAGGGGTTCACATCGGCGTCGAGTCGACGATGAAATACCTGGGACTTGTCCTCGACAGCCGATGGAATTTCGTGGAGCACTTCAGACGTTTGGCTCCCAGACTGGAGCGGGCCGGAGCTGCGTTGAAGCGGCTCCTGCCCAATCTAGGGGTCCAAAAACCTCCTGCCGGAGGCTCTACGCGGGGGTCGTGGGTCCATGGCTCTTTACGGGGCACCGGTGTGGGCGCGTTCGCTGAAGCGGTGACCAGCCCGGCGGTTGAATGCGTCCCAGAGGGTCATGGCCGTCCGGCTAGTCCGGGGTTACCGCACGGTCTCCGGGGAGACAGCGAGCCTCCTTGCCGGATTGCCGCCATGGGATGTGGAGGCCAAAGTCCTTGCCCACGTATGAGAGTGGCGAGAGGAGGTAAAACGCTGGGGCGTAACTCCGCTGCCGCGAGAAATCGCGGCGCAGCGGGCAGAGCTCCGGCGGGATCTCATGGCGACATGGAGAGTGCGACTGTCGCAACCCAGTGCTGGGCACGCCACAATTGCGGCGATAAGTCCCCTCTTTGAGGAGTGGCTAGAGAGGCGCCACGGCGTCCTCACCTTCCCCCTATCGCAGGTCCTCACCGGGCACGGCTGCTTCGGGAGGTTCCTGTTCAGAATAAGGCGGGAGGAAACGCCCGTGTGTCACCATTGTGTGGACCGCCCGGAGGACACGGTGGAGCATACGGTAGAGATCTGCCCAGCTTGGGCTGAGCACCGCCGTGTCCTCACAGCGGCGATCGGCGGCGGCGATCTCTCGCGTCCGGCCCTAGTCCGGGCCATAGTACGGAGCGAGAGTGCATGGGAGGCTGTCGCCTCCTTCTGCGAAGCAGTGATGCTCGCGAAGGAGGAGGCGGAGCGCATGAGAGAGCGGCAATCCTTGCGCCCTCACGCCCCTAGCCGCCGCAGGAGACGCCCTGGGCGTCGGGAATCGATAGCCGATTCCCGACCACCGTAGGCGCGGGCTTGCGGACGGCGAGCAATGGGCAGCTCGCCGTCCGGTAAGGACCAGGCCCGGGTCGACGGCGCGTTATGTTCCACGCGCGCCTCAAGTAGATGTCAGCACCAACTGACGGGGTCCGCTAGGGCCGATGCCCGCCAGGGTCGCGGGTTGTTCGAAAGAGATACCGTGGCCCCTGGCACAGGCAACTGAAGGAACACGGGTGGGTTTTACTCAGTAAGAGTCTGACACTCCCTTCCGCTCCGCCCAGAGCGGGAGGGGTCATTTGATGATTTCCCACCCAAAAAAAAAAAGGGAGGATGTAGGAGATATTTACACCAAGGTACTGTGCTGCAAAAAAAACAAGTATCTAATCTTCACTTGAAACTTTTATCATATACAGGAAGATTTTTTTACCACCATCCAAATTTTTACAGGGTGTTCTACCCATGAATGTGAACAACTTTCACTATGTACCTACGCTTTGGAATGGGCAACTAGCTTCATTTTTTCTGACTGACCGACTTCTTGACAATTCAAAAGTGCCTGTTAATGGTTTAATTGAAATAAATGCTTTGACTTTGACTTTGACTTATGGGACCTCAGAAATCATGAAAAAAAATTCTGCTGTTTCATACATTTTGGTTAAGTACGTATTGAACTTTTGTATTAAACAGCTGATTTTTCTTCTAAAATTAACTTAATTACTAGTTTACTATTAAAATAAAGTTGACATTTGTTTAACTTGAAATATTATTAATTTAAAACAGAAGTTTGAATAGACTTTACATACACCCACATTATAATTTGCCACGTGAATTTTTTATAAATGTGTCGGTGGCGACCCGCTTTTACCCACCTACGCTAAGCAAACAATATCAAATTATATTTATATCAATGCGCGAGTAAATTCTACGGGTTTTGTATTTTTAAGGCCGCAGTGAATATTTGTATTGCAGATTAAAAAAAATGGCTGCCCTCTGGTATCAAGGGATCTTTATATTTAGTTATGTAAAGGTATTCTATTGGGATTATAAAGTTATGGCGGCTACAAATAAACGCAGTATTTGGAATGGAATAATGAGAGAATCATATTAGTTTGAAGGTCACTGCCTGACAGTGAAGAAGAACAAGGTGAGAAACTGTCACTAGATATTACGATACTTATTTATATCTAAAGTCTATTCAAATTTATGTTATTTCAAGTTAAATAAATATCAACTTTATTTTAATGGTAATTAAGTTAATTTCAGAGTGACTAGCGCTAGCACTATTGAAAAAGTTATAAAAATGTTTGAAATTGTAGCGTAAACTAATCTTTATTGTGTAGAATTTAAAGTTATTTTTCTATAAACTCATATTTGTTTACATTTTTGGCAAATAAACCGCGAATACAGATTATACATATTATTGTAAATGAAAGTTACTTTTCATGTCTGCCTGTGTGACCGCGTTGCTTGTTCTTATAATACGCAACGGATTTTGATGCGGTTTTTACTATAATTTAGAGAACTTATTCCACCAGTATATTATATATATAACCAGTTCATAAAATGAACTGGTTTTTGTCCGTACAACCGCAAGATAACCGCCCTAAAACATAAAAAAAACAGGCCAAGTGCGAGTCGGACTCGCACACGAAGGGTTCCGTACCACAAGGCAAAAACGCCGAAAACATGTTTGTTGTATGGGAGCCTCCCTTAAATATTTATTTTATTTTAATTTTATTATTTATTATTAAAGTTAAAATACAACTGAGTATTTTGTGAATATTTCAAGTGCCTACCTGTTGCCATTTTAGATATCGAGCAAAAAAAGTTTGTTGTATGGGAGTCCCCCTTAAATATTTATTTTATTTTGTTTTTAGTATTTGTTGTTATAGCGGCAACAGAAATACATAATTTGTGAAAATTTCAACTGTCTAGCTATCGCGGTTCTTAAGATACAATCTGGTGACAGACAGACGGACAGACGGACAGACAGCGAAGTCTTAGTAATAGGGTTCCGTTTTTACCCTTTGGGTACGTAACCCTAAAAAACACATACACTACACAAACACATAAACATGTGAATGTGTACATAGACTGTTACCTAAATCCATGTATCTACCTATCTACCCATTTAATAAACACCTCTAAATCATTCCCACAATAAACTAAGATACAGAACTTTTCAATCTAACACCGTAAATCCTGCAAGTAAGAATTCATAGTGAAAATGAACAACCGACGCTCCGTAGTCGGTAGAAGTTGGACGTTTTCAACTTTGTTATTAAAAATTCGGTTCGAAAACTTTTAACGGTTAATAGAATTTTAACCGCTGCAATGATTAACTTACGGTACGTAGTCCGTAGGTACAAGTACGTCTCGCCTTTTAGTTTCTGAATAGTTTCGGTCGGAATTCATTTTGAGAGTACGTTTGGAATGATGAATGGAAGATAATTATGTTCCTTGAAAGAAGGTGGCTTGAAATATTCTTCGGAGTTTCTGTGTTTTGATTAGAGGAATGGTTTTGTGAGTTATAGTGGATGGTTCAATGTTTCTTTTGGCGGGTTTCTGGTTGTTTTTGGTTACTGTAGAAAAGTTTTTGATTTTTTTATGTTATCAGCATGAAAATGAGTAGGTACTTCTTTCTTCTAGCAAGCAGGTAAGAGGTTAAAAATATGTCAGTGGTTCCAAAGTCGAAGAGGGTGTTCTAACCGGTCCGTTATGTCTTGTTGGTCCAATCAATCTTTTTCTTCCTCTAACTTTGTGTAGTGTAATACAATTTTACAATCTCAATTACGAAATAATTTATGTTTGTCATTGGTAACTCTATTGTAAGAATGAAGCATCCATTTTCAATCTATCAACTTGAAAATGTATGCTTTATTCTTACGTCAGGTATATGGGGTTGCAAATACGAAGGCGAGTTCAAAGTTAGCCTTAGACCCGTGTTTTTCCATTGCATCATTTTTCTATAAATGACATTACTCCTATAATTCCCAAAGCGTTAAGCAGAGGCGTACTCATAGAACACCAAGGGGCCCGTGGCTAAAATAATAACAGCCGCACAGATCGATCAATCAGGTTAAGCTACGCTTGCCGCGGTTGGTCCTTGGATGGATGACCATCTTTACATACTGAGACCCCACCGTACCTCGGAAAGCACGTTAAGCCGTTGGTCCCGGCTGTCAATCGTGGATCTTCGACGGGTCGTCTGGAGCCTGAAAGTCTGACAACCAGTCTTACCAAGGGGCATCGTTAATCGTATTACCCAGTAACTGGGTTATGAAGGTCAGATAGGCAGTCGCTCCATGTAAAATAGGTACTGCTATTCAGTTGCATCCAGTTAGACTGGAAGCCGACCCCAATATAGTTGGGCAAAGGCTAGGCAGATGATGATACTCATAGAATACCAACATTTCGCCAGTTATGTTTATGGCCCATTTAATAGGGGGCGAGCCCATTGCTATCAACCGGGTACAAATCCAAACTCAGACCTTCATGCTCAGCACTTGCAACTGGCTAATTTATTAATTTGCAGTTCTTAGGTCTATCTAAACATAAGATAGGGGGGCGTAATATACACACAAGCCGTCCGATCAGGATCAGGCCCATGCCGGACGGCGCGTACAAAGAGATGTCCGTACCAATGAAGGGGCCCATCAGGGCCGAAGCCTGCCGGGTCAGCGAGATTGTCCGGAAGGGTTACCGCTGCACCGGAACATAACGGGCTGAGGAAGGAACACGGGTGTGTTTTAGACAGTAAGAGTCTGACACTCCTTTCCTTCCTTCATTTGATGATGTCCGTAACTCAAAAAAAAAAAAAACAGCCTTCCACATAAAACTCTCCCTAGTAATCAATTAAAACAAAGGCCATAAATGAAACGAAGAAAAACTGTGACTATCCAGTGAAAAATGTTAATTGATGCAATCTTAATGGGCACAGAACATTTACCGTTTCCTACACGCTTACCTTCGCTGCTAATTTGATATATCTACTTATAAATCTTGGCAAACAAATGTTCTTTAGAGCATATGGGCTAATTAGAGCACCGTCTTGCCTTTTTTAATTAGCATGCAACGTGAGTTATGTACTGTTGGCAAAAGAGTTAAGTGTGCATGTGAGAAATAAACATCTGCACTACATACGCAATTATATTTCCGTAATTTCAAACATCATCATCATATAGGACTAAAAAAAGAACTTAATAACATTTACATAAGAACACGTAAAAAGATACAAGAACATTTTAGAAATGTCTTATTTAAAAAAAGATAACTGGAAATCTCTTTTTCTATGGAAAATTTAAAATCGGTCTAATTTGGTTGTAACACTATTTTTCGAAAAAATGTTCTTAACTAACTTTTTAGACCTTAGTATCCTACTTATGCGTATGAAGTTTAATTAAAATCGGTTCATTCATTTCGAAAAACAAGGGCTTGAAAGTTTGTATGAAATGCCGTACGGTGTAAACGCTCTTAAGAGCTGGAAGTCATGGAAAGAGACCTTTGCCCAGCAATGGAATGATGCAGGCTAACAGTAACCAGTAACTTAAAGGGGTTTATTTACAAACGTTGCTTAAAGTTAATTAATGATTAGCGACTGTTTAACCGTTCATTTTTGTCGTTTAAACGTCTGTAAACTTTTATAAATAAGCCCCTTTATTTTTAAATTGTGTTTTTTGTGGATCGTGTTGCCTGCAATAAATATTTTCTTTATTATTATTAAGTCAAAAACCTGTATTCAAAATTATTTAGTAAGCTGCTTGCATAGATATCTCTTTTGCTAACTGTACAAGAAGGGTAGTTAGTGACGCAAAAAGGTTGTTCCTGTGCGGTAGGATTTATGGAAGGATAATTATGAGAGAATTAATTAAAAATATGTAATTAGCTTGGTAGACTGGATTCTGAGAACCGCACTCTTGCGTGACGTAGTAGGTATGCCAGAAGGGTGATACAGAGTTTATTCTAATGAGCTGATAACATTTACCTAGTATTTTTTTTTGTTTATGTCATTAAGTTTTTTTGCCTACAACATTAACGAAAAGAAAGATGAAGCAGGGGGTGCTTCATCTTTCTTTTCGTTAATGTTGCACAAGGGCAGTATTATGAAGTACTAGCAGCGCCACGCGGTTTCACCCGCAAAAGTGTCGATCCCGGGGAATATCGGCATAAAAACTATCCTATGTCCTTCCCCGAGATGCAATCTATCTCTCTGCCAAATTTTATCGAAATCCGTTCAGTGGTTTAGGCGTGAAAAGGTAACATATAGACAGAGAGACAGACAGAGAGACCGACAGACAGACAGAGTTACCTTCGAATTTATAATATTAATATGGATTATGACCTCACCAACATAGTTGGAAAGAGGCTAGACAGATTAATTGACGATCTCATCTAGTTTTAATAAAATATTATTATTTATTTTGATGCGTAAGTGTTTTTCCAACCAATTTATAGATATAAAATCATGGGCCCGTGTCTAAATAATAACAGCCACACAGGTCGATCGATCAGGTTAAGCTACGCTTGCCGTGGTCGGTCTATGGATGGGTGACTATCTTTACATACCGAAACCCCTTCGTGCCCCGGAAAGCACCTTAAGCCGTTGGTCCCGGCTGTTATTCGTAGATCATCAGAAGCCTGAAAGTCTGACAACCAGTCTTATCAAGGGGTAGGTATCGTATTACCTAGGGACTGGTTTGTGGCCGTCAGATAGGCAGTCGCTCCATGTAAAATACAGGTATTCAGCTGCATCCAATTAGACTGGAAGCCGATCCCAAAAAAGTTGGGAAAAGGCTAGGCTGATTTATTATAGAAATAAAATATTATTTTTATCACATCTATTCAACAAGAGCTAGTGTATTCTTCGTAAACAGGGACTAAAACAGCTCTTTAATCCCCAGGGACTAAAAGTGATTTGAATTTGGAATGTGGATATTGTTAGTAAAAGTTGCAATCACAAAAGAGATCAATCACGAACATTGTATGAACAAGTATGATAAAGAAAAACGCGAGAGCCAAATTAAAACAAAAACAGTTTGTGAAAAAATAGAAAACGCGCGAAAAGCATTCTGCCTTCGTTCGTAATTGTTTACTCAAATTAGGATTAAACTTAGTTTTATAAAAAATGAGTATGTCTTCCTCAAGTAATTGTATGTAAATAAGTAAACGTACTATTCTTATTCATAAGTTGCACTTACTTATTTTTCATAGAGGGTGATAAAAAGTAGAGTGTTCAGCTCGGGAGCAACACTTTTTTAAGCTCGAGTGACGTACTTTGAATCCCTCGCTGCGCTCAGGATTTCAAAGTCAAAGTCAAACGTCAAAAATTACAACAAAATAGAATTGATTCTAGTCGCCCATTCCAAAAGGTAGTTTTCGTATGGATAAGAATGGGGAAGAAACTCCACGGTTACTCTTTTAAAATGTTTTACAAGGTTTTGTATACATTTAAAGAAACACTCTCGTCTTCAAAATAGTTGTTTACTCCCTTGGCAAACAATATACTATTTTCATCATTTGATCAATGCCCGTACCTTCTCTGTTTGAGAATGGGCCTTGCTCTGTGGTAGAGCAATAATAGGCTGGTATGATTACATAAAAAAATTAAAATTCTTAATATGATTATAATTAATTAATTAAATTATTTTGTTGTAATGCCAATAAACGCATTTGTCTTCCTTTTCTTCTTTAATTACAGGGTGGCATACATCGACGCGCAAACACTTACCATAAGTTATCTGGCATTGGGAAAATTCGCCCTAAAAAAAATAAAAAAAAAATTTTTTTTTCATGAACAACTGTTTTTCTCTTGACTGTACTTACCTGTCAAAAAGAGTAAGGGGATCAGACCTAGTTATAGTGGATAAGACAGAAATTAAAACATAACACTCTATTTATTCCGACGGGAATAAATCAGTCAAAATATTCTGAACAGCAAATTGATTTTTAATAACAAACGAAAACTTTCAACGCTAGAGTGGTTAGAGTCAAGTGCAGAATTCATGGAAAGTTTGCGTGTCGATGTCCCTGTCACCATGGATATAATTTATAGAAAGGAAATTGCTCATTTCTCTACTGACCGCCGTTGCGCATCAAACAATTTTGTATGCTACCATAAATTGGATATAAAAGCGGGGTAATGTCGTACTTTCATAGGAAATTAAAATTATCCATTTATTTATTGGGGTTTTTGTTGTACTTTGATTTTCTGCTCAGTTTTGAGGTTAGTTTTGTAACAAATTATCCACCCAAAAAACAGTATTTTACAACAATAATAATTTGATTCACATAAAACAACAGAAAATAGTTCCAATAAATTAATGAATGATCCCAATTAAATAATATTACAAAGGTAGGTCATGCTAAATGTAGGTTTTGATAGGAAATAGAAAATAAAAATGCTTGAATATAGGAATGCAATAGTTTCATTGGTCCATATTATCATCATATTCATAAAATATGTCGTCTAAAACCGGAGCCGGTGGCTCCACAGACCTAAATCGAGCCCAACTAAGATACCACAAAATGGTCATAATGAGAGCACATCATCCCATTGTCTGATTACCCACCAAACAATTGCAATAATAGCTATTAATATCACCTAGGTACTGAGTTACTTATTAATTAAAATGTAAGCGTAACCTTTCTGCTGACATGTCGTGACTTAATTCTTTCCCTTA